>PISX010001470.1:0-162006 GCA_004024625.1 Mellivora capensis | reverse complement strand
CTGCTGCAAAGTCGTGGTGGTAGAGTAGGAGGACGATGCAGGGAGTGGACTGGAGAAAGGGAGCCTACCAGACAGACGTGTTGGGTGCTTTCAGATACTGTATACTTGTGACACTCAAGAGGACATAAGGCCTAGTGGTTTCGAGCTAGGTTACTTGTGCTCACATTTAACAGAACATACTAGAGTGTACTGTACATCGTTAACTAGAGAGTCATTTTGTGGATTAAATAAAGGAATGTCTGTGAAACACTTTCAACAGTGAATAGCACGTGGCAAATGTTATATAAATCTTAGCTATAATCATTATAATTTTGTGAAAGTGTTTCAGTTATACGTATGTATCATTGAAATATTAGGCCACAGGGTAAAATATTTGCCTTCTTATTGTATGTTCAGAAGATGTACTGCTTTGGGAGCACCTGGGTGGCTCAGTGGGTTAAAGCCTCTGCCTTCTGCTCAGGTCATGATCCCAGGGTCCTGGGATCAAGCCCCGATTCAGGCTCTCTGCTCAGCAGGGAGCCTGCTTCCTCCTCTCTCTCTCTCTGCCTGCCTCTCTGCCTACTTGTGATCTGTCAAATAAATACAATCTTTTAAAAAATTAATTAAAAAAAAAAGATGTACTGCTTTGGTTTTTCTTTCCAGTATACAAGAATGAGATATATAACAGACATTTGCACAACTATAATCCAATCTATAAAAAGGTTACTTATCAACACATAAAATTGTGTAGAATTGGTATGTGCAAACTACTGTTATTCCAAAACTACCTGCTCTGCACTTTTCTTGGTTCTTTAGGATACCACCAACTAGTCATTTGTACATTCTAAGTCCTACCTTCACCAATACCATGCCCTATGGCAAACTGTTCCTCAACTGAAAGGCATGACTTTTTATGAAATTGACGCACTATCCACTGTGCTAACGAGGCACCTGAAAGCCATGCATTTTTTTCTTAACTTATCACTTAAAATTTTTTTGAAACTACAGCATTTAGATGTTTCCAGTTTAGGATTCATGAACAAAATGTATTTTACTGTATTTGCAGTTTGCACGGTCCTAGGTTCTGCTGTTTCTGGCCTTTTACCCCAACCGCTCATCTCTCTCTACTTTCTTCTGCTCAGTCTGGTCCCACTTTACCTCCAAAAGCCACCTCCCAAGAGTCTATGATGACATGCCTTTCCTGTGTGTGTCCAAAGCACCGTGAACATAATGCCAGTGTGCTGCACAGACCTTACTCACAACACTGTCACTGGTGCTTTCGTAGTCTGACTCCTTCACTGGAAGGTGACACTTGATGGTGGACAGTACCCTGCTGCACGTCTAGAACCTTTCACGCAAGGTACTCAAATATTTGTGAGTGAATTAAAAAAAAAAAGTGCCTAGTTCAGACTTTAGTATTTGAAGAAACCCTGTGATCTGTCAGTTGAGTCTGATGAAAGGGAATGGGCAAGATCTCCAAATCTTCCCACGGATTCTTGCATTCTAGCCAAGAGTTAAGCTCCAAAAGTTTCTCCCATTTCCTAAGGGCAGCAGACTCCAAGGGCCCAGTCCCACTATATCTGCCAAGAAAGATATCAGAAAGATGCTCAGAGTTCTAAAGCAATGGCCTCCCACTGGGCTATCTTCTACTCTTTCTTAAATGATTAATGAAGGCCCCTTAAAGCCTTAGGGATTCCTGGCATTCCTAGTCTAGGTCCATATTTCTTAGGTGTAAAGCTTGGCCCCTTAATTTAGAATAACCAAAGGAAAATAGGCTAGTGATACTGTATCTTTACACGTATCTTTACATCTTTAAATTTAAGTGGAATATTGTCTGATCAACATTTTCAAGATGCATTTGATAAAAATCTACAGATAAGAATTTTGTGTGGATTTTTCTGATTCAGAGTACATTACTGAGTAAATTTATAGCAAATCTTCATCTTATTCACCTCATACTAGATTTCCTATTTCCTATATCCTATTAATTTCTGCAGACTTTCATACAGAATGAAAAAATTTTAATGTCAGCTTTAAAATTCTTGGGAGTACATAAACAAAAAAGTTTAAATACCATTGTTCCAAAGCTGTTCTGGCCAATACAATAGCCGGTGGCTACACACATATGGCTATTTAAGTTAATTAAAATTAAATTAATTAATAATTAAACAAAATTTAAAATTCAGTCACAGTAGCCACATTTCAAGTATTCCATAACCAGCTGTGGGCCGTGGCTACTGCACAGTGACTGATGGAGAGTGCAGACAATAAGACACTCATATCACAGAAAGTTCTATCAGACGGTATCATCCTAGAGAACCAAGAATAGGACAAACTTTGCCTAAGCCACCTGAGGTTAAAACACATTATTCCTTGCACTAATAGCTTTTCCTCCCTAGTACAGTGGGCCATTTTTCTTGACTTCTTGATAGAAGTTACTTTACTTCTGAGTAGAAGTAAAGTAACAGGGAGGACAAGAAAAAGGAACTCTGTGCTTCCCCTAAAAGCCCGAGTATGTAGCTAAGAGAAGTGTTTCATAAAATAGACTTCTTTAGGACTCCAAATAACAACTTTTTACCTACACTGCTCAATATGGTAGCCGCTAACCACATGTGGCATTTATAATTTAAAATTAAAATAATTTAAGGGGTGCCTGGATGGCTCAGTTGGTTAAGCGTCTGACTCTTAATTTCGGCTCAGGTCATGATCTCAAGGTCGTAAGATTGAGGGTCATGTCAAGCTCTGCGCTCAGCGCGGAGCCCGTTTGTCCATCCCCTTCTGTTCCTGCCCCACTTACTCGAGCTCTAAAATGAATAAAATATTTTTTAAAAGATTAAATTATTTAAAACAAAATATAACTTAAAATTCCGTTCCTCAGGTACACTAACCACATTCCAATGTCTCAAGAGCCACAAGTGACTGGTGGCTATTACAGTGAACTGCGTTAGACATAGAACATTTCCATCATCATGGAAAGTTTTATTAAACAGCACTGTACTATGTGCATTTGAAGTTCTTTTTTCCTTTTACACATCCTCTTAATGAAGGATCCATAATAATTTCACTCCAGTCTTCACTAGATTTCCCCAAATGCCAAGAAATAAGCTTGGAAGCCTCTTCTTCCTAAGTTTTAACATGTGCTTGTTAGATGCTTACCTCCTAAATGGAAAGACTGTAAGAGTACGGTGGGTAGTCTAAGATGGTCTATTCTCTAAAGATACACATCAAGCCTGTATCAGATTCACATGCAGACAAGCATTCTGGAACACACAAGCTTCTGGGTGACAGTGGCAAGGGAACAACAAAAAAGGAATATGTCAAAAAATGGAAGCAAACAAATCTGACTAAATCCTTCTTACAAACTATTTGAGCTGTATTCCATACATCTTGGAAATCTTTCAATGATAGTACAGAGGTACCATCTTGGCTGCAAACATCAGAGGAAAGTCCTCAGAGATTGGGTGGAGGCTATTAAAATGCTTATACAGGGACAAAGATATCTTCTGGCTCCATGTCACTTTACCCTAGTGGTTCTCGTAAACAAATAATGACAAGGCTTGAGAGCCAAAAGTGAAAGACCAAATGTACTATATGTTATTTGTCTGCTAAAGTACGAAATTTGTTCTAAAGGTTATGACAATGACTGATGAATAAATCTAAGAAATATCCCTAAAGAAACTGATCATTTTGTTGGCTAGGCAGAAGACTCCTGACCACTTTTAAATTTGTCTTATGAGCAACCCGTACTGATCCAGCAAAAACAAGCTTTTTAGGTCATACAACACCTTGCATTTCATCTTGAGGCAGAGCTAGAAGTACACATCTGTTTCAAAGACATAAAGCCAACTCTCAAGAGGCAAATTTTTGGAGAACACCCAAAAATATGGGACTTGAGAATGAGTTTTGCAGTGCATCAGATTAACTGACTGAAGTGTGAATACAGCATCTGGCCCCGAAGTGAATGCTTTCATGAATGCCAAGTCTAGATAGATCTTTAAACTACTACAGTATGGCCTGTGATGAGATCTCTCCCTCCTTTGAAGTCATCACATTTATTGTCTGCTTTAGTCATATGACACTTAATCAAATACTGCATCACATACCAGCCCTTGTGTTGTAGAGCTTTTTAACTCTTTGCTGCGTGTACACAGATTTCAGCTGCACTTGGACTTCAGAAGCTCTTGGACTGTATATTACAACTTTTAAAAATTTATCCTAATATCTTGCATACAGCCCTGCACATAGAAAGCACTCAAGTATTTGTGGAAGGAGAGAAGGAAAAAAGTACTCTAGAGGAAGAGAAAAATCATGCAAGGACCAGACAGAAAACCACCTTATTATGTGTTTATCTGACTCTAAAATTAGAGTGGACAATGGAATTGTTACAAATTTGTTGACAAATTTCCCTCTGGCAAACAAAAAAAGGAACAAAACTTCAGAACCAAACAGTCTGTGGAGTAAGGCAGTCTCAAACACACCCATTTCATCTAAAGGACTGAACAAATACCAGTAACTGGCCATGTCAGATTTCAAAATGAAGCCCTTTACAGCAATAAACAATGTTTCTACGTGACTATAAGCTAAAATCCTGTGCACTTAGAAATACACATTCTCACTTGGATGGTATTCAAAAATAGTACTCTGGTAGCAAAATCCAAGAGTTATTAATTTCAAAATTTACAATTTTCATAGACAGGAAATCTAAAACACAGTCCAGAAAAGGGAAGTGATGTGCTTTCAGTTTATTCAGGAAGATGACCAGGGAAAAGGCTGGGCTACCACTCAGCCTTCTGATGCCTTCTTGTGATGAGATGGAAGGCTGCTACATTAACACGCTGAAACTAGGATTAAAGGAAAGTTTCATGGAAAAACCGAAGTTACTGTATATCTCTTCCCTCCTTTCAAATTATAAGAAATCATTTACGGAGTTTTCATCATTGAGTTTTAATAATTATTCCAGATAAATTCAGCCAGAAATTTAATTGACACAAATGATATTCCTTCCCTGAGAACCTTTGACATGAGCTCACATTTAAGCGAGCACGTTAGTCTGCTGAATAAGTTCCTTATGGTCCTTATCCTCCTGTACTACTTCTTTTCTATTTTACAAAATCTAAAGCAAAAAGGATGGTTGAATTTCTTTTTGCAGTTCTTATCAAGACAATAAAGTTAAAGAAGAGATTTCTGAACCACACATGGCATTTTTGAAACTGGGATCTAAAGATTTGTTTTCAGGGATTTGAGATTCCCTGAAAATATTTTTAAGGTCGTGTTATTTTCATAAACATAGTCTGGATTACTTGGACATCCACCTCATAACTGTGATTTCAGTGACAACTGAAACATTTGCTTCTAGGCTTAACATTACATTCATCCTAAGTCTTCTGGAGGGACAGAGCTTAGTTTTCAATGCAAAATTTTTCAAATGGGGTTTCAGAGTCTATGTCTTTGGATTAAAGCTTGAGTAACACTAATCTAGATTTCTATACGTTCCAAAATTCTCCTTTTAGACTTTATTTGGTAAATTTAATAAATACGTATCCAGTGACTATTATGTGCTAGACCCTGGAGATACATTACTGAATAAGAGAAACCAGAACTTGCCTTATGGTGCTTATAATTCTGGCAGGAAAGACCAACATTCTTACAATGAAGTAATCTGGTTCCTTGGTTGAAATCACTTAGCAAGTAGAGAAAACACACACACACACACACAGTTATCTGTCCCCTTCATTAACTACAACTGTTGACCAGAGAATCCATTATCATCAACATATTTTCCAAATATTCTAAGAGGTTGAGATAAATTTGGTCTTACCTGTTTGAAAACAGGCAAACTGACCCTCTTTTAAAAATTCTTCAGAGAAGCCTAATCTCCTGTTCTTGCTTTAGGTTATGCTTCTCATAACCAGACAACGATGCAACCCAACTGGATTATTTCCTGGTTACTTGAGAAACAATTTTATGGAGGGATTTCTATTCAGTGAGGTTTTGACAGCACAACACTTTTTCCATTTGGGAAATTTCTATGGGCAAAATCGATCAAGCTGAAACAGTTACAAATGCTTAAGTACACTTCTAAAGTCAAGAAAAGCTGATGGGTGGATGCTAACCAGCACAGTGCAAAAACTCTCCCAGAAATTTAACCTTGATGACCTTGAAATTAAACTTATAACTATTCTTCAATAGAAAAATGAAACAGTGGCTACTATTGGTACTATTTTAGTCCTGTCTATATACAATTATTTTAATGACATCTTATTAAGCGGGGAGGAGGGGCAGGGAAGAGGGGGCAAAAGAAGATCTAAAGGTACATGTTATCAAGTAAACCAATTCAATTTTGTAATTGAGAAATGGGTGCCAAATTCCTTGAACAATAGTAAGTTTGAAATATCTGTTTCTGACCCAAATTTTCTAAGAAACATTACCCCAGGATGAATACTACTTGAGCCAAGATCTCCTCAACTGGGGAGCAATCTCTGATTTTAGTGTGATTGCGATTGTTCTCACTGGATTTTTACCCCCAAAGAGCTCTGAAAAAGTGTCATCCCTATCAGAAAAGAAGTACATACATAACTTTGACTTTTAACAAGAAGTAGTTCATTGAAAACTGGGAGAAAGAATCCTAACAGAATGTTTTAGCAGACACTATGATGAGGGAACTAGCTTACCTATAAAACCACTCCCTAGCTGCCAATAATACAAATCTGAAAGCCTAGATTAAAAGTCAGTAGAAACAGCGAAAAGATAACCTGGCTGGTGATAGAAATTTCTAGCCCAAATTAAGCCTCTGTAGTTAAACATTCAGATACACAAAGATAGCCAGATGCACAATGAGAGCTGTACTTGTCACCACATCCGGCAATATAACTAAAGCAGGGAAAACCTGTCTTTCGTGAAGGAGCTTAGTCAGAAACATAGCAGGGCCTCAAGCCAATCTAACTCTGGAGGCATCGACACTCCACAAATTCCAGACCAACTCTCAGCCAGGCTAACTTTAATTGCGCCCCTAACTCCACAACAATACACTATCTGACTGCAATCAAGCCTTTCCAATTCTCCAAAGCATCTCAAGTCTTACTCGTTCTTCGAAGCTCAAGTTAGAAGCAAGGCGACTGACACAAAGGCCAGTCGTCCAAAGGCGCTTTTTCACTGCCACTCATTTGAAAATTCCTAAACTGGGGGCTCACCGGCCCCCCTCTTCTACCCTTCCTCAATCCCGCCCTGGCTGGTAAGCCTCTGCCTGGGAGCCCCTCGGCCTGGAACAAAGCGAGGGGCCCCGGCGGTGGGGGCGAGAGGCGCCAGCGACACCGGGACTGCCGCACGGCGCACAATGAGAAACTACCAACTTCAGAGCGCAGGAACATCCTCAATTGGCAAGAAAGAGGGGCGGCGGCAGGCACGCCCAACTTCAAACTCAGGAAACCTACGGGCTGGCGGCCATCTGGAAAAAAGCCCCCTTCCCAGGGAGAGAAGAAAAAGGCGGAGGAGATGCGAATCGCCCACCGGGCCCCGGAGGGGAGCCCTGCGCTCAGACCGGCCCCCGCCCCCGAGGCCCGCTTCCCCGCCTTCTCTCTGCCTCTGGTTCGCTGCCCCAGGCCGGGCGGCCGGTTACCTTGATGCGCTCCCGGCACTGGGACGGGGTCCGCTCGTAGCCCAGCTCGGCCAGGGCCCGGGACACGCGCTCGTACATGGCTGGCCCAGGGGCCTTGCTGCCGAACACCGTGCCGGCTCCCTCCAGCTGCTGGTAGCGCGCCTCCACCAGCCGCTCGTTGCCCCATACTGCGATGAGCGCGTTCGTCTCGGCCGGCGTCCACGACATGCCCCGGCAGGCGGCGGCGGCGGCTGCCGCAGCCCCGCCACCGCCGCCACCAGGGGAGAAGGAGACCGAGGACGAGGCGGCGCTGCGGCCCCCCAGCCCCAGCCCGAGACCCCCGGACGCCGCTGCCCCCGAGCCCGCTGCACTGCCCGGTCCGAGCGGGGAGGCACCCCGAGGCGTGGAAGGGTCGGACAGCGATGGATTTCCGTCGCTCAGGCCACCAGGAGAAGCCGGGGAGAGCACCTCCATCTTCGGGATTTTTAGCGGCGAGTTGGCGGGCAGCTCCGAGCCACAGGGCGCAGCCATCTTCCAAGCGGCCGCCGCTGCACCGCCCGGAAGTGACGCGCCCGCGCATCCGGCCGCCGTGGTCTCCGGGGCTGCCCTCGGGCCTGGCTCGCCTGTGGGCGGGCGGCTCCGGGCTCCTGATGCCGAGCGGACGCTGTCGGCTCCCCCAGGCCTCTCTCCGCGAGCCCTACCGCGCCGCGCGCTCCTCTCCCGGGGCGAGGGGCGGGGGTGAGGCGCGCCGAAGCCCCGAGCGGAGGAGAAGGGCGGGGGCATGAGGGCGCTGGTGTGAGGAACAGATTGGAGCCTTCCCACTTCCTCTCCAATCTCAGCCCCCGGGAGGAGGGGTGAGGCCCGCGAGGGGGCTCGGAGTTAAGGAGGACTTGACCATTTCGCTCGCTCGCTCTCCTCTCTCCCTCCTTTCTGCGTCTCCTCCCTCCAAGCTGGCCTCGGGGTGCAGAGGCTGACGCCCAGGGCGGAGACTGGGGAAAGCTGCGGAGGGTATATCCAGGAAGGGCCAAGGCTGAAGGAGTGCATTTCTGGGGGAGGCTTTAAAAAAGCAGTTGTGGACCGGGCTTAGAGTTGGTAGCTGTGGCTTTTCAAGAAACCCGTGCGCATTGTTTGAAGAACAGCAACTCTGACTCCAGTTAAGCTCTGTTTTCCAGTCAGCCTGGGTAACTCTGACGGTCTGTAGAAGAATGAGATGTCATTATCGCGTTTGTAATTTGTAGCTTAAATATGTTACAAACTGGAGCCCGGCAGAAAAGTTACTTTCCGGTACCATTCCCCATCCTCCTAATTTGGAAATTGCATCATTTTCCTACTGGATTTCACACTCTGGAGTGTAAGGAGATTGAAAAAAAAAGACTGTCTATGGCAACTCTCGTGACCTCTAGTAATTAGTTTATTAAGCGTTACTGAATACTACTCCAAGTACTGCAATTTAATCAACATTAGCACGCCAAATCCGATACATAGCTGAAAGGTATTTCAGTACTCTTGAAAGCCAAAACTCTTAATTGTTTATCTTGGATCCTTAACTTAAAAGCCTCAGTGGACCTTCTTTCAAATATGAATAAGCCATGCGATTTTTTTTAAAGCAAATATACATTAGTTTTGTTTGTTTGTTGTTTTTTTTTTTTTAAATAGATCTGAGGTCAGCTACATTTAAACTCGGATTCACCTGAGAGAGAGAGTGAGAGATGGTTAGAAAGCCAAAAAGAATAAGCAATAGGGATGAAGTAGAGGACTCTGTTATTTCACATTACAATGCCACCATAGTTTTAAATTACCAGTATGAGGAATCAAAGACGTTCCAGAATTTATGCCATCTTTTCCTCTTTTTCTAAGAAAAAGATAAAGTCAGCACTTTAGTTAAGAGTATGGATTCTAGGGTTGCCTGGGTGGCTCAGTGGGTTACTCTGCTGCCTTCAGCTCAGCTCAATGGCCCCAGAGTCCGGGATGGAGTCCCACATCCGGCTCCCTGCTCAGCAGGAGTCTGCTTCTCCTTCACCCTCTGTCCCTCCCTGCCTCTCATCCTCTCATGCTGTCTCACTCTCTCTCCAATAAATAAAATCTAAAGAAAGAAAGAAAGAAAGAAAGAAAGAAAGAAAGAAAGAAAGAAAGAAAGAAAGAAAAGTATGGATTCTAGAGTCGATTCCAGATCAGCAACCTCAGCCAATTTACTTAAGCAATCTCTCAGTACCTTGGTTTCTTCATTTATAAAATGAGGATGACCTGACAGCATTGTTGTGAGTAAATGGGTTAATACAGTTAATTCTCTTAGAATGGTGTCTGTTTCATAATAAACACTGTATGGGCTATTGCCTCATTTTGGCTATGCAGTAGTCCCATCTTCTGTGTGGTTTCACTTTCAGGGTTTCAATTACCAGTGCCAAAGACAGTCACGAAAGCAAATAATTCTCTGATCTACGGTCCAGAAGGTCAACAGTAGCCTGAGGCTACTTCACCGTGCCTCTGTCCTTGGGCTCTCATCATCTCATCATGTAGGCAACTTATCATCCCATGTCATCCCAAGAAGGGTGAGTACAGTACAATGATATATTTCAGTAGAGAGGAACCACATTCACATAACTTTCATTACAACACATTGCTATAAGTGGTCTATTATTATTGTCATTAATCTCTAAACATGCCTAATTTATAAATTAAACTTTATCATATCTATGTATGCATAGGACAGAGCATAGTACATGTAGAGTTGGGGACTGTGTGCACTTTCAGGCATCCGCGGGGGTCTTGGAACAATCCCCTATGGATAAGGAGGACTATTGTACTTTTAGTTAATAGAGAATCTTTCCTTTGTCGCTTTCCATCACTAGTTTCCAGTGTCTTCACTGTCAGTTTTTTTAAGGGCTCTGGTAGCATCTCAAACACCTGTCAAAGCACAATTCACTCTCATTCAGCCCAACAGTAAGTTTTTTTTTTTTTAATAAGATCAGAGACTCTGAAGAGTTTTAATATCTCTGCTTATCCTGCTCTCATTTTCCCACAAGCCTGAAAAAGATCCTCCCTCCTCCTATTGTTAATTCTGGATGATTCTCAAATCAACTCTGACTCATGCAGGAAGCTTTCCTAGATAAAGTGGGTTGACTGGGAAGTCTCCCTTCCCACAAACTTCTGTTTCTAGACATTATTTCTCTATACCCCCCCTCTATTCCCACACTCATCAGTCTATCCAATGAGAAAAAGTATCAAAAATAAAATTTCCAGTAACATCCTGAGGTTAAAATTAATTCAATAACATAAAAGCTATTAATATGTACTACACAGTGTGGAGACATTGCTATATAGGCAACTTGCATCACGTGCTTGTCTTGTTGGCTTACCATGGCTGATCCTGGATTCCAGGGGCTGTGTGATGGACTTGTTCAAGGCTTCATAGTTCAGTCAGAATGTATGGAATGTGTCTGAAGTACTGTACCTTTTTTGTGGATTCAAATGATAGCATAAATAGATTAAAACCTATTTGAGGGACGCCTGGGTGGCTCAGTTGGTTGGACGACTGCCTTCGGCTCAGGTCATGATCCCGGAGACCTGGGATCGAGTCCCGCATCAGGCTCCCAGCTCCGCGGGGAGTCTGCTTCTCCCTCTGACCTTCTCGCTCATGCTCTCTCACTGCCTCTCTCTCAAATAAATAAATAAAATCTTTAAAAAAAAATCTATTTGAGAGATAATGTGCACAATGTCTCAAAATAATGTGCAAAGGAATACAGAACAATACATGGTAATTGACCTATAAACTGTCAAGTCCTCCCTTTAATTGTATACCTCCCTTTTCCACTTCCTCCACAATCTGCCCAGAATTTCTCAGCTTTTCTCTCCTTTTTTTTCTTCATTGATTTTCTTCCCCATGCTGTATCTTTTATTCCCATGACTTATTCATCCCATAACTGGAAGCCTCTTCCACTCCACCTGATCTCACTGATCCTAGTGATCACTGATCACTGATCCTAGTGATCTCACTAGGAGGTGATGATCTCACCTATTTTGCCCATTTCCCTACTTCCCTCCCCTCTGGCAACCATCACTTTGTTTTCTGTATTTACAAGTCTATTTCTGCTTTTTGTTTGTTTGTTTGCTTTGTTTCTTGGATTCCACATATATATGAAATCATATGCCATTTGTCTTTCTCTGTCTGACTTATTTCACTTAGCATGAGACTATCTAGGTCCATCCATGTTGTCATAAAGGGCAAGATCTCATTTTTTTTTTTTTTTGGCTGAGTAATGTCCATTTTATATAATATATTTACCACCTCTTCTTTATCCATTCATCTGTTGATGGTCACTCAGGTTGCTTCCATGTCTTGGCTATTGTAAATAATGCTTCAATAAACATAGAGGTGTATATCCTTCAAATTAGTGTTTCCTTTTCTCTTTGGGTAAACATCCTATGTAGAATTACTGGATTATATGGTATTTCTATTTTTAATTATTTGAAGAAACTCCACACTGTTTTTCACAGTGGTTATACCAATTTATGTTCCACCAATAGGGTATGAGGGATCCTTTTTCTCCACATCCCCACCAACACTTAATTCTTGTCTTTTTTTTGTTTTAACCATCCAGGCAGGTGTAAGGTGTTATCTCATCGTGGTTTTGATTTCCATTTCCCTGATGGTGAGTGATGTTAAACATCCTTTCATGTGTCTGTTGGACATCTGTATGTCTTCTTTGGAAAAATGTCTGTTCAGGTTCTTTGCGCAATTAAAAAATATATATATATTTATTTGAGGTAGAGAGAGAGCATGCCAGAGCAGGGGGAGGGGCAGAGGAAGTAGAAGGGAGAGAATCCCAAGCAGACCATCTGCTGAACACAGAGCCTGTAGCAGGGCTCAATCTCACGACCCCGAGATCACGAACTGAGCCAAAATCAAGAGTCAGAGACTCAATTGACTGAGCCACCCAGGAGCCCTTCCTCTGCCCATTTTTAAATGCAGTTATTTGTGTTTTTTTGGTGTTGAGTTGTAGAAGTTCTTTATATGGTCTGGATATTAACTCTTTATCAGATATATCATTTGCAAATATCTTCTCCCACTGCGTAGGTTGCCTTTTTATTTTATTGATGGTTTCCTTCACTGTGCAAAAGCTTTTTATTTTGATGTAGTCCCAGGAGTTTATTTTTGCTTTTGTTTCCCTTACCTTTGGAGATATATCTAGAAAAATGTTATGGCTGATGTCAAAGAGATTACTGCCTGTGTTCTGTACTAGGAGTTTGATGATCTCACATTTAGGTCCTTCATCCATTTTGAGTTTATTTTTGTGTACGGTGGAAGAAAGTGATCCCATTTCTGTCTTTTGCATGTGGCTGTCCTGTTTTCCCAGCACCATTTGTTGAAGAGACTGTGCATATCTTCTGTGTCCAGTGCTTGTATTGCCAACTCTTCTAGGAAGCGTCTCTTAACCAGCTGGACAGAAGCCCTCTGTCTAATACCCACTCCTACAATTTAGCGCTCTACTTTAACGTGTTCTGTTTCCAAAGCTTCGTTAATTCTGTTGTACACTCTCTTGTTGTGTTTTATGACTGTCGGTGTGTTTGTTGCCTCAGCTTTTTTTCCCCTTCACATTCCACATCAAGTCCTGTTACTTCCACCTCTGAAATATTTCCTAAATCTGACCACTTCTCAGCTCTAGTCCAAGCCTCCGTCCTGTCTTTACTGGACAACTGGACTTCCTGCTTGCATACTTGCCCGCTGACACGGTAGACAAGGTGAATTTGGTTTTATACAACCTTTTGCTTGTGAACTATAACATGAATATAGAGGAGTACATGAAACATATGTGTACAACTATTATATGGCTTATTATAATGTACAATTACTATATGGTTTATTTATTGTATGGTTTATTATTATATGGTCTATTATATGGTTTATTTAGAAAGCAAATACTACATAGTCACCCTCCAGGTCAGAGAAACAGAAACACTCCAGAAGCTCTGCCCCATAATCTCTGCCCTGTGTTAATCCCTATCTCCCTTTTAATGATAACCACTATACTGATTTGTCTTTCTTTATAGTGTTATCATGGTATCATGCTTTGCTAAAAGTTTTCCCTGGTTTTGATTTTTTTTTTTGGTAAGCGATATCGCATGTAGTCTGTATCTCCCTTCTTTCATTCAATATTATGTTTTTAATTAAGATTCATCTATTCCATATGAAGCTACAGTTTATTCATCTTTGTTGTAAAATACTCTTATTTTATGACTATGTCACATTTTATTTATCCATCCTCCTGTTGAATTTTTGGGCTGTCTCTAATTTAGGATATTATGAATAATGCTGCTACAAACATTCTTGTACATGTCTCCCAGCGCATATGTGCAAGAGTATATGCCTTCCTCCCTCTCCCTCCCTCCTTCCCTTCTTGTCTTCCTTCTTTCCATGTGGATACCCAATTATTCCAACTCCATTTTCTGAAAAGACCATCCTTTCCCTCCTTCTCTTGCAATGCTATCTTTGACATAAAGCAAGTGTCCATATGGGCATGGGTCTGTTTCTGGGCTCTTTAGTTACATTGGTCTATTTGTCTTTTTTTCTGTGTTCCTTGCAGCACAATAATGAGTCACCCTGGCTTTATAATAAGTCTTATGTCAAGTAGAGAAAGTCCTTCCTCCTCCTCTTCCTTTTCCTCCTCCTCCTTTTTCAAGAGTGATTTGCTATTCTTGATCCTTAATATTTCCATATATATTTTAGAATTATCTTGTCAGGTTCTACAGAAAAAGCTGTGGGTATTTTGATTGGTATTGCACTGAATCTGTGGGCCACCATGAGAAAAACTGACATCTTTATAAGTTTACAGTCCTTGGAAATGATATCTCTTGGAATATTTCCTTGGGATGGTCCCCCTTCGTTAGTCTTTAGTTTCTCTTTAAGGTTTTATAGTTTTCTACAAAAAGATCTTACACATTTTATTGCACTTATCCATAGGTGCATAGGTTGGTATTTTTTTAACACTCTTGTAAATGGTGTCATCTCATACATTTTATTTTCTAATTGTTTTTGCTTGTATAAAAAAATACAACTGATTCTTGCATGTTTGTTTTGTATCTAGTAATCTTGCTGGAACAGTCTTTTAAAATTGTAGATAACTGCACATCATTTCTTTGCTAAAAACTCACCAATGGCTTCCTATTGTAGAAATATAATCCAAACTTCATTGCAGCGACCATGGTGATTTTAAAACATATTCGCACATTATTTGACATTGTCCAACAAAAAGTTGAGTCTATGTTCCCTCCCTTTGACCTAGGTGAATCTTTGTGACTCCCTCAATGAATCAGAAATGGTGGAAGTGACACTGTGTGATTTTTTCAAGGTTTTTCAAGGTTTCAAGATACCCTGAAGTTTCTGCCAGTTTCTCTGGATATACTTGCTCTGAAAACCTGTAGCCGCCTTGTAAGAAATTGGCTACCCTACACCCATGTAGAGACCATGTATCTATAGAGAGAAAGCCAAGGGGCCAGAAATGTTCCAGCCTCCAGTTGATTGTCCACATAGCCAGACATGTGAATGAAGAAGCTTTGAAATAATCCTCGTCTCAGCCACTATCTGACTGTGTACACATGCGAGAGCCTTAGCAAGAGCTGCCTCTCTGGCCCCAGCACGCCCAGATTCATGGGCAAAATTCATGATTGTTGTTGGTCTGTGCTATTGATTTTTAGGGTGTTTTGTTAAGCAGTGATAGATAATGAGAACAATGGTCTCCAAGGCCCTTTTTACTCGAAGCTCAGCCTACCTTCTGCACCAACCTCATCTCCCACCTCAGGCACATTCCAGCCACACCAGCCTTGTATGTGTGCTATCAAACTAGTCAAGCTTATTTCTGTTTGGGGGCCTTTGGAGTTATCATAGATCCTTGTCTTAGAACAATTTTAACTCTTCAAGTGACAGCCTCCTTCTTATAATCCATCTCCTCAGATGTCACCTCCCTAGAGAAGCTATTAGTGCCTCTCTAATGACATTACCATCTTGTTTTATCAATACACATTTTCCAAAATCATTTATTTATGCACATTTTTCTTTTATGTATTTATTGTGCCTCCCCCCAATGTAAGCTGTTTGCAAGTAGTGTCCAATTTATTTGCTTCTAATAGAGCCAGCACATAGGATGGTGCCAGGCAGGCTTTCACCATCAATGAAGATGGAGTAACAGAGACTAATATCCTCCTATCTTAAATAACTAGAAAACTAGACAAAATATATGAAATAATGGATTTCAAGACAATGGTCCAACCACTTACAAATCTAACAAAAAGCGTCATATGAATGCTTATGATGCTTTAGTCATAATTGCCCAAAGCAGGAAGCAACCAAGAAGTCCTTCAACGGGTGAATGGAAAAACAAACTGTGGTACATCCACACAGCGAATAAAGGAAATGAGCTATCAAGCCATGGAAGGACACAGAGGAATGTGTATTGCTAAGTGAGAGAAGCCAGTCTAAAAAGCTACATGATTCCAACTATATGATGTTTTGGAAAAGGCAAAGCTATGGAGACATACAGAAAGAACAGTGGTTGCCAGAGGCTGGGCAGGAAGGAGGGAAGGAGGGAGGGAGGAAGAGAGAGGTGGAACACAGATTTTTAGAGCCATGAAAATACTCTGTATGATACGGACATACACGTAGATAGATAATGACCTTACTCATTTGTCAAAACCCCTACAGCTCTACAACAAAAAGAGCAGATGCTAATGTGAACTATGGCTTTTAATTAATAATAACGTATCAAGGGTGCGTGGGTGGCTTACTCAGTCCATTAAGTGTCTGCCTTCAGCTCAGGTCATGATCTCAGGGTCCTGGGATTGAGTGCCCCCCCCCCCAGCAGATTTCCTGCTGGGGTGTAGGGAGTATGCTTCTCACTCTCCCTCTGTGCTTTCACTTTCTCTCTCTCTCAAGTAAATAAATAAAATCTTAAATTGTAATAATAATGTATCAATAGCAGTTCCTCAGTTGTAACAAATATACCACAGGAAAATAAGATGTTAGTAATAGGAATAGCTGCAGGGTGGGAAGGTCTCTCCATACTTTCTGTTCAATTTTTCTATGAACCTAAAGCTGCTCTAAGAAAAAAGGTTTCTTAGTAATTTATTGAAAAATAAGCTTTTGGGGCGCCTGGGTGGCTCAGTGGGTTAAAGCCTCTGCTTTCGGCTCAGGTCATGATCCCAGGGTCCTGGGATCAAGCCCCACATTGGGCTCTCTGCTCCACAGAGAGCCCACTTCCTTCTCTCTCTCCCTGTCTGCTTCTCTTGCCTACTTGTGGTATCTGTCTGTCAAATAAATAAATGAAATCTTAAAAAAAAAAAAAAAAGAAAAAGAAGCTTTCATTGCAATTTATTAATTTTTAAAAGGGCTGAAATAATATGCAACAGGTTTTAATACTGGTAATATCTAATTCTGGTTTTCACTTTGTTGTTGATCTTTGTCTTCTGGAAAAGAAATGATGGTTTTGATATTTGAGAAAACAAAAAAATTCAGTTATTTTATCTTTGTTATTTTTTAATGAATTTGTTTATTTGAGTGTGGTTGACACACAATGTTACATTAGTTTCAGAGGTACAAAGGAGTGATTCCACAAGCTTAAGCATTATGCTCTGCTCACCACAAGTGTAGCTACCATCTGTTGGCAAACAACACTGTTACAATACGATTGACTATATTCCTTATGCTATGTCTCTTATTCCCATAACTTACTCATTCCGTACCTGGAAGCCTGTATTCCCCCACTCGCCTTCCCTCATTTTGCCCATCCTTCTACCCCTCCTCCCCTCTGGCAATGATCAAGCTGTTCTTTGTTCTTTCTTCCTTTTAAGACCCAGTTATTTTAAAAAGAAGTATTTGAAGAAGTAATGCAACAATTTTCCCTCTCTCCCATTGCTATAGCACTTGTGGGACACTGTAACACTGAAGGCGGACTGTGTCAATTTGTTTCCAAATGGGGACAGAAGGCCTAGCTCTTAGGAAATTCTGGAGCATAGGTAAGGTAATGATGAAGATCCCTTAAGGAAAGGTAGCTGCTAAGGAAGGTCTCCCAATCCCCAGCCCTGACCCAGACCAGCAGTGACAGCCTTGCCATCTCTATCTGACTCGAGACTATCAGAACAAACCTCATGCCCTTTTCCCTGTTTAAGTCACTCCACATGGGAAGCCCAGGAATACAAGGGCATCTTAAATGCATTCGAAATCAATAATGCTGGGATTCTGTAAATTCTCTTCTCTGATTTTGTTACCCACCCCTTCAAACTCCTGTGTCCTCTGGTGTTTGTGATCAGTGGTAAGAAAAACTCCCTAATGTCCTTAGTTTCTTCTCTGAGCCTTCTTTATACCTTCTTGCTCTAACTCAACCTTGGCTGTCCATAGCTTCTCACTTCAGCCCTTTAAATGAGGGTTGTTCCCTTCCATTCACTTGTTATTTTCTGTCTTTATCGTACTCATTGGCAAAATCACAGTCCTGTTTAAATCCAACTGTCTGCCTATGCACCTTGCACCATATAATTGCTGGTGGTTGGAGAAATACACCAATCAGGCTGACTGGTTTGCTTCTCAATCAAATGCTGATTGCTGCCCTCAAGTGGCCCCTTGATATGCTTGAGCAGTCATTTCATTTCTCTCATTCATTCTCTCACTCTCCTGTATGACTACATTATTCAATGTCTTTGTTTGTCTCATATTAAATATTTGTGAGGAAGGGATCCAATTCCCCCCACCCTTTTTTTGCATCTGGATATCCAGTTGTCTCAGCACTATTTGTAGGAACTACTATTTGCTCCCAATTGAATTGTCTTGCCTACCCCGTCGAATATCAATTGACTGTAAATGTGAGATTTATTTCTAGACTCTCAATTCTACTCCACCGATCTACATGTCAATCACTTTGACATAAGCACTCTGTCTTCATTATTGTAGCTTTATAATAAGTTTTGAAATTGTGAAGAGTGAGTCTTCCAATTTTAGTCTCATTCGAGATTCTTTTGGCTACTCTGGGCCCCTTGTGTCCATATGAATTTTAGCATCAGCTTATTAATTTGTGCTCCCTGCCCCCCCCAAAAAAAAGCCAGCAAAGATTCGATAGGGATTGCATTGGTCTGTACATCAGTTTGCCATCTTAGCAATAGTTAATCTTCCAGTCAATGAATAAAGAATATCTTTCCATTTATTGATGTCTTCTTTGATTCTTTGCAACAATTTTTGTGGTTTTCAGAGTATAAGTTTTATACATTTTTTGGTTAAATATACCCTAGTAGTTTATTCTTTTTGATGCTACTCCAAATAGGATTTTTTTCTTAATTTTATTTTTAAATTGTTCATTGCTAGTGTCTAGAAATTCTCTTGATATTTGTGATTGATTTTGTAGCTGGCAACCTTGTTGAACTTGTTTAGTCTGATAATTCTTTAGTGAACTCTTTATGGTTTTCCACATATAAGATCATGTCATCTAAAAACAGTATTTGGCGGTACATGGCTGGCTCAGTCACTGGAACACGCGACTCTTGAGGTTGTGAGTTTGAGTCCCACGTTGGATGTGGAGATTATTTTTAAAAAATATTTAGGGGTAGGGTGCCTGGGTGGCTCAGTGGGTTAAAGCCGCTGCCTTCAGCTCAGGTCATGATCCCAGGGTCCTGGGATCGAGCCCTGCATCAGGCTCTCTGCTCAGCAGGGAATCTGCTTCCCCCTCTCTCTCTTTGCCTGCCTCTCTGCCTGCTTGTGATCTGTCATATAAATAAAATCTTTAAAAAAAAATAAAAATAAAAAAATATTTAGGGGTGCCTGGGTGGCTTAGTTGGTTAAGCAGCTGCCTTCAGCTCATGATCCCAGAGTCCTGGAATTGAGCCCCACACCAGGCTCCCTCCTCAGTGGAGAGCCTGCTTCTCCCTCTCCCTCTGCCTGCTGCTTTGCCTACTTGGGCTCTCTCTCTTTATCTCTCTGTCAAGTAAATAAATAAAATCTTTAAAAAGGGCACCTGGGTGGCTCAGTGGGTTAAAGCCTCTGCTTTTGCCTCAGGTCAGGGTCTCAGGGTCCTGGGATTAAGCCCCACATCAGGCTCTCTGCTCGGCAGGGAGCCTGCTTCCTCCTCTCTCTCTCTCTGCCTCTCTGCCTACCTGTGATCTCTTGTCTGTCAAATAAATAAATAAAGTCTTTTAAAAAATCTTAAAAAATTTTTTTGAATTAAAAAAAATAGAGATGTTTTCACTTCCTCTTTTCCAATCTGAATGTATTCTCATTTTCTCACTGAATTACCTTGGCTAGAACCTCCAGTACAGTGTGGAAGGGGCAAGAGTGGCTATCCTTGTCTCATTCGTGATCATAAGGGGAAAAGCATTCAGTCTTTCACCATTAATAATGAAGTTAGCTCTGAGTTTTTGGTAGATGTCCTTTATCAAGTTAAGGACATTCTGTACTATTCCTAGTTTGTTGAGTATTTTTATCATGAAAGGATGCTGGAGTGTTGAATATTGTCAAAGTACTTTTTCAGCCTCTATTGAGATGATCATCTATGTGATTTTTGTCTTTTCTCTATTGATATAGTGAATTATGTTAATTGACTTTCAGGTGTTTGAACAACTTTGCCTTTGGGGGAATAAATCCCTTGGTTATGAGTTGTAATTCCTTCTATATGTTGGATTCAGTTTATAAAAGTTGTTTTTGTTTTTGTTTTGTTTTGTTTTTTAGGATTTTTACATCTATATTCACACTGGACAGTCAGGCTTCACTGATCGCCAGCTGATTTCTCTCTACTGTTTTCTCTTATGAAGTGAGGCCCAAATTGCCCCACAGCGGGAACCAGTTAAGTCTGGTCCTCTTTGCAGGGGTAGTTGGTTTTTTGTGGTTTTTATTTGTTTGTTTTGTTTTTTAAGATTCTATGGAGTAATCTCTACACTCAGGCACCTCTGCAGCTGGGCACCCCTGCAGGGGTAGTTTCTGAGGTGAGCTTTGGAGGTTTGTCCCCACCCCAGGAGTGCTATTCTTAGCTGACTCTTTCCCCACTTCGCTCTGGTAAACTTATCGGCCTACAGTTTAGCTTCTTGTCCTCATGGAGCTACCAACTTTTTAATTGCTCACCACCAAAACCTCCATTGTTTTCAAGAGTGCCTTTAGGCTTGAACTTCCCGCACTGTGTTCCATATAAAGTCAGTTCCTTTGGTGAAGGCCTTGGCACTCTTACGGCTTACCTCTCTCCCTGAGCCAAATCTTTGCACTTCTGTGTTAGAGCTGGTGGCAGGGACAGTGGTCCAAATGTCTCAGAGTGACCTGTCTCTCCAGGGCACAAGGTCAGGGTCATAACCATCTGGTCTTCTTGGCTTGCCTCTGGCCATGTGGAGTTTCTGTTCTATGAGTGAACTGAGCTGAGAGAGATTGGGTTCCCAGTATTCTAGGCTTGTCATGCCTGGGTAAAGCCTCTGACCTATGAATGGAGGCTCAGGGAAAGAAGAGAGATTCCAACCTCTTGGCAACATATCCCTGGCATTTGATGTCTGCAACACAAAGTTGGGAGGTCTAGAGGCTTCTGGCGGCCACCATGCACAGGGAAATAACAAAATCCTGTGACAGGGAGCGGGGGTTTGGGCCTTGTCTTCAAGGCCACAGCTGCCATGCTGAGTTTCTATCAAGCTGAGATGGGAGAGTGAGTGGTCAAGAGAGGCGGGGGTTGTAGCTGAGGTGCCACAGACTCTCATTCAAACAGATCTAATAAATTGTTCTTGAATAAATATTTCTTTATTTGCTATTTGCCCTGAGGACAATTTCCAGAAACTGAAAGTTTTTTTTTTTTTAAGAAAAAATTTTCACTGGTTATGGCTATTTCATGGGAGAGAAGATCCACAGAGCTCCTCACACTACCATTCCAGAAGCCATCCTCTCTCTCCTTCCCTCTTACACAAAGATTCACAAAAAGTTTCTCAAAAGTGTTGTCAGTACTTCCCGTTCAATTCCTGTCTCCTTCCTCCTGATCCCTGCCAACCTCTTTCTTGAACCAACTCTAAGCTCTGACGCTCCACAGACTCAATGAAACTGCTCTTGTCGAGGTCACCGTTGCCCTCCTTGTTGCTATATCCTGTAGGTGGAGTCTCATTTTCATCCTACTTGACCTGCCAGCAGTATTTGACACAATCCATCCCATCTCCCTCCTTCAGATCATGTTGCGTTCAGAACACTACGCTCTCCTGCTTCCCGGTTTTCCTCCCACCACCTTCACTGTTCCTCCTTGGTCTCCTTTGCTGGTGTCTCAGAACCAGTCCTTAGACCACTTGTCCTTCTTATCTGTACTCATTTCCTTCGTGATCTCCTTCAGTCTCACAGTTTTCAGTAATTCTCCATAGGCTGATGGCTCTCAAACGTAGCATCTCCAGGCCAGGCCTCTCTTCCAAACCGCATACTCATGTAATACGCTGCCTGCCTGACATTTCCATGTGGTCACCTAATAGGCTTCTCACACTGTGTGTACAAAACAGCTCCTGATCTTCTCCTCCAAATCTGTTCCTTCCAGTCTTCCTCATCATCCCAGTTGCCCAGCCTCAAAAGGATGGTACTGTCATTGACTCTTTCCCACTCTGTGTCCAAGCTCTCCGCCAGTCTTGTTAGGTCTACCTTCAAAATTATTCAAAATATGACTTCCTACAGCTTCCACCACTGTTCTGAGCCACTAGTATCTCTTGCCTAGATGATTTCAAGAACTGCTTGTGTGGTCTTCCTGCTTCCATTCCATTACCTCTCTGACTTCATCTCTTAACTGCAGCCTCCAACTCCAGTCACACTGGCTTCCTTGCTGTTTCTAGAATATACAAAGCATGTGGGTGAGTGTCTGGGGTTGGCAGTAGCTTGCCTATTACCACACATTAATGCCAGGAGCGAAACACATTCTTGAAGACACTAAAGGTTGTATTTGGAACCCTCTCATTTCTAGATTCTGCCATATGCGTCTCTTCCTCTGGCTGGCTCTAATTGGTATCCTTTCATTATAATAAAACTACAATCATAAGTCCTGAGTTCTGGGAATCATTCTAGCAAATTATTGAACCTGATGGTGATCATGAGAGCCCCCTAATTTGTAGCCAGCCAATCTGAAGTAAAGGTGGACCTAGGTGTCCCCAAAGTTGCAGCAAGTACCTGGAGTCTTGGACGCACTTGGCAGCCTGGAGGACTGTACCCTTAATCTCAAGTTTGGCTACTCATGGTGGTGTTAGAAGAGGTTAGGCAGGAGTATCAGTATCTCGGCTTGAGAAAGATAGTGGTGTCCTATAGGCAACAGTGGTTTAGTTTACTGAGTTTCCACATCCTGCGTTAGATCCTGGATGGCATCTAGAACCTCTAGGTAAATATCATAACACCATATATTTTTATATCTTCCCTTTGCAAATTGCTTTCATATTTGAGCTTCAAAACAGGTAGTGTCGCCCTCCTTTTACAGGTGAAGAAACTGAAGTGAAGGGGAAAATACTCGCCCAAAGTCATCAGACTCAAACACAGGTGTTCTGCTTCATTACAGAGCTCTTCACAGTAGGACCCACAAACTGCAGAATTGGGTCACATTACTTGCACAGGGGGGTATCTTTATGATCAGTTCTCCTTTAACACCTTGTAGGAAACTGAAGGCAACTGGGTCCCTCCAGACTTAGGACTCAGGATTCTCTCCCACCTATATGATCTTCTCCTTTGGGGACAGTGAGATTTAGGAGAAAATATCTAGAAACCTGGGTCTTCTCCAGTTAGACAACGACATATTGATCTCCTCCTACTAATGGCCCTCCCCAAGAGAGAAAATTTGTTACCGTCAGAAAGACCCAAAATGAGTATGTAAGGAATCTTTTATTTCAGAGACTTAAGAGAACCTGTCCCAGAGTTGGTATCCAAGTCTCCAACTACTAACATATGCAAGTTCTCAAAGGCTTTGAAAGATGATAAGTCATGCCTACAAACCAAATGGCAAACATATGACTAGCTGCTTTTAAGAAAATACAGTTGGCTCTCAGGAAAATATGTCCAATCTCACTCATCATACGCCAAATACAAATTAAAACTATAAGAAAATTTCATTTTTACCTGTCAGGTTGGCAGAAAAAATATTTGGAAAATACATTGTGTTGTACGATCTGGAGAACCCTCATCTGGCATCATACACTGCTGGTGAGATTAAAAATTTGTCTCACCTCTGAGAAGGGTGACTTGGCAATATTTCGTCAATAGGTATTTGCATTTGACTCAGCAAGTTCACTTTTAGGAATTCTAAAGATGTATCCACGTGTTAACTGTGAAGATGTCTGCTGTAGACTGAAAAGCATTGTCACAATATTTCATAACTCTTTCCATTAAGAGATGAGTGTTTCCTGGACTCCTTATATCTGGGATGGTCCTGTGGCTTGCTACAGTAAAATGTAGCAGAAATGATGCTGTTCCAGAGCCTAACCTCAAGAGGCTTGTAACTTTCACTCTCATGCTCTTGGAATTCTGCCCTTGGACCAGTTGGTGGTTAGAGGCTGGAAAAACCCCAAAAAGGCTGTTAGCAAAGACTGGAGGAATGGTGGACAAACAGTTGCTGGAGGCTGGGAATGCAGTGAGAAAATCGTTATCAGAGGCCGAAGGGGGAGACGACTCATGTTATGTAGTGATGCAATCGTTGGCAAAATGTCACCTGTGAAAACTTGAAAGCTAGAAAATGTACCTCATAGCCTTTTTAAAAATATGATTCAGGAGATTTCCAGACAGAATGTTAAAAGTGCCGTTTCGGCTTCGTCTAGCTGCGTGACAATGGACAGGAAGAGAGAGATGAGCAACAGAAGGAACTATGAAACTTAGAAGAAGAATCTAGAGGACATCTAGAAGCCCAAGAATTTGCTGGTTTGGAAAATATAACTCTTGCCCCAGTTCTCCCATCCAGTAAAAATTTCTCGAAGTGAAAAATCAAAATAGGGGTATGGCTATAAGGACCTTTGTTCAGACCCCTGAATGATTTAAGGTAATGCCTAAAGGACTATTTCAAGTAGAGCTTTTGAGATCTTAAGGATATTTTCCCACAGCAGCCTCAAATCATTGCCCAAAAGACCATATATATAAAACACAGAACACCATGAAGCTCCCCTATTTTGATGGCACTATGTTAATTGGATCACTGGAATACCAGAGGGAAACGAATAAATCCTAAATGATTGGGGCGGGGTCTACTATAGCAGTGAAGGTTTTAGGAGACCAGTTGTCTGAAGAATCCCAAGACATCTACACCACGTTTAGGGACAAGTACCTTGTTTTTCCTACCACTCAGAGATCCAGTACTGGGTAGGCCTCTTCAGACTTTAGTGATACACATTTAGCAATACTGCTCCCATCTGTCTATAAAGCAAAAACAAGTTTTGAGGGGGAGCCAGAGAAAGACTAGATGCTGCAACAGGTACTGGTTGCAGTTTAGGTGGCTTTGCTGCTTGGGTCACAGGACTAGTAGATTCCAGGGTGCTGGTTTTGTTTGTCATGGGCGTCCATGCCACGCAGTGTCTGGCAAGCTCCATTAGGAAATCTGCCATATAGACCTTTAAGGGCTCTGCTGCATGTCCATCCTTCTTATGTTCCCAGCAGCAGATCTTAACCAATGCTGGATAGAGAATTGGTAAATAAATATCCTGGCTTCCTTGCTTCTCACATGGTATAACTCTGAGATGTGTCCTGTGCCATCTCCCAGAGCTCCCTGATGGGATTACACCCTGTTGCCCACAACCCACCGTTTACTGACTTCCTTCCTTTCTCTCCCACACTTCTAGTTTCCTATTGGTAATTCTATCTCTGAAATTAGCTCCTTGCCCTCTAATCTTTGTCTCAGTATCTACCTTTGGAAGGACCCCACCTAATGGACCAACAATTTAGAACATCTTTGACTCTTTCTCGAAACAGAGCTTTTTTCCAGAATAGAAAGTTCCTATGATGCAGGACTCTGGTTTACTGATGGTTCAATGGGCTTTCTGCTGTTCTGCTGGTCCATTCATACTCTGTCAGGTGAAACTTTGCCAGAACCCACCTGAATCCACAGGAGTGAACTAGATAGGCTTCTAACGTCGTGGAGCTTTGGGTCTGAAGAAACAAAGAGCTTTCATTCACTGATGCTTTCTAGTAGACAGAATATGAAGCATTTCCTATGCATTATCTTTTTTCAGCCTCACTTTACAATGAAGTTAGCCTACGCTCAGACAAGTTCCTTGCCCCAAATCTTATCACTGGTAAGTGGTGGATCTCCACCCTAGACCAGAGACTGTCTGATGCCAGCTTATGCCTGTATTGTTTTCCTTATTTCAGTTCCCTTATGTCAGTTCCGCCATTTGCTAGAAAATGTATCTTTTCAAGGCAGAGTAAGACCCTCTGCCCACCTCCACTCTTTGTCTCTCCTCCTACCTTAAAAAGAATTAGACACTGGATTAGGCACTGGTTGCAGAGATTTGGGACAAGAAACAAGGGACAGGAATAGAATGGCAGGAGGTCCTACTGCAACTGGGAACCATTAAATTCCCACAACTCCTTCAAACTGCTCTCTCTGCTAGATAACTTAGACTTTTCAAGATGTGGGGGAAAGCTCCATTTTCATAACTTATGTAGGCAATGGAAATTCCTTTAAATGAGTAATTGAAAGAAGACAGAACCAAGTTGGTATACATACACATGCTAATAAAGGCTGTTAAAGGGAGCAATGGGAAAAACAATTATAAATTAATTTCAAAGACCAAATGTTGGTCTGAATGACTCTAGATATTTGCCTTGATCAACACTAGCTCAGTAAAAATTAGGGGTTTTGGTCTGTTTTGTTTTGTTTTTTGAGTCTAGTTTCCTGGTATGAGAGTCAAGAAGATAGGACATTCCATAAGTGTTACAGATGTGAACTCCCTTCTATTTATTGGTGGCCTTAGATGGCCTATAACCAGGGCATAACCTTCCAGGTAAACATTTAACTTTGGAGAATTAGTAGAAGATGCTTCGCTAACTTCTAAAGTTATTTTCCCTCACATGAACACTATCCCATTAGATTTGTAGTGCTTTTTAAAAAAGATTTATTTATTTATTTGACAGATCACGAGTAGGCAGAGAGGCAGGCAGAGAGAGGGAGGGAAGCAGGCTCCCAGCTGAGCAGAGAGCCTGATGCTGGGCTCAATTCCAGGACCCTGAGATCATGACCTGAGCCAAAGGCAGAGGCTTAACCCACTGAGCCACCCAGGTGCCCCTGATTTGTAGCTTTTAAGTCCATATATTCAGATACAGTTGTAAATAAATTCACATATATTATTTCACTGTGTGGTGGTTTACGTAAGGCCTTCCTAGTGCAAACTGGGTTGTTAAATTTGCATCTCAAATTAGTTCCTGCTAACTGAGCAACTAAAGCAAATTCCTTTGTGGAAAAAAGTTTCCAAGCATGACCTGGTAATTGTTTTAATGGATTTTCAATGAAGGGTGAAGTGCCATGCAATGTGCCCTGAAGGCATTCCATAAATATGTTTTGAGTGACTCTGTTCACCCACATAGAAAACACACACACACAACAAATGTGTACTATTTAAATAATACTTTTTCTCCATAGTCTCTGTATTTATCAGCCATATCCATAAATATTGAAGGTGAACAAGGGAGCTGACCCCAAGGCAGAGAACTGACTAGTAAAGGACTCTGGGCAGGGGAGCTTTGCTTAGTTTGAGACCCTCAGTGTGCACCTGGGATCTGAGCACTCCCAAATAAGGGAGAAGGCCTCATGTTGATCAACTGAGAGACTTAAGGACCCCTGCAGGCTAACAGGATAATATCCCACCTGTGTTAGAGAGCCTGACACTGGTATATACAGTTTCCTGTTTTCTATATAAGGAGTAGATCTGCTCTGACCTTGGCATTGGGGTGGATACTACTATATTCTCAGTATCTGCTGTTCCCACACCGGAGATGAGATGTATAAAACAGGAATCTTCACCTTCCTTTCTCCCAAAACTTTCATTAGGTTCTGCTGTAAGAGATACATATATATATCCTTTTTTAAAAAGATTGTATTTATTTATTTGAGAGAGCAAAAGAGAGCACGAGCAGGGGGAGGGGCAGAGGGAGAGGGAGAAGCAGGCTCCCCACTAAGCAGCAAGCCCTATGAGGGGCTCCATCCCAAGACCCTGGGTTCATGATCTGAGCCAAAGGTAGACATTTAATCCACTGAACCACCCAGGCTCCCCACATACATATATTCTTGTTGTAAGTGTGTATCTCTTGCTTTAGTTATTGTAGGATTTAGGTTTTGTTGACTGTTGAGTATCATCTGAGGCTCACGATCACCTGGGCTGTAAGAGAGACCATGCAAGTGTCCATTAGATTGCAAGCTGGAATTTCATAAGGCCCCTGAGCAGATTCTAGGGTTGGAATAAAACTTGTTTTCTTTTTTTTGCTTGTTTGTTTGTTTGTTTGTTTGTTTGAAAAAAATTCAATATGAGCAACAGAGTAAAGCACTCTCAGATGGTAGGAAATAGAGGGGTACCTCCCCAACAATGGCCAGGAGAAGAAAGCCAAACAATGTGCCTATAAAGTGGTTTAGGGCTGCCACATGTCTTTATGGCACCAGAAACCTCATTCTTCTAAAAAACCTCATTTCCTCTTAAAAAAAAAATACATTCTTTGTATTTTTCTTAGTTAAGTAACCCATTTTCTTACATCTGCCACAGGGTGTACATCTTTCCCAGAAGGAAAAACTGGAACGTCTCATTGATCCTTTTCTGACTGTTAAGGAAGCTCAGGGAATCGCTCGAGTACCCTGGCAGCAGTTACAAAGGTATTTACAAGCAACTGCTCTCCCGCCTCAATTCCCAAGTCTTCTAAGTAGAGAAACAGCCTTTTTGTCCTAGCTCTGATTTGAAAAAAGTTGTTTAGGCCAGGCTTCAAATAAATGTAGGGTTATTCACATTCCTGAGGAAAGGTCTGCCACCTGGTGGTAGGAAGTGAAATGCCACTTGCTGGGCTCCTCCAATCTCCCTCCCTTCTTCCCTCTCCCCTTTTCTCTCCTTCACTCCCTTCTTCCCTCCCCGCTTCCCTCTCCCCCGCCCCGTCCATCCTTCCCTCCCTCTCTCTGTCAATTCAATTTTTGCAAATCCATGCTCAGTTTCTGGCTTAAGCCTTACTTGCTTGCCACGTGCCAAAGGCTTCTAACCGATGATAAAGATACTGACACCTCAAAGAGAATTTTTTAGGCAAACATCTGGAATTTGACCACCTTAAATCACCTTTAAATTGTTTCATAACAGCTGGGAGGAGCAGAGTGAAGAGGAAGGGACTTATAAGTGTTAAGTTTCTCCTAAAGAGAGAAAAAAAAAGCATAATTGACTTATTCATACACATTCATTGATTCACTAGTGAGTACCAAAAACCTGTGCTAATTAGTTTGCAAACAGAAACGTATATGACAGCACCCCTGCTCCTCTAATGACAAAGAGATGAACGGATGACCAAACTAGGTTGGGAAAATAAATTAGGGTCATTCTTGCTTCCATTTTTAAGGTGGAAGAAAGCGCAGAATCGTTGCAGTCCATTAGGGGGAGTGCTAAGTCCCCAGGAAAGTCACAGGCACTGGGCTAATTCTGAACCATGCCCACAATTCCTTGGGGACTTACCCTATTTCTCCCTTACAGAAAGAGGAGACCCCAGTACCCTTGGGAGCTTGAACTGCCAGTAACCATTTCTAGTACCACACATACAATACTTCAGTATTCAGCCCCCACTTTTGCTTTCCATCTTCTCGTCTCAAAGTATGGTCCCAAGCATCAGCATTGTCATCCCCTGGGAAACTTCTAGAAATGCAGATTCTCATACCCTACCCCAGACCCACTGAATCAGAAGCTGGGAGTGTTTTAACGAGCCCTTTGGGCATTCTGATGCAAGTTAAAGTCTGAGAACCACCGGTCTAGTGAACCATCTGGGTGTGGACCAGGGAGACCAGTGAGAGTGAAAGGAAGGGAAGGAGCAATGGATCCTACAAGCCACACAGAGTGAGCCTCACAGTGTTAGAGGAGGCAGAGGGGCAGCCACAAGGAGGGACCACAGAGTCATTGTAGAGGTTTCTGCCAACTCAGGTTGGAGTCTGTGTTGTGGACACTAACCCCCAAATTTACTCTATGTCAGATTGGTTATGGTACCATGATCTTCATGCTAGAAACTTCATGGACTCCTCCTTCAATTCATGCTGCTTTAGAGAGGGAGCCCAGACAGTGTCGGCCAGGTAGGCTGACCCAAGGCTGTGCCCAGGCTCAGCTCCAACTCTCTTCACTCTCCCAGATCCATGGAAGGCCCATTGGGTAGTTCCGTGGCAGTGTGGTATAGTGGTAAGCCCTCTCTGGCAACCCCTCCTGCCCCAACACACAGACACACTAGTGTGGGGATGCCTGCATTGAATGCTAACTCCACCACACTCCTGGGGACACTCTGCAGGCTGCTCCCTATGTTGAATGGAGAGAATGCTACCTACTAAAGGAAGTGCTATTTAAATGTACAGTATTGCTGTATATATAGTACTCAGGGCAGGCGTTGGTCCTTAACTCTGTGTGTGTGTGTGTGTGTGTGTGTGTGTTGCTATCCTTTCCCACTCTACCCCCCCCCCCCACCATCCTGTCTGCCTGTGCCTCCCGACCTGGCATTTCTAGCACAAAATGGGCACCTGATTAAAAAGAGTGGAAAGAACGACTGAAGCCTGCTTCTGCCATTTTTCCTCATTTTCCTGGAGCTGCTGGCAGAAAAGTGGCAGCTCAGGGCCAGGGGTGCAGACTTTGCCTGTCTCTTCTGGAAAAAACAACAACAACAACAACAACAACAAAAAACCAAAAAAAAAAAAAAACCCACTTTTTTTTTTTTTTTAAAGGGGAAAAGGAATAATCTGATTCGGGCATCTCCCTGACCTCCATTCCTCCCCACACGTGGGCACACAAAGAGCCCAAGCGCCGGTGTGAGTCGGGAGACAGGCTCCGTATGTCCGCAGTCCCGGGTCACCTCGGGCCGGGTGCTGGTAACTCAGCTGCACACTGGAAGATGGGGCCTGGGAGGGGCACGGAGCCCCCCCACCCCACCTCCCCAGGCTGGGTGACTGTCAGGCCACATCTGCTCCAAATTTATAGCTGCTCCTCCGGCCGCCACCGTCCTCTCCACGGCCTCTTTACCAAGTGCAGCCCCAGCTGAGACCCCTCCCGCGGGGAGGGAGAGGACACACCCGCGCCGGCCCCGAGCTGGGGGCGGGGAGCAGGTGTGAAGCGGGGGTCGCAGCCGCGCGCGCGGTCACCCTCCACCGCACCGCGGAGACCCGACCTCACTCTAACGTGCACACAATGGCACGGGGGCCAGGAGCTCATTACCGGGACCGGCCTGGGAGCGGCTGATGAAAGAGGTGGGAGCAAGGGAGGACGGCCGCCCGACCACGGCGCGCAGACCCCTGCGCGCTCGCGAGGGCGGAGGGGCGAGATCTGCACGGAGGACGCTGGTCTAGCAGCGGCCTGGAGCGACCCTCGCCGAACGCCTACAGGGGGTGCTAAGCTGGGCCCCCAGGGCCGGGCGGGAGGAGGAGCCAAGGGACAAAAAGAGGCCTTCGGGCTGGGGAGAGCCGGGACTCTTCCAGGGAGCACGCTCCCGGTAGCGTTTCTCCTCCCCTCCCCCGCCCCCGGGTCCGCTGATTGCCCATTGTCCGTCTCCCCTCCGCCCCCGCCTGGCGCCCAGCGTCCCGGGCCCCGCAGCCTCCCAGTGCTCCCGGCTCGCGTAATTCATTCTCCCAGCCCGCCCCTTCAGCTCTAAATGAGCAGTTAGCGCCGCACACACGTGCCGGGGGAAGGGTCGTCCACTGCGGACGGAGAAGTGGGGGTGGAGGCAGGAGGGGATGCAGCCAGAGAGACTGTACGCACACGCACGCACGCACACACACAGCCTGGGTCCAACACTCCCTCACGCGTGTCAGTGGATAAGGGGTCTTCCCCTCACTCCCCACATTGACAGCCCTCTTCTCTAACCCGAACTACTCCTCGGAGACTCCCTTCCGCCTTTTATTTTTATTTTTGCCTGGGCAGTGGATGCCTTTGTCTGGGTTCTGGAACGCAGAGGTAGAAGGTGGGAGGTCGGCCAGATGTGTGTACCTTTAAGGTTGAGGTGAAAGAGTGGGAAGCGGCAAAGATAGAAGGGCGCAGGCAGGGGTTTTAAGGAAGCTTGCTAGGGTGTGACAGCTCCTAACTTCCAGCTCCACACATCCTCATCCCGTGTGTCTTCCGTCCCAGGGAACTCGTCCTAGTGTTTATAGCTCTCTTTAATGTTCCTCTCTATACACCATCACGTCTTCTCTGGGAGATGGGCACCTCTGGGAAAGGAGCTGAAAAGGGACCAGAAAAAGGTTTGGGAAAATGGGGTCTAGTAAGAAAGGTTCTCACCACTGATGGTTTCGATCATGGGCAATTTACAGGTGAATGGAACCACAACCTGGCTGCCCACGAACCCAGGGGAGGCAACAGACACCTTTTGGCCCAGAAAGTATTTTTAAAACAGTGTGTATGTATATGTATGCATGTATGTGTGTATATATGTATATATACGCACATATATATAGTCTATTTTATAGATATGTAACATTTTATTGTGGATAAGAGTATATTGTGGATAACAAACACATCCAAAATTTGAGAGAATAATAGAATAAAGCCCTGTGTATCCATCACCCAGACTGAGCACTTAACATTCAAAGGCAATCTCCTGTCATTTATACCCCCCATTCTCTACTCACGATTTGGAAGCAAATCTTGGAAATCATATTTCTTCTGTAAATATTTCAATATAGTTCTAAAAAGTAAGGACTCACTTAGTAATGTAATGACAATACCATTATCAACCACCTATGTATCATTATATATAATCAATGTTCAGACTTCCTCAATTGTCTCAATTATTTGTCTTCTTGGTATTATTTTTCAGATTAGAATCCAAATGAATCTGTCCAGGGCAATGACTCTTTTAACCTGATGTTCTCTGCTTAATCTCTTTTTCCCCCTTGCAATTTGTTTGTTGAAAAACTGGGTCATTTGTTCTGTAGAATTTTCCACAGTCTGGATTTTGTTGAATGTATCCCCATGGTGCCATTTAACATGTTCTTCTGCCCCTATATTTTCTGTAAATTGGTTGCTAGATATAGAAGCTAGATCAATTAATGTCTGATTTTTTTACATGAATTCCTCATAGGCAATACTGTTTGTCCCCAGAGTAAATGGCTCCTTGTCTGTCGTGTTGTTGTTATATTAACAACCGGCAATGATCATTGCCTAGACCCATTATTTCATTAGGCTTTGCCAAATTGTGACATTCTAATTCTGTGATTCTTTCTTCATTTATTATCTGGAATACTTCTCTAAAGAAAGTTGATTACTTAGTGTGCTCTAAAGGGGAGCAGTGACTTAAAATTTATATATATATATACATATATATATATCATGATGATTTCATGGATTTCAATACATGTGATTTACACCAAGTATGTTTTGATTGCATGGGTATTTTTAAATTAGGAGATACCATATTGAAAATAGTGAGCTCTGGCTTGTCCTGTAGATGATCTGTCAAACCTGAGCCCCTTTCCAGCCTGGCTGGAGTAGCCTGCAGTTGAAGGGGACTGCCCTTAGTGGGCATTTGTTCTCACCCTGGTCTGCTTAGATCTTTTTTTTTTTTTTTAATCTTCCTGGACCCTGTAGGTATGAGTTTGTAAGCCTGATTAAACCCATGTTTCATCTTACAGATGAGAGAACCAATGAAGTACCTGGGAGTAGCAGATAAGCTTCCCATGAGGGGAGAAGTATCTGGACTCTGACTTCCCTCCAATCTCAAATGAGTCAGACACCTTGGAATACCTCAGTATTATCTTCCTCCCAATTCCCAAAACCTTTGCAGAGGAAACTTGGGAAATATTTGAAACACCCCCCCCCCATTTCTCCTCCCACACCCACTCAGTCACCTTGCTTGCTAATTGGCCTTCCTGCCTCCATTCCTGTCTCCCTCCAAATCATCTTCCTCACTGGAAAAGAGGTTTTCCAAAACAGGAGTCTAACCATATCCCCGTCTGGCTTTAAAATGCTTCTGTAACTCCTCATTGCCTTTAGGTTAAAACAAATCTACCTTCTCTCCATAGCATACAAGGCCCCTCTTCACCTGGGTCTTATCACATCTGCCTCCTTTCCTCCTGCTGTCCCCTGGTCTGGATCCTGTCCTTCAGCCGGATCAAATGACCCACACTCAGAGCTCCGCACACACACAGTGCAGTCTAGCTTTTGTCCTCTGTATTTGCTGTTTGCTTCTTTAGGCACCACTCCTTCACCAGCCAACTCCCACTTAGAGTTGAAGTCCCGCTTCAAGCTTTGATCCTCTTAGGAAAACCTTTCCAGGCAGGCCACAGCTGCGTTCCATGGTCCCGCTCTGCTCTAATGCGGTGTCCTGTGCTCCCTTAAGAACCTCCCCTTGCCATGGTGGGTTTTTGGTGTTGCTTTTTCAAGTTGGACTGGATTTTTTTCTTTTGTCCCTCCTGGATGGTTTGGGAAGTCCCTGAAGTCACTGCGTCTATGTGTCCAACGTCCCAAACCACAGCACACTGGGGGCGCTCAGTGAGGATGTGATGAGTAAATGAAATTAAACGAGAGAGATGAAGGTTGGTGGAGTTTTGGGGACAGAAGTTCCCCCTTCCCTCGTAGGGAGGGGACTTCATGCAAATGAAAGGTCCGTAGTAGACTTACTGGACAGATGCCGAGGGGACGCTGGCCGCTACCTGGGGCCGATGCAGCATCCTGGGCACCGAGCCCGGTGTCTGCTGCCCTGGCTGGGTCACGACCCAGGACCTGCCTGGGCTTGGCCATCCTCGGGCTGGTGTGTGTGTGCGCGTGCGCCCGCTGCGGGTGTGCGCACACCGCGGGGCAGTGTGTGTGCGAGAGCGCGCGTGCCCCCGCGCGCACGTCGCCCACCCCGCCTCCTCCCGCTGGGAGGATAATTAAAGCGCCAAACGGTGGAGCTGGCGGGCAGCGTTCCCGGGGGCGCATTTCATCGGGGCTGATTAATGAGGCCGGGGAGTTAATGAGGAGAAAGCTAAACGGAGAGAGCGGAGCAGCGGAAGCCGTCTCGGAGGCCCTGGAGGGGGCTCTCCGAAGGCATCTCCCGCCCTCTCTTTTCCGAAGAGGCTTAGCGCAAGCCACATGGTGCCCCTGGCTCCCGCCAGCGCCTCCGGCTGGGGGAGAGGAGGGGTCGCCGCCGCCGCCGCCGCGTGCTGGCCGCAGTGGGGAGCTCGCTTCTCCTTGCTCTGCGTGGGCCTAACCTGGCTAAACAGAAAGAGAGCCTGCCCTCGCCGTCTACAGCGCAACAGAGGACCTCGGAAGATCAACCTTTTCTTTTCACGTTGAGGAACGTCGTCGGGCAGAAGTCCCAGACCACCTGCAGACTTCGTCCCCACCCGGCAGGAAGAGCCAGCTCTGCCCTTACCAACCGAGGGACCTTAAACGAATTCCTAGTCATTTGGGCCTCAGTTGCTGCGTCTGTCAAATTGGGTCACGCTCCTTAGCCCCCTCAGAATGGCTAACCTCAATTGAGAACTTCGTATATGCCAGACCCTAGTCTAAGCGTCTGGCATGTCTAATCCCATTTATGGTTCCCAGCAACTCTAGGAAGTAGGCTCTGTTATAATCATCTGTGTTCCACAGATAAGGACACCAAGGCAGGAAATACGACACCACTGGCCCGAGGTCACCGTCCTACTGAACAGTAGGGCTGGCAAGTGTCCTGAAGCAGGAAGTGATGGTGCAAGTTCACAGGGTGGTTGTAAGGATCTAATCCTCTGACTCCGGGAAGGACTTTGAAAATTGTGAAATGCTAAGCAAAACTGAGAAGAAGCCACTATGGTCGATATGAACTTTTTCGTTCCCAGTTTTGAACCCAGGGTGGAGAGGAAGCAGTGAGGGATGGAGCCCCTGACACAGAGAGAGAGAGAACAGACAGTATGATGGTCTCCCCAGCAGTCTGTGGCCTTGTGTCCTAACATATGCAGATAAAGAAGAGCAGAAAATGACCTCTGCCTGAACCCCTCATACCTACCCTCCATGCACATGCTTCTGTGGTCACCAGAAGTGTTCTCTGTGTCCCCACGAATGGCATAGGAGTAGTGGCCTCAGTTTTCAAGGGTAGAGCACAGAGCAAAGGGGTGGGGGGGCTGGACTCAGAAGAACCATGTTCCAGCATGGATTTGCCCTTGACCAGCCGTGTGGACCTGGCTGGGTTGCTTGAAGACTCCAGGCCTGCCCACTGGGAATGATAACTGCCATACCTATTTCATGGGGCTGATGGGAAAGGACAGGCATGAAGCTCTGCCTTGAAGAGCCCTTGTAACTTGATGTGCTCTGTATCTGGAAATGGTTGGAAGGAAAGTCCAGGTCCCTTCCCAACAGCTTGCCAGGAGTTTCCAGTAATGGACAACAGCCCCGGAGCTCCCTAATGAATATCCCTCCCTTACCCCAGTAATCTGACTTTGGGCTCTACAACTCCATACTGATCTCCAGTCAAGAGTGACTTGAGAACAGAAGCCAGTCAGCTCCAACAAAGTCTTGGTGAGTTTGAAACAAGCAGTTTCCTCTGGATGAGTTTATTCTGCAGAGTCAGGAAAATGGAGGCTGGCCAGGCCAACTAAAAACAAATCAAATCAATCTGTCCCCTCTTGTCAGACCCCTCCACCTTCCCCACCAACCCCTGGACTCTTAAGCCCCCAGCCCTCACTCATATTTCACACCACCCCCCTCACTGTGGGAGTGGGCCAGCACTGGCAAAAGGGGGAGCATCAGTAATTTTCTCCAAAGGAGCTTGTGTCTAGAGAAACCAATATTTAACATCCCCATTTACATTGAAAGCGTGATTCTGATTATGAGATGGTAATGAGGGGATTAGCCAGAGAGAGCCCCCCTGCCTGCTGCCCCCTCCCATTCTTCTCTCCATCACCCAGCAAGCGTGCTTATTCCTGGAAAAAGAGGGTGTGGGGGAGGTTGCGGGCACTCCCACTGGGAGAGCATCAGAGATGCCAGAGCAGGGCAGGGGTCCTCCAAGACCCCATCTGAGGGCCCCTTATGTCTGGAATCAATTAGCCTTAGAAGGAGTGACAGGTGAGTGCAAGACACCTGATTCTGAGGGTCCTTGCTTTCATCCCTGGTCCCTAGCCTCTGCTGAGGCCCTCTGATTCTGCTCAGTATTTCAGATAGGTGAGTTTCTTCTGTCAGGCTTTCCCTCTGAGGCAGAGGAGTGAAGTAGAAAAGTCTGTTGAGGGAACTTTTGCTTGGCTCCTGGCTTCTCTGACTTCATCTCAAACCCAGCCTCCTCCCCTAAATTCCCTGCTTCTCTGGAATGGCATCCCTTTTCTCCTTGTCCCAGACCCTGCCTTTTAACCAGGCAGCGGTTTATCTCTGGCTCTTCCTGTGGGGCAAGGGGTGGGGGATGGAGAGAACCCAAGGGGGTCACCCATCCTGAGGCCCCGTTTGTTGGTGGACAATTGCGCTCAGACGGGATAATTCAGTGTGTGATTGTGGTCACGCCCCCCCTTTTGTGCCCCTTTCAGAGCCAATCTCCCAGGCCCAGATGGGTTAATCCATAATGCAGACGAGCAAGTAATTGGCTGTCAGCCCAGCCCCCTGCACCCCCTCCCCTATTAGTGCCACTGCCCTAATGAAGCCCAGCTTGGAGAGCCCCCTTCTCAATGAGGCGCCAGCCCCAACCCAGCCAGGCACACATGTGTCTCCGCTGCTCTGCCTGAAGCCTGGCTCCCTTTAGGGACCCCCAGCCCAGCCTCCCCGGGGTGACCCAGCTGCCAGGGCTGCAGCGGCCCCGGGGGGAGGCTGTGATGGATGGGAGGGAGTTAGTTAATAGAGCCCAAAACACATGGGCCCTGTCCCCACACCGACCCTCCCCCCTCACACACACACACTTTTTTTACAGCTATCCTCTGACAGCAGCCCTAGCCTTTTGAAATAGCCCTAGAATATTTCCCACTCCCTTCTCCAACCTAAGCTGTGCCAAAATAGGACCCAAGTGGGGGCCATGAAGCTGCTTCTTTGGACACGGGGCCAAGCCATTGCTGTCCACGCTAGCCCCAACCTCTGCCAACATAGGTCCTCTTGTGTGTTTTGGGCAGAGCATTAAAACCTGGGCTTAGATGGGGCACCTGGGTGGCTCAGTGCGTTAAGCCTCTGCCTTTGGTTCCAGTCATGATCTTGGGGTCCTGGGATCGAGCCCCCACTTTGGGCTCTCTGCTCAGCAGGGACCCTGCTTCCCCCTCTCTCTGCCTGCCTCTCTGCCTACTTGTGATCTCTGTCAAATAGATAAATAAAATCTTTGGAGGAATTAAAAAAAAGGTGAGCTTGGCCCTGGGTCTCCAATGTCTCAACTAATATTAGAACCTTAGCTAGAGATTTCTTTTCCTTGATTCTTGGGTTGATTCCATCTGTTTCTCGATCCTATTTGTCTTCTGAACCACTTCCCAACCAATTATTTTGGGAGCTAGAACTGTGGCAGATACCCACAGACAAGACCTCTTTTTTGTTGTTGTTGGAGCTGTTTCCACTCAGACTCGGCTTCCCCACTAGGTTTTGAGCCCTGTGTCTCTGGAAGGATTCAAGCCAGGACAGGATGAGATCCTGTTTAAGATGTCTTAAGATGTTTAAGAGGTCATAAAGGGAGGTTTGGGGGAGGATATTGCAAAAGGACCTACCATTCTTTGATTCCCTGCATTTATTTCCTATTCCTGTGTCTCTGCTTCCTCCTTCACCCCAGTGCAAAGAGTGGTGGCTTTGCTGATCCTTTTTCCAAACCAGTGGAGGAAAGGTGAGACTGGCTGCTGCCTTGGGCTTGGGCTGCTCCTGAGTGCCCCCTGAAGTGGGAGTTTTTGTCCTGAGGACAGTCCTGGACCCCTAATCTGCCTGCCTCCTTCCTCTACTTAGCACCTTTGAAATGATAATTTTATATTTTCCACTGTTAGTGAACAAAATATTTTTTTTAATTTTTAAAAAAGATTTTATTTATTTATTTGTCAGAGAGAGAGAGAGAGAGAGCGAGCACAGGCATACACAGAGGAAGAAGCAGGCTCCCTGCCGAGCAAGGAGCCCGATGTGGGACTCGATCCCAGGACGCTGGAATCATGACCTGAGCCGAAGGCAGCCGCTTAACCAACTGAGCCACCCAGGCGTCCTGTGAACAAAATATTTTTAAATGGAGAAAAGATGGAAAGATCATATATATGCCCTTCACACCTAACCAAGCATTCCTTATATTTTGGCTTATTTTTCTTTCCATTTTTATATGCATATAGGAAATCATTCAACACGATGAAAATATTTGCCAAGCACAGTGCTTTTAATTTTTCTACCCTGGTCATAACTCCAGATATGTTCTCCTCTTCTATTGCCCTAGAATAGGCAAAACTTCTCATCATGGAATATTTGAGAATTCTCACATTTAGAGGTAGGAGTCTCAGGGCCTATCAAGGTTGGAGCCCATGAGGGGCTCCAAAGTTACAGTGGGCAATCCCTTTATGTTTAAGATCATGGAGAGGAAAATAAGGCCTCCCCCATGCTGATAAGTGCCCTGCACTGCTCAGGGGTGGAGGCAAGTGGCCCTCAGAAAAGTCTAGCCCCATTTCTGATTAGATGAAGGAATAACACTGAGCATCACGTGAAATATCATTCAAAGGTTGCTTCTAGGAAATGTTGAATATTTATGAGCTCTGCAATCAGGACCTAGGAGGTAAGGTTTAAAAATAAACAGGCAGTAGGAGGGGGGTAGGGAGGATGGAAGGGGAGAGAAACATGGGAAAAGGAGAGGGCTGCATGAAAGGAAGGAAGGAAAGGCAGCCTCGGTTCCCGTTACTGGTCAGAATAGTGACTTCTTGGGGCACCTGCATGGCTCAGTGGGTTAAAGCCTCTGCCTTCGGCTCAGGTCATGATCTCAGGGTCCTGGGATAGAGCCTGCATAGGGCTCTCTGCTCAGCGGGGAGCCTGCCTCCTCCTCTCTCTCTCTGCCTGCCTCTCTGCCTACTTGTGATCTCTGTCTGTCAAATAAATAAATAAAATCTTTAAAAAAAAAGAAAGAATAGTGACTTCTCTGCTGCTTCTTAAAAATCTAGTCAAATCTCTACTCATCATCTAGATGGGGAATGAGGTCACGATGAGGCTGAACTTTTCTAGGTCAGACTGTCCTTCTGTGTGAGCCCAAAGAGATCTTGGAGTCATTCCCCTCCAAGAAATTGAGCTCCAGGATATGTCATGAAAAGGCACCCCTTATGGTATGGAAAACCAAGGATCAGTATAGAACAGTGGAAGGAAGGACTCCAGAGCAGAGGGATTCCTGCAAGTAAAGGAGATGGGTCTAGTATTCAAGGTAAACATAGACAAGTCTATGAATACACACAGGCAACCAAAGAAACATGAAAAATAAAGACTCGGTAAAGTAAGGTGGAAAACCATTCACATACATATTTAACGCAAAGGTATTTCCCTCTGAACGTAAATCATTAGAGGCAAGGGAACAATCCTCTTTAATTGAAAAATGGAACATCCTCTGTTGGGTGCAGGGGATTTGAAGATCTTAATTAGTCTCTTCCTTTATGAATTTAATGTTCAGGTACAGATTGAGAGATAAAGAACAGAGTCCATTTCTGACTTCCCTGAAATTGTAAAAGTATCAGGAATTACAGAAATGAGGAACTCCTGAGTGGCTCAGTCTGTTAAGTGGTTCAGTGTCAGCGTTCAGCTCAGGTCATGATCTCAGGGTCCTGGGATTGAGCCCCAGGGCAGGCTCTCTGCTCAGCGGGGAGCCTGCTGCTTCTCCCTCTCCCTCTGTGCTCTCCTTCTCTCTCTCAAATAAATAAATATTTTTTAAAAGGAATTACAGAAGTGAGCAAATATAAAGAGTGGTAGGTTTGATAATGGTAGGTACTAGGGACTAAGGAATTTAGGAACTAAAAACAGAATGGGAGAAAAAGACCTGGATGTCTTAATGGATTATACTCAACAATGTGAGTGTAGAAGTTATTCTGTTACTAGAATTATATAGAAGAGTAGAATGTTGGGGGGAGGAACAGGGGAAGTCTTCCTTCTGCTGTCCTTAGATGCAGGTCTTTTTTTTTTTTTTAAGACTTTATTTATTTATTTGACAGAGATCACAAGCAGGCAGAGAGGCAGGCAGAGAGGGGGGAAGTGGACTCTCTGCTCGGCAGGGCAGAGATGCGGGGCTCAATCCCAGGACCCTGGGATCATGACCTGAGCCCAAGGCAGAGCCTTTAACCCACCGAGTCACCCAGGTGCCCCAGATGCAGGTCTTTTATAGAAATGTGATGGACTAAGAAGACAGGTGTAGGTTTGGCCCAAGTTGAAATACTGAATCCTCTACTAACCAAGTAACTTTAGGCAAGTTATTTGATCACTCTGTGCCTAAGTCTCCCCATCTGTAAAATGAGGGTAACGAAAGTACCTGTTCATAGAGTTTTAGAAGAGTTGCATAAGTAAAGCACTTAGAACAGCCCTGGCAATGGTAAGTTTGCAGTAAATGTTGGCTACTGTAATTCACGTTTTCCTTAACGTTAGATGAGCACTAACTACACACTGCCCATTAAGTTAGACACCAGCGATACAAAAATAAATAAGACAGAGTCCCTTCTCTCTAAGGGGAACTTGGACCTTGTGGGAATATAAGCAAATAATTAAAACATTGTAGGTTAAGTGATACAGTAGGGGAATAAACCAAGTGGTTTGGGAGGACACTGCAATCTATATGGGAGAGCCGAGAAGACTTCATTAATCCGGTGACTAAAGCTGGATGGCCGGGATGAAAGGAACCCAGCAGGTGGAGAATGAAGGGGAGAGGCCTTTTCAGGAAGAGGCAATGGGAAACACCACACTTGACAGAAGTAAGGTAAGTCGGTGGTGGGATATGGATGGCCACCAGGGAGGGGGTAAGTGTTGGGGTGATGGAGAAGATCTTGGAAAGGCAGACAGCGTCCAGACTATGGCCATACCTCAGTGCCACTTGTGTGGGATCTATCCTGTAGGAATTGAGGTGCCATTATAGTTCGTAAGTGAGTGAGGGACATGATCAGATTTGAACATTAGAGCTGAGCATGTAACTCAGTACTTTGTAGGCGCTTATTAAATGGAAGTTGGACAACCATAGGACAATGCCCCAGAGCAGCAGTGTGGAGAATGGATTCTCAGTGCAAGACTGGATGCGGGAATTAGTTTGCCATTGTCAGAATGAGAGATGGTAAGGTAGTGGCACGCAAGCGGGGCAGGAGGTACAGAGCTGAGGCTGTACCTCTCAGAAACTCACAGGAGGGGCACATTAAGCTCAGAGTTCAAGGGGGATACGGAGAAGGGAGGGGTCCAAAAAAGACCCTGTGTACATTTGTAACACAACGATAATAAACATTGGAATCAACAAACAAGGAGCATTTGTGATCTACATGATGAAAACTTTAAAATTACTAGAGGACCTAAAAACGAGGCTGGATCTTCCTCCACAAACCTGTACCACTGGTCCTAAAGGGGGATAAGTCTACTCCTTCCTCTTTATTGTTGAATCTGAACCACTCTCCCTGCCACCTCCCAAAAATACTCCCCAACTTTCAGTCTGTCATAAGATTCTACTGACCACCATCTAAGGACCACCCACTAGCTACTCCTGGGTCATGTCACCTTGTTCCTGGAGGGTTTTAGCTGCTGGGTAGCTGTCTCTCACCCACTCTTCCCCTGCTCTAATTCTTGGTGGTTTTAATGACCACTTAGATGGTCCATCCAGTATCCTTCATGCTCAGTTTATTTACCTTTCCTACCACAATCTTGTCCGCTCTACCCTAGTTCTTCGTTCCTGTGCTCATATCCTGCAGACCTTGTCATAACCAATAACCGAACCATCATGCTCTTAATTTCAAACATTCTCATTTCCAACCACTATCTACTGTTTTTTTTCCCCTGTTCACCTCTTCTGATATTCCAATTTCCACCAACTTTAGATTCCATGAGGACAATCCCTTGACCAATTCTTTCCATTGATCTCAGCTTCTTTTCAATGTCACTTTTTCAATTTATCAACTCATGGCTCTACTTCCCTTTTAACTCAATTGTCAGAATCAGTTTCTGGCATACATTCTCAACTTCCCTACCTGACTCTCATTTCTTTAAGCTTTTCTGGCTAACCCACAAAAATGGGAAAATTCAACTCTCTACCTCTTCTGTGCCTGCACCCAAGCAGCTGAATGGACATGGGGAAAAAATGCAAAACCATGCACAGTTGCCTCACTTTTATATTTATGTTATTTTTTGACAGATAAAGGGCGAATGGGGGAGGGGCAGAGGGAGAGAGAGAATCTCAAGCAAGCTCTGCCCCCAGCATGGAGCCCACAGTGGGAGTTCAATCTCAGAGTCCTGAGATCATGACCTGAGCTGAAATCAAGAGTTGGACACTTAACCGAGCCGAATGAGCCACCCTCATGCCCCAGTTGTCTCACTTTTAATTCATGACTGCTAACCTCAAGTAGTCCTCTAATGCTACCTAGCAATTACATTGTGTTTCCTTGTGTGTTAAGTCTTCTGCTGTCGCACACGACTGTTACACACTCTCCTCTCTCCTCAAACTATCAACACCTCTTCCCCCATCTCCGTTCTAGCTGTTATTTTTGCTTCCTATTTCATGGGAAATCGAGGAACGATCAGAAAAGAGCGCCCACTGGCTCTTATCACCTATTTGTATGTGCTCAGACACCCTACCCTTTGTCTGTCACTGTGGCTGTTACTGTGGTTTCTAAGTGAACCTGTTCACTTATGGACCAGACTGCATCGTGTCTCCGCCATAAGGACATTGCGCCAGCACTCTCCCCCTCTCTTCTTTGTATCATGGATTTCCTTTCTCTATTAGATAATTTCAGTCAGCACATAAACATATTTCTCCCATTTGTTTATAAATATATATTAACATCTTTTTTTAACTGTCTCCCTACAAATCTTCCCATTTTGGCAAAACTAATTCCTTTCTTTCCATTTACTCTTGGACCCTCTCCAATCAGATTTTGCCTCTGCCAGTCCACTGAAACTGCTTTCCGCATGGCCAACAGTAGCATCTATGTTACTAAATCCAGTGTTAATCTTTGTCTTCGTCCTAATCCTAATTGATCTTACTACACTTATCATGGGCCCCCTCCTCTGTCACTTGGTATTTCCTTTCTTAAATTGGGTTCCAGGACATCACGCTCTCCCAGATTCCCTCTCATCTTTCTGGCCCCTTCTTAGTTTTCTTTTGCTTCATCCTCAGCTTCATCCTCAATTCTAAATGTAGAGTACCTAAAGGCCCAGTCCTTGGGCCTGTCCATTTTATTCTATCTCCCTTGATGATCTCATTTACCTCTGTGGCTTTATGTACCATTTATATGATGAGGACTCTCAAATTTATAGCTCTAGCCTAGACTGTTCCTTTGAACTTAAGACTAGATCATCCAACTGTCCTTGTGATGACGCCATCAAGATTTCTAATAATCATCTTGAACTAACATGCCCCAAACATAATTTCCTAATACTATCCATTGAGTCTAAGCTTCCCCATCTCAGTAAAATCTTGTCAGCTCTAATTGCAAAATATATCCAGAATCTGGCTGTCACTCTTCCTACTGGTACCTCCCTGGTCCTATTACCATCATCACTTGCCTGTGTTATTGCAAAAAGTTTCCAGCCATTTTCCTTTCTCTACCCTTGCCTTATCTTCTGTCTGTTCCCATCACAGCAGCCAGAGAAATCCTATTAAAAATAAGTCAGGGGGTACCTGGGTGTCTCAGTGGGTTAAATCCTCTGCCTTCGGCTCAGGTCATGATCTCAAGGTCCTGGCATCGAGCCCCGCATTGCATAGGGCTCTCTGTTCAGCAGGGAGCCTGCTTCCTCCTTTCTCTCTGCCTGCTTCTCTGCCTACTTGTGATCTCTATCCATCAAATAAATAAATAAAATTTTTAAAAAATAAAAATAAGCCAGGTTATGTCACTTCTCTGCTCAAAAGTCTTGCTGTGTGATTTTGGGTAGTTTACTTAAGTAAAATTACTTCACTTACTATCCTTTCTTATGCCCAATTTTCTCATTTGAAAAACAGAGATAGCAGTACTACGTCATAGGGCTCCTGTGGGAAGTACACAAGATTACGTCTTCTTAGTGCTCACACCAGATTCCTTGTCTGTCTTTCTCAGACAGGTAGCCCCTACCTACCGAACCGTGTCTGGCACACAGTTAATACCTGATGAACGTCTGCTGACTGGTTGAATGAATAGAACCTCTCAATAAACATTAAATGTTCTCAGCTATTATTTGCCTCTACAGTTTCACTTCTTATGCAGAACTTATCCTGCAGTTATGCATGTGCACAAAGATATATGTATGTTTATTTGTCTTTTTAAAAAGATTTTATTTATTTATTTGACAGACAGAGATCACAAGTAGGCAGAGAGGCAGGCAGAGAGAGAGGGGGACGCAGGCTTCCCGCTGAGCAGAGAGAGCCCAATGTGGTGCTTGATCCAGGATCCTGAGATCATGACCGGAGCTGAAGGCAGAGGCTTTAACCCACTGAACCACCCAGGCGCCCCTGTATATTTATTTGTAACACTGTTTATTTTTTAAAAAGATACAATCCAAATTTCCACAAATAGAGGACTGATTACAAGTGTATGATACATACATACATACATACATATGGAATATTAAGCAGTCATTAAAGTAAAAAAGATGGAGATATATATACTGATATGAAACCATGCCCTGAAAATATTGATAAGTTAAAAAAAAACAAGGTTCAAAGCAGTATACGTAGTATGATCATATTTGTGTTTTTAAAAGGATAGAGATATGGGGCGCCTGGGTGGCTCAGTGGGTTAAGCCTCTGCCTTCAGCTCAGGTCATGGTCTCAGGATCCTGGGATCGAGCCTCTCATCAGGCTCTCTGCTCAGCAGGGAGACTGCTTTCCCCTCTCTCTCTGAATGCCTCTCTGCCTACTTGTGATCTCTGTCTGTCAAATAAACAAATAAAATCTTAAAAGAAAAAAAGGATAGAGATATGTATGCTTTTTCAGTCTGGAAGGATACACAGGAAACCTTCAGTTTTACCCCCAGGCAAATGGGTCTATAGGACGAAGGACTTAAGAATGGTGGGGACTTCTGGAGCACCTGGGTGGCTTCAGAGGATGCTTTGGTTGAGGATCCAACTCTTGATTTTGGCTCTGATCATGATCTCGGAATTGTGGGATCGAGCCTGGCGTAAGGCTCCATGCTCGGTGCAGAGCTGATTTGAGATTCTCTCTCTGCCTCTCCCACTGTCCCTCCCCCAGCTTGAGCGCTCTCTGTGTCTCAAATGAATAAATAAAATCTTAAAAAAAAAAAAAACAACAGAAATAGGATCTTTAGAGAGAGAATTAGTTAAGGAGAGATCACACCGTATTGGTATGAGTCCTAACCCAGTGACCTCTGTCCTTATAAGACACCTGCGTACACACACACACACACACACTCACAGGGAAGAATGCCTCATGACGACAGAAGCAGGGATTAGAGTGTTGCATGAGAAACCAAGCAATGTCAAGGAGGGCCAGCATCCACCAGAGGCCAGAAGAGGCAAGGAAGGATTTCCCCTAAGCCTTCCAACAGCGCATGGCCCTGCCGACACACTGGCTTCAGACTTCTAGCCTCCAGATCTGGGAGGGAATATATTTCTGCTGTGCGAGGCCAGCTAGTTTGTGGTGCTTTGTAATAGCAGCCCTAGGAAACGAATATAAGGAGGGGAGGGGAGGAGGTAGAGAAGATAGTTGGCTCTCAGGGGCACTTGTGAGGTCTGTCTAATTCATCAGATGTATTCCCAAAACTGATCTTTATGCAGTGCTTGCTGTGTACCATTCATAAAGGGACCCAGGAAAGCTCTTTCTCTTCCAGCCCTTGTTCCATCCGTACTGGGGTCTGGATATTTCTGCCCAGTTGCCTCCGGATTTCCAGACTTGGTGGAGTGTGTTGCAAAGTGTCTCCCCACAGGTTCCTCCACTGGAACCCTGTGGGGCAAGGGGTACTCTTGGGCAGGGGGCCTGGCTTATTATCTCTGCAGCTATAGGGCTTGCGCCAACAAACCCTGGCTCCTGCCGAGGGCAGGCTCCTGCTGGCTGCCTTCCAGCCGGGTGTCTGCTCTTTGCTCTCAGATCCCCCCTCAGGTTTAGCCCTCTGGCCCCTGCCGGCTGGGTCACTGCCCCCCTGGCATCATCACTCTGAAGCCAGCAACCCTGCTGGGCCATTCACAGGCATAGCCTAGTGGGGGTGGGGGACAGATGTTAGTTCCTTGCCCCTCCACCCCGAAAACACACACATATGCTCAATGTGTACCAGCGCCCTGGGAAGGGGTCCAGGCAGAGAGAGTAATGGGAGGCTGCAGTCTCCAGGGGGATGTAAATGGGCTGGGTGGTATGTGGGGGCGGGGTGGGGTGGGGGGTATGTGTGTGCATGCATGCATGCGCACTGGGGAGACAGACAGTGGCAGTAATCAGTGTGAGATGGGGGTTTTGTCCTCAGAGTACCCTCCTGGGCGATTACATACCAGCAACTTCATCCACCAGCTGGCACTCGGGCTTGGGACCACCAAGACCTCCCATATAGCCCCCAGTTTAGTCCCTGAAAACTCCTCACCACATTCTCTGGTCTGTGTGCTGGCACTAGGCCAAGGAAGTCAGCCTGGGGTAACTATTCTCTCCCTCAACACACACACACACACACACACACACACACCTTCCCCCTAGATGCCATAACCCTTTCAGAAAAAACTATTCCCATCCTCCCTGCCTGCTGCTACTTTCTGCCAACTTCCCAACCTCCTCTTCTCTTCTTTACCCTTTTTATTTTTATTTTTTAAAAAGACTTTATTTATTTATCTGGCAGACAGAGATCACAAGTAGGCAGAGAAGCAGGCAGAGAGAGAGAGGGAAGCAGGCTCCCTGCGGAGCAGAGAGCAAGATTCGGGCTCCATCCCAGGACCCTGAGACCATGACCTGAGCCGAAGGCAGCGGCTTTAACCCACTGAGCCACCCAGGCGCCCCACCCTTTTTATTTTTAAAGAAGATTTTATTTATTTATTTGACAGAGAGAGAGAGAGAGAGATCACAAGTAGGCAGAGAGGCAGGCTGAGAGAGGGGGAAGCAGGCTCCCTGCTGAGGACCCTGAGATCATGACCAAGCTGAAGGCAGAGGCTTAACCCACTGAGCCACCCAGGTGCCCCTTCCTTACTCTTTTTAAAGCACAGACGGTACTATTGATGAGACTCTGGAAAAGAAGTGGTCTCCTGAGGTAGTAGAAGGGAGGGGCCCTGAACTCAACTCTGATTCTTCCTTCAGCCTAAGGTGGAAACTTATACATCAATGGAATGGACCCCCAGACAAGGGCTCTCCAATTTCAGTCACACACTTGGAGTGTTGTATGTGTTACAGGAGCACCTATGGTCCACAGGTAAGGAAGTGGAGGTAGATGCAGGGAGTTACTTACTCTGTCTATGCAAGAGAGAGACTCCAGAGTTGTTATTCTGTGGGAGGAGAGGCACGGGTAGTGAGGAGACAAAGAGGAGGCAGACTCCTTCTAGAACAGCTTATGGAAACAGTCCAGAGAGAGGCTGGACTTGAAAAGGTGCAGGGCCAACTTCCAGGCTGCCCATCTGACCTTAAGAAAGGAAGGGAAAGAGAGGGCTGCGGAAGAACAGGAAGGCGTGACCCCTCTGTCTTCTCTCTGTCCCACCATCTCCTATCCCCAAGGCTCTAGGAACACTAGGGCAGGGGAGGGGAACTTGGAAGGTATTTATTTTCCAGTGTACCCCCAATTGAGTACACACCCTCTTTTGGCATTCGGTCTGAGTAGGTTTAAAGGGAGAGTATTCTAGAGATACAGAGGAGTACCAAGAAGGAAAGAGCAGAGAGAAACAAGAAGAAAGGTAGGGATAGGAAAAAGACAATGCCAAGAAGGGGGGAGGTGTAGAGGAGGAACAAGAGATTCAGACCAGGAGAGTCCAGGGAAGGAGAGTGGCCCCACTATTTGTCCGACCTCCAAACCAGGATGAGAGGGATTTGGAAGCAGCCTTGCCCATGGGCTGAATTGCAGCCTCCGCTCAGGGAACCCTGAGCAAATACGCCCTGATCCCCACATAAAGGGCCAATTAACTGCGCCGTCTCTGGGAACAAATCCGCTAACAGGGTGACAAGCCCCTAGAGGCTGGCAGGCCCTGTGTTTGCTGAGAGGCCGATTGGGAGCAAATCAGGGGATTAGGATGGGGCAGGAGCCACATGGTGGGATGAGGTTTCCTGTCTGCCACAGCTCTCCATGCCTTGCAGCAGGGCCAGGTGCCAGGACCCTGGATTTCTGTCCAGGCTTAGCCTCTGATGTGATGGAAGCTGGGTGACCCCAGTCAGCAGGAGGCAAAACACAGGGTCCCAGAACCGGAAATCTGAAGCATCAGAGCAGAGAAGGTAGTACAATATCTCCTTATCAGAAGAGGAAATTGAAGTCCACAGAGGAGATGTCTTCCAGTTGGCAAATATGGGATTGGAACACCCTTCTGGGCGCATCATTCCTGAACTGATTGATTTTCTGGTGAGGGAAACCTATCCCTTACAGTCTCTTACCTGAATCCTGCCTGGCCCTGGAGCAAGGGACAGTGTCAAATCCCATATTTTAGTACCCTGGTGCATTAGAGAAAATGTGTTGCTAGCCCCTGTCTACACCGACTCAGCCTCAAGGTCATGTCGGATTTAAGCCGTTTGTGGGACACCAGACCCCAAGTTCAGCACAGGCGGACGAGGTGCTGAAAGAACAGCTCCCAGGGCGCTGCCTCCCCCAGGACCGGCTCTGCACCCCAACCCCCTAGCACTTTTGTTTCCGGTTTTGGGAACTCAGTCCAGCGCAGAGCCGGCTCGTGTGGATTGGGGGTGGAGTTCTGGGCCAAGCCTCCCGCTCTTTGACAAAGTGTCTGCTTCACTTGAGCACTGCCTGATACTTCGAACTCAGGAATGTGTTTACTGTAGGCTCTGTGACCTGGTGGCATCCACCTCTCAGGATCTAGACCTGTTCACCAGCCCCTCCCGGGTCAGAAGCAGCCACCCCAGGAAGGTGGTCTCATCATCCAGAGCCTGGCGACTGGGCTAGAACCCCACCACTCAGCCATCAACATGGCTTTGCCCCAGATAGATAGGCCCAGGTCTCTCGCTCTCCTTGACACCCCAAGGGTTTCTCCATGGTAGGAAAGTGAGCGAATGAGTGGGTGGTGGGGGACTAGGAGATTTTCAGGTAAAAAGAACTGCAGAAAACTCAGAAGCAGGCTGGATGGAGAAGAGGGGATCACAGTTTCTCCCCACTGCTCCGCATTGGAAGGACAACTTTTATCAGGTTCGAATGGTCTTGCACGAGTTTTGCATCAGGCCCTTCTCTTCTCTTGCACTTGCCTTTACAGAAAATATTGCTCTCTTTGTCTTTGTCCTGGACTATCTGCCTTCAGTCTCCTCAAGAAGGTAAAACAATTTAATAAACCACGTCAGAGCACAGTACTGTAAAAGTATGCAAATAGATGGCCCGAGGTATGCATATAGATGCTAAGTGCCCGGGTTCCCTTGGGCCTGCCCCCTCCAGTTTTATCCTTGGTGAGTCTCCTGCGCGTACTACTAGATTCGAGCATGTGAAGCAGGACTCCGGGTCAAGACACAGCACCCTGTCCCGTGGTCTCTCCGCTGTAAAACGGGCTACAGCGGGGTAACGGGTGGACGCGCCGTGCAGTTTTCCCCCACCCACCCCGGACTCCCGCGCCAAACCACCCCAGCCTCCAGCACTTCGCAGCTAAGCCCCGGAACTTGGGAGGAAATTGAAACCAGGGCTTTGAGAGGTGGAGGAACTTTCCTAGTCTTAGCCTAAGGGCGGGTAAAAGAGAGATGGGAATCCTGTTTTAAAGTCAGTCAGAAGGGCAGAGTCAGACAGAGTCTCATCCCTCATCTTGGCTGCTTTGAGAAAGGAGGGAAACTGCTGCGGTGTCCAAAACCCCGACCCGGGACGCGGGGCGCGGGGCGGGGACTCAACTAGCGCGCTACGCGACTCTAGTCTCTGGCCCTGCTAGTGGCCATCGGGGTGGGGATGGGAGGGTGGAGGGAGGTGGATTAATCCCTTAATTACGCCGTGATCGGCGTGGCACCTGCTTTCCGCCCGCCCAGCTCCCGGGGGACCGCGGCACTGGGGGGTGGAGAGAAGGACGAGGGAAGGAGGAGGGCACGCGGAGGCACGCACCGTACCCAGGCGCTCCGGCAGGAGAGCGGCACCGTGGCTGGGGCAGCGCGCAGAGGCTGTGGAGGGGCTTACGGCTCCCGGCCCGCGGGTCTTAGACCCAGGGGCTGGGCCCCGAGCCCCCCGCCCCGGTCCCAGTTGGGTCGCGCCATGCTGCGCTACCTGCTCAAAACACTGCTTCAGATGAACTTGTTCGCGGACTCGCTGGCGGGGGACATCTCCAACTCCAGCGACCTGCTCTTCGGCCTCAACTCCTCGGTGGCGGCGCTCAACCACAGCCTGCTGCCCCTCGGCGATCCTTCTTTCAATGGTAAGACCCTGCCCCGTGGGGACGTCGGATCAAGGGATGAGGTAAGACGGGAAGGCGGCGTGGAGGGGGAGGCCAAAGCGCCCCTGCCTCAAGATCTGGGACCAAGCGGAGCGTCCCAAGAGCCTCCTCGGGGGTGGGGGTGAGGACCAAGGGGGAATTTGGGGCTTGGAGCCCCTGAGTGGGGGTATCGGCGGAAGATCCAGGGCTTGGGAGGAGATGGCTGTTAAGTCCGTTGCTCTCTGTCTGCGCAACCAACTCCCGCGGCCACCCCAAGTGAGGAGAACCGTGGCTGGTGATGAGCAATACCGAGCTAAAAGAGGCCGGCACCCAGGGCAGGGAGGGCAGAAGAGGGCACGCGGTCGTTGGCGGGCCGGGGCCACTCGGTGACCCCACCCAGCCAGCAGGTTTTCCTTCGAGCCCCCAAAGTTTTCCAAGAACTCACTTAGGACTTGGGTGAGGAAGCTGAAATGTTGGATGTGTTAGCTACAGAGGGCGACAAAAGCGGAGGGCGGTTTGGGGAAACTTAGAAGTTTGCAGCTAAGAGGTGGAACTCACAGCCGGCCCACCCGGCAGGACTGCGGCGGGCGGGCTGTGCCGGCGGCGAGGTCGTTACCGCTAATTACGGTGATTAATAAATGGCTGAGACAGCGCGCGCTCCCCTAGCGCTGCGGGGAGGTGGCCCGAGTTGGCCGCTTGGAGTCTGGGGAAGACGCCCGATCGCGTCCCCTGCCGGCCGCGTCGGAAATTCCCGCTTTCCCGGACACCTTTGCCCAGGATTTCCCCTCTGGTTCCCCCCCATCCCTTGACATCCACCCACTACAATCTAGATGCAGCACGGTCTTGGAAACTCGAAGACGACGAAAAAGGAGACATGGGCAATGTGCATGTGTTTGTGTGGGTGGTACTCCAGGTGCTGAGGGAGGAGTCCCAGAGCTTCATTAGCATGATCATTAGCTATTCATTAGCTGCCATCGGGGCATCTCCCGAGACGGGGAATGACAGGGAAGAAATTCCAGGGAAAGGGCGCCTGCAGCTGTGTCTACAGGAATTAGGGGGGAAAGGCCGACCAGAAGGGTGTGGTATGTACGAGGCAGCAGGGCGGAAGAAGGTGGGAAGTGAGCTGAATTCCTGGCCCCCCTTCAGGTTTCCAGGAGGTTCAGCACAGACACACCTCTGCACTCCCAGCGGTCTATCTAATAGTGTTGTCACCATGCACTGTCTCATTTACACTTGAAAATGTAAGGAGGTCTGTAGGTAAGTTATTGATGGCCACATTTTGCAGCCGAGGAAACAAATTCAGAGAAGATGAAAAGTACTCCAGTGGTCACAAAAGCAGCATAAAGCTTAGCAATAACAAACCTATTTCCATTACACCCTAAGGTTATGCGATGGGGGAGAAAGGAATATTAGGGCCTGATAGAATCTGATTAGGTATGGTGGGCTAGGGAGGAAGAGCCCCTAAATAATCAGGGAATTACCATATTTATTGAGCCTCCCCCAAGCACTTACATTCATTATGGTATTATGACAACCCTATCACCACTCCCATATTCAAAATAAACAGACTCAGAGAAGCTCCATAATTTGCCAAGTCTGTATACCTAGGAAGTGTCAGATCTGAGATCCCAGCTCTACTTGGTTCCAGGACAATCCCCGAGCTCTTAGCTGCTCTACCGTGGCTCAGCATGGGGCTCTATCTAAACTGGGACTGGGGTGGGATGCTGTAGAAGAGACCGCTGAGAAGCAGAGATTTCCATTTGGAAGGAAGGAAATCGAGAAAATTACTCCCTTCCCTAAGTGGGAGGAAAACTGATCTTGTCCTAGCTAGTTTACTCTCCCGGACAACGTCGGCCTGGGGCAACCCCTTCCAGCTTTGTCTCGGTAGGAACTTCTAAGAGTAGGGATGGGACAATGAAACCCAACCCCACACCGACGCCTGGAGCTCAAGGTCCCGGGGGGGGGGGGGGGGGGGGGGGGGGGGGGGGGGGGGGGGGGGGGGGGGGGGGGGGGGGGGGGGGGGGGGGGGGGGGACAGAGAGGGAGTGGCGCGGGCGGAGGTAGGGTAAGGTAGAGAACAGGAGTGGGGGTAGTCCTGGTGATTTGAGGACGCCAAATTACGCGAGGCAGCAGCGGCGCCTACTGGCCGCCGCGGGTTACAAATCCACTTGTGAGGAAGTGGGAGTGTCTGAGCCTAAAGGGCTGGAGGATCCTGGATCCTAAAGCAACAGAAGATGAAGCCCTCAAGAGTCTGCAGGCCAAGTGAGAGCCAGGAGCAGAACGGGCAGGTGAACCGATTCGATGAAACAAAAGAAGGAATGGAGTCCTCTTCCTAGTTAGTGATTCAGGAAAGGAGTCCCCTTCCTAGTTAGTGACTCTTAGCCTTTCTCTGCTACATCAACCTGCAGAAGAATCTGTTGAAAACTCCGCACCTCATAGAAAAGGAGGGTTATTCCCATTTTGCTACCATTTTTATTCAGTTCCTGGGACTTTATGGGTTTCTCCAAGCATGATCCTCTGGGAGTCAATAAGAGGGGTGCCTGGCTGGCTCAGTCGGCAGAGCCTGCGACTCTTGATCTCTGAGTCATGAGTTCGAGTCCAACGTTGAACCTAGAGTTTACTTAATAAAGTAAATAAATAAACAAAAAAGACAAAGAAGCAATCTATGTCCATTCACGGACTCCAGGTTAAGAACCTCTCCTAGTCCCAGACTCTAGTCAGATCACTCTCTTCTCACCTTTCCTAAGAGACTCCAGACTGGCCCACCACCATGTGGAGACCAAGGACCACGTGTTGGCTCTGGTGCCCTGCTTCAGGGAGTGAGGACAATCTTCAAACCAGTCGGTGTGGGAGACTGACTACCCCTGGACTAGAGGAGTGGTCTACTTGCCCAGACAAGGCCCAGTCACTCTCCACTTAACCTTGAGAGAGAAGGCTGGTGTCTTTAGGCAGCCTAGAAAGCCAGCCTAGGAGTTTGTGTCCTGATTCTTCTACTGATCTGCCTATCTGTAGACATATCCTTTCCAGCCCAAGAACGTGAAGGTACCCGTCTGCCCAGAGGACCCCTTCAGAGGGAAGGGGGACGGGGTGGGGGGGTCAGACAAGGTTGTCTTTCTCTCTGGAACCTCTCCCTAATTTCCGGGTCGAAATGCTGTGTCAACCCCCCTGCCCTCAGCGTCAAGGGTCGAGCCAGAGGACGCGATGCCGCGCATCGTGGAGCAGCCGCCAGATCTGTTGGTCTCCCGAGGAGAGCCGGCCACGCTGCCCTGCCGCGCCGAGGGGCGGCCCCGGCCCAACATCGAGTGGTACAAGAATGGGGCGCGAGTGGCCACTGCGCGCGAGGATCCGCGCGCGCACCGCCTGCTGCTGCCCAGTGGCGCCCTCTTCTTCCCGCGCATCGTGCACGGGCGCCGCGCGCGCCCCGACGAGGGTGTCTACACTTGCGTGGCGCGCAACTACCTGGGGGCAGCGGCCAGTAGAAATGCCTCGCTGGAAGTGGCAGGTGAGAGTCGCACTGCTTCTGGTTGCTTCCCACCAGTCGCGGGAAGGCCCCAGGTAATCCGATCAGGAACCAGCCCCAATCTCAGCTCCTTCAGCATCTTCTTTTGGGACCGTGACCCTAGGTGTCTAACGTCCACGCGCTGGCCAGAGTATTTTTGCACCTGGGGAAGAGTTCGGGTCTGTGGTGATACACCCCTCCCCAAAACACTTCCCTTGTGTCCTAACCCAGTTGTTCATTTATTCCCCTGGTCATTCATTCTCATTCTCTCTTTGTCTCTGTCCCTGTCTCTCTCTCTCTCTCTACAGTCCTCCGGGATGATTTCCGGCAGTCTCCTGGAAACGTGGAGGTGGCAGTGGGGGAGCCAGCGGTAATGGAATGCGTGCCCCCCCGTGGCCACCCAGAGCCTTCCGTGTCCTGGAAGAAGGACCGTGCAAGACTCAAGGAGGAGGAGGGGAGGATCACGGTGAGGCGAGGCTGGTGCCGGGGCTAGGGATCTGATGGGGCCGAGTGGGGGACGGCCAGGGGTCCAAGTTCGTCTTGGCGGGCGGGGCCATAGGGTAAGGGGCCCGGCATGTTCCAAAGGAGGAAAGAGTGAATCTAAGGGTTCTGGAGGGCCAAGGAATAATGTCTTGGATATGATAAGATTTAAGGAGATTTAAAGTCCTGGCATTAGCAGACCAGAGGCTAAGAGTTAGCTATTAAGTGAGGGATAAGTTAAGGATGGATAGGATGGACTTGGAATAAAATAGTTGGGGAGCAAGAGGCCCCAGGAACTTGTGGAAGGTAGGTTGGGCCGTGGGAACAAACATAGACCTGAGCCCCGCTCCCCCCCCCCCCTTGGGCAGATCACTTAAGGATTCCTTATCTGATAAGTGGGTCAATTTTTCTGGTCTTCATTGGCTTACTGGGAGGATGAAATAAACAAATAAATTTGCTTTGATGGTTACCAAAGACCAAAGTTACCATTATTACTCTGCAGATCCGTGGAGGGAAGCTGATGATGTCACATACACTCAAGAGTGATGCAGGGCTGTATGTGTGTGTGGCCTCCAACATGGCGGGAGAACGGGAGAGTGGGGCCGCTGAACTTGTGGTACTGGGTAGGCACAGGGAGTTTGGGGGTTACAGGGGTGTGCAGCCTGGGTATAAGAAGCTGTGCAGACCCCCCCGGCGATTCACTCACTCCCGCTCCATAGAGCGACCCTCGTTCCTGCGTAGACCAGTGAATCAGGTGGTCCTGGCAGACACCCCCGTGGATTTCCCATGCGAGGTGCAGGGGGATCCCCCACCCCGTCTACGCTGGCGCAAGGAGGATGGGGAACTGCCCACAGGCAGGTGAGAATCCCTCTCCTCCTGCCTGTAAGGAGACCCAACCAGCTCAAGAGCATATCCTGCCCTAGAAAACTGGAAGGCAGACACCATCTCACTTGACGACACACAGAAACCTGTCTCCTGGAGACTGTGGCCCCTGCCCTATTTGGTCCCTATCTCACTTAATGGGTCCCTGTTGAGGCCTACCTTGTCTTTATGTACCCCAATTGTGGTGTCTGTCCTGGGGGAGAGAAAAGGGGTCTGTAGCTCTGGCCAACCCAACCTGGGGGTGGGGAGTGGAGCAGGTATGAGATCCGGAGTGACTACAGCCTTCGGATCGGGCATGTGAGTGCTGACGACGAGGGGACCTACACCTGTGTGGCTGAGAACAGTGTGGGCCGCGCTGAAGCATCTGGCTCCCTCACTGTTCACGGTAAGGGCCTGCCTCAGACTGCCCGAGGCAGGGATGAGATGCTGGACCGTGGAGGACGGGGTAAAGAGGAGAATGCGGGAGAAAGGGCCGAGTGGGAGAGATGGGTGAGCCACTTGAGACTTGGTAGAGAGAAAGGAGGAGAAAGCTGAGCCAGCTTGAACAAGAGATGGGTATCAGCTCCCACTTAAGCCAAGCTTGGGCTTCCCTCTCTCTCCTGTTCCCTCAGTCTCCCTTCTGAATGCCTGACTCCCTGTTCCTTTATCCCCTCCCCCTTCCCAGTACCACCCCAGCTGGTGACCCAGCCCCAGGACCAGATGGCAGCTCCTGGTGAGAGCGTGGCTTTCCAGTGTGAGACCAAAGGAAACCCCCCACCTGCCATCTTCTGGCAAAAGGAGGGAAGTCAAGTAGGTGGCCAGATCTGTGGGCTTTTCCACAAGCTTCTCTTCTGGGTTTGAGCCCCTCTCCTTTCACATTCTTCAGACTTCTCCTGGAGGCCCTGTTTTACCTTTGGTCCTCCCAGAAACCCTTGCAAGTTATTTGGGAGGCTTAAATAAGATAATAAAGATAAAAGGCCTGGAGCATAATGAGCACTTTAAAAAGAAATGATGTTAATATGTTTAGGTGGGAGGAAACAGTCCTGTATGGTAATTCTCTGGAGAATCCTTCTATTTTAAGCAAAGAGTAGCAAATCCAGCCCATACCTGGGGCCTGGGCTTTAATAAACTGCTCTGAAAAGTATTTACTCTAACAAAGCTGCTCAGGGCACTGCAGGACTCGCTCATCTACTTCTAAGGGACTTCCCCCAGGGGAGCTCACAGTCACCCCCCTGTGCAAACAAATTCCTCAATACACAAGCGGAATGAACATTCACTGAAGTTACAACATAAGTACTGAACGCTAGGGGAAGGGAATTTTGCTACTGGGAAACAAGGTCAGTATAATCAAATAAGTCTGACTAATCCCACCCCAACGGAAAACCAGTTCTCCCACTACCTCATTCCAAATCCACACCACAATTTTCCAACATCTTCTCCGGCATCTGGGATTGCTGTATTTTAATTAGATTCTTAAATAAGTAAAAATGCTATCCATCAGGGGGTCAGCAAGGTGCCATTTACCTGTGACCCAAACCTCTTTCTCAACCTTCCATGTATCTACGTAACATAGAACCAGAAAGAAGGGGAAAACGTTAAACCTTTATCACATAATGTTTTAAAAGGTTTTCACAATTACTCATTTAATCTTTGTAGCTATCCTCTAAGAGTCAAATTTGGGGAAATCTGGGCTCAGGAACGTTAAAGAGCTTGCTCAAAGTTTCCCAACAAGTAAGTCACAAAGCTGGGAAGTGCACCCCAAAGTCATCTAATAAAATTTCCACATTTTTGTGAGTAGATCTAACTAGTTGGCCCAAGGTCATATAATTGGCTGGTGGCGACAGGGTAGGAACTAGAACCTTAGGAATTCTCTGAATTCTGGGGTCGATGGGAATAGGGATCTTTCTGTCTGCCGGCTGCCTGCTCATTCCCTACCCTGGTTCCTTGCTCTGTCCCCAGGTTCTGCTTTTCCCTAGTCAGCCACTTCAACCCAAGGGGCGTTTCTCAGTGTCTCCCAGCGGCCAGCTCAACATTACCTCCGTGCAGAGCGGGGATGCTGGTTACTACGTGTGTCAGGCTGTTAGTGTGGCCGGCAGCATCCTGGCCAAGGCCCTATTGGAGGTAAAAAGAGGTAGGTGCTCATGGAGATAGGCCTGGACTTATGGCCTAGAAGGAAATAATGGCTTCAAAATAATCTGTTTTTCTTGGATTCTATATAATATGTCTGCAAGGGGAGGGGCGCATTCCTGAGACATGACCTTGAAGTTTGGAAATCCACTACAGCAGCCACTGATAGGTGGCTGGTCCCAGGCAGAGACTCCAGATGGTTATCGAAGCTCCTCCGATCTCTGGGGGGAGGAGGAGAGAAGGAACAGAGAAGGAAGGCAAGGGGCTGGTGGCCTGAACCTGGGATCCTCTCCTGAGGTGCCCAAGTTCTTCCTCTCTCAGCCTCCTCCTTGGATGGGCTGCCTCCCATCATCCTCCAGGGACCAGCCAATCAGACGCTGGCACTTGGCTCCTCTGTGTGGCTGCCATGCAGAGTGACTGGGAACCCTCAACCTAGTGTCCAGTGGAAGAAGGATGGGCAGTGGCTGCAGGGGGATGACCTCCAGCTCAACCTCATGGCCAATGGTACCCTGTACATCGCCAGCGTGCAGGTGAGTCTCCCCCCTGGGACCTGAGTAACTGAGCATGGCCACACAGTCCACGTGCCCACCTCTCGTGAGTACCTGCTGGGACTCCCACCATCCCTACTCCTCTGCTCCCTGAGACCATGGAAAGTGGATCACACCTTCCCCAGGCTTCTGAAACCCCCCCCTCAACCCCCTTCACCCTACCATGCTCCATCTTCAGTTTGCCAGTTCTCTACCCTCTCCTGCAGGAGACAGACATGGGTTTCTACAGCTGTGTGGCCAAGAGTTTCATAGGGGAGGCCACGTGGAGTAGCTGGCTTAGGAGGCGGGGTGAGTTTTGCCTCTGGCCCCTTGCTTTGCCTGCACCTTCATCCAAACTTGCTTTGAGTGAAATAAGTCAAGCAGAGAGAGTCAATTATCATATGGTTTCACTTATTTGCGGAGCATAACAAATAACATGGAGGACATGGGGAGATGGAGAGGAAAAGGGAGTGGAGGGAAATTGGAGGGGGAGATGAACCATGAGAGACTGTGGACTCTGAAAAACAACCTGAGGGTTTTGAAGGGGCGGGGGTGGGAGGTTAGGGGAGCCTGGTGGTGGGTATTACGGAGGGCACGTATTGCATGGAGCACTGGGTGTGGTGCAAAACCTATGAATTCTGTTACCCTGAAAAGAAATTTAAAAATTAAATTAAACTAAATTAAAGAAGGAAAAAAAAAAGAAAGTAGTCAGTACCTGCGCAGGCCCCAGCACTGCTTAAGCTTCCAAATACCATGGCCACGGTGGCGGGGAGGAGGAGGATGGAAGTGGTGCCCTTGGGAGGCTGATGTGAGTAGGGTTTAGTTCACTCCTTCCCCTTCTCCACTGTCACCACTGTCGCAGCTCCTCAGCTTCTCTGTGAAGGGGGCAGTTTACATGGCAGGGGCATCCTTTTCCCATCCTTCTACTTAAAGATTATCTCCTCACTGCAGAAGATTGGGGAGTATCGCCAGAGCCCCCTACCGAACCCAGTACCCCTCCGGGGCCTCCCTCTCAGCCAGTGGTCACTGAGATCACCAAGAACAGCGTTACCCTGACCTGGGAACCCAACCCACAGGCGGGGGCCACAGTCACCTCTTATGTGATAGAGGCATTCAGGTATGGAGAAAGTTTTACATGCAAACCTGGAAAGTCAGAAGGGAATCTTATGTCCTTGGCTTGGCTTATGGTGGGAGGAAAGCTTGGCTTACGGTCTTGGCTATGGTGGGAAGAGTTTTGCCAGTTCCCTCTCCCAAGGTGAGGAGACAGGAGGGCACCATAGAGAACAGATGAAAGGAAGTAGATGGGTTGAGGGTCCCTGGCTCAGACAACTCTGTCACCCCATCCTGGTTGCAGCCAAGCAGCTGGCAACACATGGAGGACAGTGGCCGATGGCGTGCAACTGGAGACACACACGGTTGGTGGTCTGCAGCCCAACACCATCTATCTGTTCCTGGTGCGCGCTGTGGGAGCCTGGGGCCTCAGTGAGCCCAGCCCCGTCTCTGAGCCTGTGCGCACCCAGGGTGAGTAAGGTCAGAGTCCCCAGCTTGGGCATATGACACGAAACACTGCAGATCACCCGTCCCTTCAAACTATGGCATCATGGCAGCTCTTCTCTGCTGTGCCAGGCCTCTCGCGGTAGCCCAGCCTGGAATAGGTCATGCTTCCCTCTCGTGGAGGGAACAAGAGAAGAGGGGAGGGGGGAAATTCAGTCATCTTGGCAACCCCTCACTTCTGAGCCTTTTACTCACAGATACTGTACCTTATAAGGACTAGAAGGGACCTTGGCAGGTTCATCTTCACGCTGGAGGTGAGGAACTGAGGTCTCTAAAGTGCAGAAAGTACGTTCATAGTAGCTGGACATCCAGGCCCACCTCCAGAAGCTCTTCCCCTGACCAGCCCCCTCCTGATCCTGGGGTGTGTTCTGGGCTGCTAAGTAGTCCAGTCTGTGGGGGCAGCGCAAGGTAGGATACAAGGACACTTTAAGTCTCACTCCCTGTCCCTGGTGGCCCCTGCTGAGTGGGCTCTTTGGTCACTAGACAGCAATCCATCCAGGCCTGTGGAGGACCCGTGGAAAGGACAGCGGGGGCTGGCTGAAGTGGCTGTGCGCACGCAGGAGCCCATAGTCCTTGGGCCCCGGACCTTGCAGGTGTCCTGGACTGTGAGTGTGGCATAGGGATGAGGTTAAGGGCAGGGATGATCATGGGGGCCATAGGGACCTCCAAGAATGGGTCCGGGAAGGGTGGGAGGTGGGTGGCTGGGGAAGACAGCGTGAGTGGAGGAAGGGCAGGGCCCGGAGGACTTGTGTGGTCCCTGTTTCTCCTTCCGATGTGCTTTGTCCTGTCTCCTACAGGTAGAAGGTCCAGTCCAGCTGGTGCAAGGTTTCCGGGTGTCTTGGAGGGTAGCAGGTCCTGATGGGGGAAGCTGGACTGTACTGGACCTACAGTCCCCAACCCAGCAAAGTACTGTGCTGAGAGGACTCCCGCCAGGGACCCAAATTCAGATCAAGGTGCAAGCGCAAGGCCAGGAGGGTCTGGGGACTGAAAGTCCTGTTGTGACCAGGAGCATTCCTGAGGAAGGTAAGGGAGGAGGTGCACAGAGCGGATGAATGGACAACAGGAAAAGGGGAGTGGGGAAGGATAGACGTTTGCAGGGGAAGAGCAAGGGGAGCTGTGGGAAGAAAGGATACCTGATATTTCAGTTCCCAAGGTGATACCTGGGAGTGGGAAGGTTGGAGTAGGAGGCATAGCTGGCAATGACTGTCTTTCTCACCATACGCCATGGTGGGCACAGCCCCCAGTGGTCCCCCTCAGGGAGTAACAGTGGCCTTGGGAGGTGAAGGCAACAGCAGTGTTACGGTGTCCTGGGAACCTCCACTCCCTTCCCAACAAAATGGGGTCATCAAGGAATACCAGGTACAGGGTTTTGGAAGGGACTGGGGAGGGGAGGGGAGGGAGAGGGAGAAGCTAGGGGCTAGGATTAGGGAGGAGGGAACCCAGACTTTGGGGCTGGAGATGTGGTTGGGGGAAGAGGAGAGAGGTTTCAAAGTGTTCCCTAGAGGCTAGCCCCCTCTACTATTCAGAGTTTCCACGTGAGGCCAGGATCCCTTTTCAGACTCTAAACCCGGGTCTCGGCCTCCCCAGATCTGGTGCCTGGGCAATGAGAGCCGCTTCCACCTCAACCGGTCCGCGGCAGGCTGGGCACGTTCCGCGGTGCTCCGGGGACTGCTGCCCGGTCTTCTCTACCGGACCCAGGTCGCGGCGGTCACCGGCGCTGGCGTGGGCGTGGCCAGTGTCCCGGTGTCGGTGCAGCTGCGTGAGTCCGGAGAAGGGGTGGGCGCGCCGGGCTGGGGAATTGGAGTCGGGGGGTCCTGGCGTAGCTGGGCCTACGGGGTCAGGGATGGCCCCCCCTTCCTCGCTGCCGGGTTTCCAGGCTCCTGGTCCCCTCACCTCTCTGACCCCCACAGCTTCCCCGCCGGAATCGGAGCCTGGGCTGGAGGTGGGCCCGGGGCTGGCGGAGCGGCTGGCGAGGGTGCTGCGGGAGCCTGCCTTCCTCGCGGGCAGCGGCGCCGCCTGCGGGGCGCTGCTGCTCGGGCTCTGCGCCGTCCTTTACCGGCGCCGGAGGCAGCGCAAGGAGCTCAGTCACTACACGGGTGAGCGGCGCCTGGGCAGCGGTGCAGGCGGAGGGGCTCACTTGGGCGGTGGGGGATGGAAAGAGGGGCCCTGGAGTGGGCGGGGTCTAGAGATCCCGCCCCTCAGGGAGGGAGGCGGGCCGGCCCGAGAGCCGGACGGGCTGAGCTCGCCGCTCCGGGAGTGGGGGCGGGGTCAGAGGGAGGGGCGGCTCCCTCGGGAGGGACGCGCAGAGGGCACCGTCGTGCAGGGAGCGGACGGGCCTGGGGGGAAGTGGCAGGACCTAGAAGGGGTGGGACCTGAGTCTGGGAGAGGGATGAATATTCCCCTAAAATGACTCGAGAGGAGAGCAGGCTTTGCAGTCAGTCTCAGTATAGAAGGGGCAATTCTGGAGGGGGCGGGGAGCTCTTCCCGAGGGGCGGGGCCTAGCAGGAGGGGCGTGGCCAGGGGGCCGAGTATTAAAATGTGATGCAGGGTCTGGGTGGAAAGGCGGGGCCCGCTGGAAAGAGCCGACTTGATTTCTGCTACTCCCTGGTAAGGGGCGTATCTGGAGAGATTCTGAGGTCTCTTCGATCAGGGGTTCCCAACCTTGGCTACACATGGGAATCACTTGGGGAACTTTTTAGAAAAATACAGATGCTTGAGTCCCACTTCTAGAAATTCTGATGAAATTGGTCCAGGGTACAGGCTGAGTGAAGGAATTGGGACCGTGGCCAAGAAGGGGACAAGAATGTGGGTATTTCTGACCCTTTCTCCATTTACCCTCTTCTTTCTCCCATGGATTCCTTTTCGGAAGCCTCCTTTGCCTACACACCTGCAGGTAAGCTATCTCTGCTCCAGTGAGGTTCAGACCCCAAGTACGGGCCCTTCTCTCACCCAGTCTCCCTTTCATCTTCCCAGTGTCCTTCCCACACTCAGAGGGCCTCTCTGGAGCCAGTTCCAGGTAATCCTTGTAATCCATCTTCCAAGGATAATCCCCCTCCATCAAGTGACCATTCTCCTTCCTCCTCAGGCCTCCCTGCCACTGACGTCTCCCACCTGCCACCCTCAAATTCACCATTCCTGTCCTACATTTCCTGATTACTCTTAAGTTCGCTAGCCTGTTCAGGCTCTGGGTCCCCAGCATTCACGTGCTTTCCCTCAGGCCACCCATGGGCCTTGGCCCCGCCCCCTACCCTTGGCTAGCAGACTCGTGGCCCCACCCATCTCGAAGCCCCTCAGCCCAGGAGCCCAGGGGGAGCTGCTGCCCCAGCAATCCTGACCCAGACGACAGATATTACAATGGTGAGGAGTTCTAATTCCCTCAGTGGCACACCTGGCCCCCAACACCCTTCTCTCCTCTCCACCTCCTGGGGCAAACTGAAGGGAGCCGAGGATTACCAGTCTTCCTGAGGTTGGTCAGTCCTTGGGGAGGATATGAGTTGGGGGAACTTCTCTCATGCCTAACCTTTACCCTGGTTTGGGAGGTAAGGTTTGGGTGGGGGAAGAAGTTGATCCAGTGGGATCTCCTTTTGCCCTCCATTCTCCTGTTGTCGCTATTTCTCTGTCTCTGCACCCTGTCCCTTGCCTCCCCACCCCCACCCCCCCGCCCCCGCCTCCCTCTTTCTCCTCCTCAGAAGCAGGGATCTCCCTGTACCTGGCTCAGACGGCCCGGGGCACTGCCCCCCCTACCGAGGGTCCTGTCTACAGCACCATTGAGCCACCTGGGGAGGAGCTGCAGACCTTCCATGGGGGTTTCCCCCCAAATCCCTCAGGGGATCCAGGCACCTGGAGCCAGTATGCTCCTCCTGAATGGATCCAGGGGGACAGTGGTATGACTTAGTCCCTAACACCCCCATTTTAGCTCTGAGCAGAGCATCCCCAGGGAGTATCCCTACCCTTCCCCTCTGGAACCCAGCACAGCACTTTCTTCTGACATTTCTCATCTGCCTCTTATCTTAGTGTGTCCCCATCCTACCCTTCTCAGGAGCCAGGGGAGGCAAAGTAAAGCTTCTGGGAAAACCTGTGAAGATGCCCTCTCTCAGCTGGCCAGAAGCCCTGCCACCACCTCCCCCTTCCTCTGAACTGAGCTGTCTAGAGGGGCCTGAGGAGGAGCTGGAGGGCGGGTAAGGCTGTGCCCTGTTGCAGATGCCCTAAACAGATGGGACCGGCCAAGGGCCCCCTGCAGGGGGAGGGCAGAGGTGCTAGGAGAGGAGGGGAGAGGGCAACCAGAAGGCCAAGTAGAAGGTGTGAAAGCTACTCAGTCATCGCTACTCTCCTTCCTCTTTGCCCCCAGCTCAGAGCCAGAAGAGTGGTGCCCACCAATGCCTGAGCGGAGCCATGCGGCAGAGCCCAGCTCCAGTGGAGTGTGCTTGGTCCCTCCATCCCAAGGGGAAGCCCCCTCTCCCACATCTTCCTATGGACAGCAGTCCACAGCCACTCTTACCCCCTCACCTCCTGACCCTCCCCAGCCTCCCACTGACATTCCCCATCTCCACCAGATGCCCAGGTAGGGAGGTATATAGTGCCTTGCACACTATAGGCCCTGGGTACATATCTATTCTGTGGATGATTGGATGGATAGATGGATGGATGGATGGATCTGAGATACAGAAGTCTCATGACTGCATCAGAGTGGAAGTGTGATTCAAGAAGGAACTTGATGCCTGACAAGGTCTCTCACTCCCTTCAGACTGTTTCTCCATTGGAGTGGCTCAGCAAGCTTCTTGGGGCATTTAAAAAACATGGCTCCCCTCATACTTCCCTAGCTTTTGAGCCCTGTGGGGGACAGCCTGTGCCTTATTCATTGGAGTATCTAGCACAGTGCCTGGCACGTAGTAGGCACTTAGAGTTTCTTGAGTGAACAAATGCTGAAGCCTCATGTCATTGCAGGAGGGTGCCCCCTGGGCCAAGTTCCCCTCTCAGTGTATCCCAGCCCATTCTGAGTAGCCACGAAGGGAGGCCTGTTGGCCTGGGTGCTGGCACCACAGTCTCCCATCACCTCAGCCCCAGCCCTGTCCCCAGTACAGCCAGCAGTGCCCCGGGTGAGTCTGCAGAACGATCCGTCTGCCCCTACCTTCCCTCAACCCCCCCCCCCCACACACACACCCAGCTTGTTTCCTCTTTACCCTCAAGCCCCTTTCCTGATCCTGTCTCGTACCTGCTCTTCTCCCCATCTGCTGATGCTACAGGGAGAAGCTGGCAGGTGCCTGGGGAGATGACTCCTCCACTTCAAGGGCCCCGTGCCCGAATCCGGAAACCCAAGGCTGTTCCCTACCGTCGGGAGCACAGTCCTTGCGGTGAGGGTGCCATGGGCCATGAGAGATGGTGACAGTAGGGGGACTAGGCAGGAAACCAAGGGTGAGCTCTGGGGGCTGGAGGAGGGAGCAGGTGAACCTAAATCTTGGGCCGTTCAGTCGCAGCCTCCTGGTGCCAGGGAGTAGGCGTGGGAGAAAGATCGGTGTCAGGAGAGGTGGGAGAGTCTGCTGAAAGCCAGTCTCTCCCCAGACTTGCCCCCACCACCCTTGCCGCCACCAGAGGAAGAGACGAGCTGGGCCTTAGGGCTGAGAGCTGCAGGCAGCATGTCCTCCCTGGAACGGGAGCGGGAGCGCAGTGGGGAGAGGAGAATGGTGCAGGCTGGGCCTCCGGGGGCCCAGCGGGGGCCCCACCTGGATGGTAAGGAGGGCCAGGGCAGGCCAGAGGGTCGCTGCTACACTAGAAGGGGGCACTGGAGGCTAATTGTGTAGTATAGACCCTGCCATCGAAGGGTTCTGAAATTTTCAACCCATCTCACCCCTCACCTTCCTTTGGGTTCATGCATTTGGTCCAAACCTACACTTGTCTCTGTAGCTCTCTCTGAGAAAAATCCCCTGAAGTTCCCCAGTTGTATAACTTCCCAGGACTGCAGCCCAGATGAGGGAAGAGTGGGGCTGGGTGTTCTGTCTGTCCTTCCCCAAGGCTCTTTCTGTCTGGGAGTTCCTGATGGGTTTCTGAGCATGAGTTATGTCAAGGCCACGTGCTGGTCATCCTGTTTCTCCTCAGCCCCCAGGATGGCCTGAGCCCCGTGCCGGCCCTCAGCAATTCTCAGAGCTGGGATTGAGGCCAAGGTGGCCCAGTGGGCAAACAGGGACATTCTGTTCTCTGCTTGGGCCCGGTTGCCCTTCTCTCTTGTGTGCAGAAGAAGCCTGGCTCCCCTACAGCCGACCGGGCTTCCTGTCCCGGGGCCAGGCCACCAGCACCTGTTCCACAGCGGGCAGTAACTCTTCCAGAGGCTCGAGTAGCTCTCGAGGCTCCCGGGGCCCTGGCCGGAGTCGGAGCCGGAGCCGGAGCCAAAGGCCGGGACAAAAACGTGGAGAGGTGAGGGCTGGGGTGTGCAAGCGATGGAAGTAGAAGGCTATGCGGGGTGAGCCAGGGGTGACTCAAAAACAGTAAGAGAGAGAAAGGCTTTCTGAGCTAGTGTCAAAAGGAGGGGACCCAGTGACTGAAGGGGGAAGCATCCTGGAGAACAGGTGACAAAGGGTGAAGACAAGGTCATACTGAGAGGAGCCTGGGCTCCACAGAGGAGAATGGGTTCAGGAGAAGGACTGAGGAAGAGAGGAGGCCCGACCTCTCCCACAGCCTGCTTGTCCCAGCCTAGGGCCTTGCAAATCAGCCTCTTTCTCTCTCTAGGAACCAAGATGACCCTCGAGGAGGATATCAATCAGGAGTTCCACAGGGAAGGGCTTGTCCCCGGGCTGGGGAGCCTTGCATGAGAGCCCCTCCCCCTGGTAAATGGGGGTGAGCAGAGAGGAGCAGGGAGGTCTCTTCCCTCCCAGCAATGATGCTTAGAAGCTAGAGAGCCAGGTCTTCCCTTTCTATCTCAACCTGAACCTCATTTGTAAAAGTGACAATAAAAAGAGTCTGATCGGAGCCCTGGACCCCGCTTGTCTGGTTTCGCGCAGGACATGGGGAAGAAAGGGGCTGCGAGAGGGTGTAGATCAAGGCACAGAGTAGCTTCCATTTCCTTTTGAACTTCCACAAAAGCCTGAGGTGAGGACAGGGGCCTGTCTTGCCTCCTGAAGGAGCTGAAGCCCACTGAAACCCAGTTAAAGGGACTTTCCAAATGACCAACAGTGAGAAACTGTCCCACCTTCAGACAACCAAGCCAGGACCTCCTTGGGTGTCCTCCTCAGTGGTCTGTTTACTCTCCTGTAAGGAAATATGCCCCTCACAATAATAATTTTTTAAAAATTCAAACGGGGGTACCCGGGTGGCTCAGGCCCTTAAGCATCCAACGCTTGAGTTCGGCTCAGGTCAGGATCTCAGGGTTGTGAGAAGGAACCCCGCTTCCAGCTCTGCACCCATGGGGAGTCTGCCTGTGCCACTCCCTCTCCCCCCTCTCTGCTCCCCTCTGTCCTCCCTCCCCACTCTCTCTTTAAAGTAAATTTTAAAATTCTGTAAACAATTTTTTAAAATAAAACTCAGAGAATGGGGCTGATGGGGGAAATCCCAGTCAACAAAGGAAAACAGGCTTTTTTCAAATTCCCTGACCCCCTCACAGAGGGTGTGTGCACAGGGAGACCTCTAGGCAGGCCCGGGTGTGACTGGTTTGACTGGCATAGAATTTTTGGAAATTTTGGCCCTGAATGCTATAGTGCGCATGGCTCCCTCCCCCACAGCCCATGCCCCCGAATGGTTTTCTGAGCTTTTGTTTCCTTCTGACTTCTTCACCCCCAGGCTCAGTAACTGCCCTGGCCTCTCAGGGGACGGCCACGTGCCCCTGCCCCCACCCCAAGCCCAGGTTCTGACCTCTCCTGCCACTGTGACCTAAGCGTGCACAAATCCCTTTTTCTCCATTGGTCTGGCAAACAGGGTTGGAATGTTTTCAAAAGGAATTTTACCAGGAAGCTGAAAGAAAAACAAAATCCAAAAAAGGAAAAGCAAATGGAGAGGAACGGATATGTATCCAGAGCACGGATTTGTCATCCCGAGACTGAGACAGCCCAGCCCAGGCTGGCCTGGGGAAGTAGTTCTGGCAGCACCATGTCCCCCAGGCCTTGCCTCACTTGGCCTGTGAGTTCAGAGTGGTCTCCAGTTAGAGCAGCTTAGGTCTAGGGGCCTAGCAGTCCCTTTCAGGGCCTGCTTCCTGATTGGCCCTCCCTAAGGTTGTCCTCCTATGGCCCCTGGTCTTGCTCTGGAGCACTGTCCCCCCCCCCCCCAAATTGTGTGTTCTGCCCCAGCCTTTCCCACCCCATTAGAAGGACAGGCCCCCACCTGCCCTTCCAGAACTTTCTGTGGCTCCAGCCCTGGCAGTCTGGCTCCATTGCTCTGTTGCTTTTGTTTGAAGGGTGTTCACTAGATAGCCATTACAGGTGGTTCTACCTACTTTGTCTATTTTAAGAAACCCTCTGGCCTTAACCATCTGGGACTGATCTCTGGGGAGGGGGGCTGGGACCCCTGAAAGAAGGAGTTGTCTTCCCAGGACACATTGCAAAGACCAGCAGACAAGGGGAATCCAAAGGACGAGTGTAATTCTTCCCTCAATCACAGAAGAGAACTAAGTGCCTCTCCCTGAGTGCCAATGAACCCCTGTTCCCTTTTGAACTCAGAATTCTTCCCATATCTTCCAGTACCCTCCCCAAAATGGCGCTCTGGGGAATGAGCTCACCGCACTCAAGTCATGACAGTTTTATGGTGTCAATTTCTTAAGCTCATAGAGTCCACAGTACAAGGAAGGGGTTTTGTCCCCCATTTTCCCACCTCCCTTCTTTCAGCTCCCTCCCTAGATCCATGCTGGCCCTTCTGCCTTGGTAGCTAGGATGGGCCTCACCCTTCCAGTGCTGGTAGGTAGGTCCTCCTTCCTTCTTATACTAGGTGTGGCTGGGGGACAGGTGAGCCCGCCCGCCCCGCCCCCGTGGGAATGAATGGTCCCCTCCTGAGAGGGGTGGCTCCGTACAGCTCCTTTCCCTCCTGCCTGTCCCACAAGCTGCTGCTGTCCTCTGGGAGGACCTCTGGCTCCCCTACCTCCCATTATTCAAGTGGGTGGAGGTTGGGGGATAAGGCCGCTTCTCAGGCCAGAAGATCTGGTTGTGGGATTGACGGAAGGAGGAGAAAGCAAGGGCGAGGAGTCAGGCCGGGATGACCTTTGGCTCCTTGAGGGCTCTGGGTCTACTTTGTGCTTATTTTGTTCTGCTTTCATCTGTTTTCACAATCCCAAAAGGAGGAAAACTCTCCAGGAGGCCGGGCAAGGTGGTCCCCCAGCTGCCTAGACGCACAGGCCAAGATGGACACTCCACGGCGGGGGGTAGTTTGATTTTCTTCTTGGCGGTCTTGGGCACACTTCATGAGGAGTCTGTGGGGGAAGTCCAAGGAGAGTGGAGTTACCCCGCTGCTCCCTCTCTCCTGCCCAATGCCGCCCCCGGGGCTCCCTCCTGGCCCCTCCCTAGAATCCCTCAGTCAAGGTCACCCCTTGACTCTGGAGACAGACACTTACTGGCAGCCTTGGGCTCAGGACAGCCGAGCTGACTTCTTCGGGAAGAGATCCGAGAGTCGGGGGGCCAAGGAGGCAGCCCTCTTCCCAGCTGCTGGCTGTGGTGGTTCTCCATGTCCTCTAGCCAGGCTGACCTCCACTCCCACAGCGGCAGGGAGAGGGTGGAGGTCAGGAAGAGGTCGTCCCGGGGGGAGGGAGGTGAGGAGGCGTCTGTCAGGGAGGGTAGATTTATTTGGAGAGGGCTAACCTTCACTCTGAGGGACCAGGTTAGGGCAGAAGGCTTAGGGCCTGCTTAAGGCATACTCTCAACCCAAAAGATAATTTAGCCCCAACTCAGCCCATTATTTCTGGGGGCCATTGGGTCCATTGGTTTCTTTAGAGAGAATAGTTTGAGCTGTTTCCTCCTAGCCCAGCTCTGGCCTTATATCCATACTCTCACCCTTCATCCCCCACCCCCCACCCCAGGCATCTCTTTTCTTTCTGTCCTGGATAATCCTTGCTTTCCTGGATAATCCTTGCTTTCCCATTTACCACAAGCCTGGTTGTTTTTCCTGGAGGAAAAGGGTAGAGTTAGGGTTCACAAGGTGGGGATAGGGGGTCTGAGAGAGTATATGAGGAAGAGGAGGCACCTGGGTGGCTCAGTCCGTTAAGCCTCTGCCTTCAGCTCAGGTCATGATCCCAAGGTCCTGGGATTGGACCCTGCATGGGACTCTCTGCTCAGAGAGGAGCCTGCTTCTCCCTCTGCCTGCCACTCCCCCTGCTTGTGTTCTCTCTCTCTGACAAATAAATAAAATCTTAAAAAAAAAAAAAAAAAGGGAAAGGGCACAGGGAACACTGAGCTATTGTCTGTTGACATGGAGATAATGGTCCCACTCTGCTCGACAGGCAGAGGGGTGAGGTTCTCCTCACCCCAGACACAGACAGGGCAAGAGGAAGGGTTTGTAAGCATAGCAGGAGGTAAGAGAGAAAACAGAACTTCCTATAGTGAGAAGGTTCTAGAACAGTGGATTTGAGTGAATAGGAGAGGTGGGAGCAATCTTTCCCAGAGACCAGCATCTGGGTTAGGAGGAGGAATCTGGAGGGAGGGCAAGGGGCCATACAATTGACTGCTTCTGGGCTTTAGCCTTGATCATTTTGTCCTTGTTCTGTGGGTGACCTTGGGCAAGTTAAAAAACCTGTTTGATTTATAGTTCCCTCATTTGGAAAAGACAGATAAAGAATATTCCTTATTCTTCATAGAGTTGTTAATATTGAATGTATATAAAGCACTTATAATGGGGCCGGGGACATAGTAATCATTCAATAAAAGTTCGCTGTTCTAAGGATAACCACAAAGACCTTGCCTCTTGGTTGGGGAAAAGGCTGGATTCTTCCAGGAGCTGTATCTGTTTCCAGGGGTGGAGGTGAGAAGTGAGGCAGGGTAATCTCACATACCCGTGAAGACGTAGTCTGCTTCCCTGGGCTCCAGACCAAAGCCAAAGCTGTCCACGGCCATTGCCAGGGCCCGGGCGAAGTGGGCATCAGCGAGGAAGGAGCCATCAGAGGAGCTGACCAGGCTGGCTCTGGCGCTGGGGGCATTGTCCTCGGAGGCGGAGCCCCAGCCATTGGCCAAGGAGCCCTCACTGGGGGTGGGGGGGGAGCAGGGCCGGGGCGGGCACAGCAAGCCCCTCACTTCGGACCCCATGCCTCCTCCAGCCCTGCCCACGTCTGCTAGCTCCGAGGCCGTTGGGATGCTGATGTAGCCGTAGGTGATAGGGGGGGAGGGAGCCCTGGGCACAGGAGAGACACTATTCCTGGAAAAGAGACAAAACAGGAGACAGGACCAAGGTTGCAGTGGGCAGGCTGGCATCACGGAAGCATTCTGGGTGAGACAGGGTGGGGCCGGGGAGAGAGAAACATACTCCTGTCCCAGCTTCTCCCCTAGTTCTGTGGTCTCCCTCGGGCAACTCACCTGGGGGTCTCCTCGCCCTCACTGAGCTCCAGGCACAGGGCCACCTCCTCAGGAGTCAGCACACTGTCCTGATCCTCCCCCAGGGATGACAGTGAAGAGCTGGACAGACGACTGGATTCCGGGCTGGGACCAGACAGGGAAGAGGCCTGGGGGCTGGAGGGGCTGGGGGGACTGGAAGGGATCAGGACTGGGAGGGGAGCTGCTGGCAGTGGGAGGGAGGAAGAAGCCTGGGGCTCTGCAGAGTGCCTGATTGGGGTGAGAATGGTGGGTGGTTAGTGCAGCCCCAGTCCATCCTCCCCCAACCCCCATCAGAGATCAGCAAACACCCCTGGCACGCCTAGTCCCCCAGCCCTGCTTCCTGACCCCATGCCCTCTTACTGCGTCTGCTGACTCTGGGCAGGGGCTCCATGAGAAGCGAGGGGTGCTGGGGGGAGAGGCCTTGAAGCCAGCTCATTCCTCCAGGTCATCAGAGCCTGGGGCACAGCTCCTGGGGAACAATAGCCTGGGGGTGAGTCTGGAAGAACCCCCACCAGCCCCAGACCCCACCCCTCCACCCCCTGGCTTCCTGTCCCCAAACCCCACCTCTCCAGGCTCCTTAGGGGCCAGAACAGCCACCTGCCGGGGCTGTGGGCCCCTACACCCTGCCACACCCTGCCACACCCTCTCATTTCCCTTTTTGGGCCTCTTCTCACCTGGGCTTTGGGAAAGGTTCTTGGAGCCTCTATTCCCCAGCTCCCAGGCCCAGAGCTCCAGAGGGCAGCCGGCCCGGAGGGGCGGGGAGCTGTTGGCTTGCTGCAGCTCTGCAATGGCAAGAGACATGTGGGGGGGAGGCAGCCAGGGTGGACCTTTCAGACTCCAACCACAGGCTCTATCTTCACCCCAGCATTCAGCTAAGCTTTAGAGTGCCTGAACCCAGAGAAAAGAGGGAAGAACCTCCCTCCATCCTCTCTACCCTCATCCAGGCAGCTATGATAAGGGAGGAAGGTAGCACTAGGCTTGGAGTCAGAAGACCTGCACTCAGAGCCCAGCTCAGTTCTGTAGCTGCTGTGTGACCTCAGGGATATCCAATAACTTCTCTGAGCTTTGGTTTCATTTGGGAACACTCAGTCAAATGATAATTTTGCCAATTTTATTTTATTTATAAAAACAGATTGGGAGGGGCGCCTGGGTGGCTCAGTGGGTTAAAGCCTCTGCCTTTGGCTCAGGTCATGATCCCAGGGTCCTGGGATCCCGGAGCCCTGCATCGGGCTCTGCTCAGCAGGGAGCCTGCTTCCTCCTCTCTCTCTCTGCCTGCCTCTCTGCCTACCTGTGATCTCTGTCTGTCAAATAAATAAATTTTAAAAATCTTAAAAAAAACAGATTGGGAATTTCTGGTGCCTAAAAGATACTTTGACCATTGTGTTTTCCTTATGGTATACATTCCAATCTTCCTGATCTCTATACCCCTCACATTGCTACTTCTCTCAGGAATTTTGGCCCTGGGAAGACAGATACCCCTTCTTTTCTTGGAGAGAATCTGTTCATTTCCATCTCTCACAATACAAATATCTTGCATGGTCCTGGACCCTGCCCTGAGAAACCCGAGCATCTCTCGCTTGGGAAGAAGTGTTGGATTGTCTAGTTGAGCCGAGTGGGTAAGACAAACTGCACATGCGAGATGTAACAGGAAAGAGTTCGCCGAGAAGAAGAGGAAGATGTGTTGGTCTCACCAGGAGAGGCAAAGCCCTGTCCATAGATGTTTGGTAATATTTGTTGAAAGAATGAGCAAATGGATGGATAATATCAGAGATGTAGATGTCAACACAAGGTGAGAGAATCACAAGATGGCGGCTACCACCTGGCTCACATGGCCGCTTGAGAGGTAGGGCTCTGAGTGGACCGTGACAGTGGAGAAGCTGAGGAAACTGAAGAAACAGACCCAGCTGTGTGCAGTGGCCGAAGAGCTTGCTTCCTGGTCAGGCCAAACCAGAAGAGAACCGGGAGGGTAATCGAGGGAAGAGACTTCCCCAAGACCAGAAACCAGGAAAATAGCAAGTGAGGGGAAAAAGCAGCAGCCTTCAGATTAGTGCCACATGATCAGAAACTCAGTTAGGAAAGGGGTTCCCTCCTTGGCAAAACCAGAGACCAGGCAGGACCCTCGAGGCAGAGCCGTCAAGTCCGTCCGATCTCAAAGATTTGGAGGCCCTCATGGGCAGCTTCAGAGCAGGACGAGATCAAGGCTATGGCATTCAACAAGACTATCTGGGCCCTGGGGATCCATGTACAGTGGCCAGACCTTCTGAGCCACTGGGATGAAAACCCACACAATGGCTAGACTTCCTCCATCAAAATTTCCTTTTGTTCCTAGGATGCTTTGTTTTTTAAATTTATTTCCTTTATTTGTTGTGTGACCTAGGGAGTCCCGGAGGCCAACTTCAGGTGCTCCAGCTCTGCTCTCAACAGCTTTGTCTCGTCAGTTCTGGCTTCCTGAGTAAGCTCAGAAAAGGGGACACGTGTTGGCTGGTTGGTGTGGACACGGAAGAGGAAAGGCCAGTCCTAGAAAAGGCCACCTTTGTCCCAGTCTGTTCTGTTTCCTCTAAAGGATTCCCATCACAAAAGCCTTCCACCATGCTTGCAATCACTTAGATTTTAGTTTTCAGTGTTATTTGAGCCAAGTGTGCAATAAAAATGTAATCAAGATGAGGTCAGATCTCATTGGGCATACCTGAATGGCAATAAATATTTGTTTGAATCCATTCAGTGTTTAGGATATCTAATGTATGTATCTGGCAGAGTGGAGCTAAGAACCAGATATGATGGACGAAACATGAGAGAGTGCAGTTGTGGTGGAGAAAAAACCCAACTAAGGTCAAATAATAAGAAAAAAGGAATAAGGATGTCAAGGGGAATAGAGAGGCACTGAGAAAGCTTGCCGGTGTCCGAAGACAAAGAATCCTCAGTCTTTTGGACTCAGGGACAGCAGTAGAGCCAACTCCATGGCTCTGGACAAGACATGGCATGGTCTTGCTGGTGCTGGGGTCCCGGGAACTGGAGGTAGGCCACTGAGTGTCCCCAGTGCAGGAGAGCTGCTGTAGTTGGCCAGTGGGGCTGGGGTAAGGAGACACAGGCTGGAGTGGGGACCGAAGCCTCATCCCAGAATTGGAACCTGTCTTAAGAATTGGCTGTAGAAAACTACTCCCTTCCCTCCACCCCCACCCCAGTAGTATTAATGTTCTAGAATGCACTATACGTCATATCCAAGTCAGTGTAGTTCTCCATGGGAAGGCGGATTTTTAAAGGGGACTTTTTCAACCCCTTTTTAGTGGCTATTTCACTACCACCTAGAATTTCTAATGTTATAGTTCTGAGGCAGTGCTGGAAAGAATGCCAACTTTGCTAATATTTAGAGTCATAAAATTCTGGACACTGGACAAGCTCTTAATTACTCTGAATCCATCTTTGTCTTCATGAAAGTTGGATTATATCCACTTAAAAAAAAAGAATTGGCTGTAGGACATTTGTAAGGCTTACTAATCAGCACAGAAGGCGCACAAAGACAGCAGGTGGAGTGCAGACCAGTGTTCAGCAAGGACAGAAAATAGTCAGTGTTAGAATAGAATCCCTCAGGGGTGCCCTCAGAGGGTGGCCTTGAGAAGCGGACCACTTTGGCTTCAAATCTGAGTTTGGCAGCTTACTGACTTGTGGGATTTTGAACAAGATACTCATTTCTGATCCTCTTTCCCCATCAGCAAAATTAGAGAAATATTACCTAGCCAAAAGGTTGGAGGGTATTTTTAAAGGACATAAGAAACATGTGTCACCTAACATATAGTAGTTGCTAAAGAAACAGACCCTGATTTTTTTCTCTCTCTGGGAAGATAAAGCTGGTAGGCAGAATTCAGGAGAGCTATCTGGGCAGAAAGGAATTACTCACTCTTCTCTGGAAAGTGAGTTGGGAGTCAGTGTCTGGGGAGGCCCTGGGCACGGTGCACTAGGAGATGAGGTCACTCTAGCACTGGTCACATGTTTTCAGGTTCTAATGTTGCTTATATGCTGGTCAGCCGCTCTCCTTAGACTCTGAGCCCTTAGATGGCAACAGCCATCTCTTGTGTCCCCACGGCTGGTTTACAGTGGTGCTTATGAAATGTTTGCCAACCTAAACAAATACCGAAGTTGGACCCACAACTGCTGTGGCCACGCGGAAACAGAGCCCAGCCTAAAGAAAAGCAGAGGCCGGCACGGCCCTCCCTGAGTGCTCTGGTGATAGTGGGGAGACCCTGTGTCTACCAGGACAGGGGAACTGGAAGCCACGGGTGGGATACAGCCCACATCCTGCTGCGAAGCCCCCAGGCCACATCCCTACCACATTCCCACTCCTGTTCCCTCCTGCCACCTGCTCCAGGCTGTGTCTCACCTCCCCATCCTTACCCTGCTTCTTTTTGGCCTTCCAAGCCTCTGCAGGGGCCAGAGGCAAGCGGGGAGAAGCGAGGCCCCTGCGGCTGCACAGGCTGTCTGGACTGGGCCAGGGGCTGGAGAGCCGGGCCAGCTGGGGTGGGAGACGCCTGACAGCTGGGGTCTTGGGGCTTGGCCGAGCTGGGGGGCCGGGAGGCAGCTCAGCGATGAGGGAACCATAGAAAGTACTGGTGTCGGGAAGCAGGGGCACGCCAGGGCTGCGGGGATCCCAGGAGATCACTGTGATAGGGACAACAGGAAGAATTATGGTGAGTGCATCCCACCCTGCGACCCCCCACGCCTGGCCCTGGGGTGCCCCTGCTCCCCAGCTGGGCCCTGGCCCCCACTGGGCATGCTCACAGGAGCCATGACAGTCTAGTGGGTCCCGGCGGTCCGCTCCCAGCCTGCTGCTGAGGCTGCTGCTGCTGCTCAGGTCCCGGGAGCCCGAGGTGGAACGCCAAGTGTCTGCCAGCCAAGGGGAGTCGCTGTGATCCATCCTGGGGCAATGGAGGGTGGGGGTGGGGCAGGAGAAATGGGGGGAAGCGAGAACATGACTGGCCAAGACCTCCAGCTCAGAGGGGAGCCGAGGGGTCTGTAGAGCTTTATTCTCCCTGCTCGCTAGCCCTTCACAAACTCCTGAAGATCTCTGACCTGGCGCCCCGAACTTAGTGGTCTTTTCTTATCCTGGGATCAGGGGGAGTCCAGGTGGCCCAGAACCAGGAGGCACTGGAGAGGGACAGCTATGTGCCCAGACAAAGAGGACACAGATGTGGGGGCAGACAAACCCGCTGTGAAAATCCCCGTCTGCCTCAGCCTAGCTGTGTAGCCCTGGGCAGCGAGGTCTACTAGCCTCTCGAAGCCCTGGTTCCTTATCTGTAAAAGGGCCACGAAATAAAGCTTTCCATATAAGGCTGATATTGTGAGTTGAAATGAGGAAATGTGAGATCACTCAGCTAGGAGCAGGAGTTTGCTGCATGGATGTTGCCTTTCTCTGTCTGATCTGTTTCCTTTTGAACTGGGTGCCCTGCTGGCTGCCCGAGTAATCTTTCAAGAATAGGGATCAGAACAGAGAAATTCTCTGTTCTTCAATGGCTCCTGATTTACCAGGATGGAGCCCAGCTGCCTAGCACGGCTAACAGGGCCCTCCCTGGTCCAGCTTCCAGCTCCCTAACCTTATCCTTTACTCTGACCCCATGCACCCTATGTCCCAGCCAGAGCAAATGGCTTATCACAGGGGAACTATGACCATAGCCAGCTAGTTCTTGCTGCTCCTTTTCCCTCCCCCTTTTTACCGTTAGGGTAAACATGGAACCTTCCTCCCATGTTTCCCCACCCGACCCCGCCTCCACGTATCTTGTACATGTTCCTGCATTTCTTTCCTTTTTTTTTTTTTTTAAGATTTATTTATTTGAGAGAGAGAGAGAGCAAGAGCAGGGGGAGGGGCAGCAGGAGAGGGAGAAAGAATCTTCAAGCAGACTCCCTGCTGAGTGCAGAGCTAGATCCCCAAACCCCAGAGACCATGACTTGAGCTTTAATTAAGAATTGGCTGCTTAACCAACTGAACCACTCGGTCACCCCCATGTGTTTCTGCGTTTCTAACACCGGATTGCATTCCTATAGGCGCATGGCTGTCTCTCTGCTTAGAGGGAGAGTTCCTGGTGGGTGGAGCCTATGCTAAAGAAATGAAGGGACTGAACAATCAGAATGGAATCCCCCTGGGGCACCTGGGTGGCCCAGGCGGTTAAGCGTCTGACTCTGGGTTTCTACTCAGATCCTGAGCTCAGGGTTCTGAGATCGAGCCCCATGTGAGGCTCTTAGCGTAGAGTCTGCTTAAGACTCTCTCTCCTGGGGCTCCTGGGTGGCTCAGTGGGTTAAAGCCTCTGCCTTCGGCTCAGGTCATGGTCCCAGGGTCCTGGGATCAAGCCCCGCATCGGGCTCTCCGCTCAGAGGAGAGCCTGCATCCCCCTCTCCCTCTGTCTGCCTCTCTGCCTACTCATGCTCTCTCTCTCTCTGTCAAATAAATAAATTAAAAAAAAAAAGACTCTCTCTCCCTGTCCCTCCCCCCATCTCACTTTATCTCTCAAATAAGTAAGTCTTAAAAAAAAAAAAAAGGATGGACTCCCCCTCAAAGACAAGGGATAAAGTCCCAGGGGATCCAAAGACAGTTCAGGGTAGAGCAGACAAAGCCCAGGAAGTAGCTGGAAAACAAAGGCCAGCGAGCACAGAATAACGCAGGAATAGGGCCCAGCCAGCTTGGAACCTTGCTCTGGGCTGAGACACTGACCGCAAAACGGTAGCCCGAGGGCTGGATGTGCCCGGCCCAGAGTAGGTGTTTGATAAATTTCTGTTGAAAGATGCAGGCTTGCAATGTAAAGCCCTTCAGAGGAAATCCATTGAGATAAAGAGCAGGAGCAGGTGGGCAGAGAGTTGAAGTGGTTATTTAGTGTAAAACTCAGCCAATAAGACAAAAAAGGATGTTTTCTTTCTTAGCATCATGTCTTACAGCTGCAGACTTGCTTTGGCAGCCAAAGACCCTTGGAGCAGGTGTACCTGCCAGGGGACCCTGATACTGAGAATCGAGTGAGGCGAGAGATGCAAGACTGTAGGGGCAGAGCGCCCTCTGCTGGAACTGTGGGTGATTACTATGACGGAGAGATTCCCTCAATCGGTAGATGATCTCCTGAATGCAGAGGCACTGCAAGGTAGACACTGGGTATACAGAGAAAATGAGAAATTAGACTGGTCTCCCCGTGTTAGGTATTCCCCATGTAGCAGAACGAGTCAGCAGGAGATTTAGTGAGTATTAGTGACAGGTGGGGGACAAGCGCACCGATTAAGCTTGGGGTGTTACTAGCTGAGTGGCCTCGAGCAAAGTCACTTAAGTCAGGAGTCTCGGTTTACTCAACCATCAAGTGGGGTGATAGGAACATAAATGAAAGAGAAATTAATTCTCCCTTGGAGTTCAGGAGAGATTTGGGTAGTAGGGCCCCAAAGTGCGGTGGTGGCAGTAGGAAAGAGAATATTCTATCCAATTCTCCATCCCTGCTCCACTGTCCCTTGGCCCCTGCCCCTGCCACACCTCCAGCCCCTCCCCCATCTCTCACCTGTGCTTTAGGATGGCATCCTCACTGGTGTATCTGTACAGACCTGGGAGAGGGTGAAAGGTAGGCTAGATCCAGAGTGTCCAGCACCAGGCCTGAGCCCTAAACCCCTGTATTGTTCGGCCTCAACCTCCTGGGCATCCCCTGCCTCCTCTCACCTGGGCCCAGGTGCACCCCAGCTCGGCGCCGGCGGTGGACACACACGGCGGTGCCCAGCAACAGCAGCCAGAGCAAAACACCCCCACCAGCAATCACTTCTGGCCGCTTCAAGGTGGCCCGCAGCTGCTCCAGGGTCCAGGGACTGTCCCTGAGTTCTTGGGTGGCTCGCTCCATGGTCCGCTCTGTTCAGGGATGTGAGCGCAGTGGGCAGGGCGGGTTGGGTGATGAGGGTGGGGCAGGGGTGAGATGGGAGTAGGGGGAGAGGAAGGTGAGAAGGGGGGCTCACAGGGCATATGGGTGGGCTTGTGGGCACTGGCCTCACCTAAAAGGAGGCAGACAGGGCTACTGGGGGGGCCGGTCCCAGCGCCAGTGACAGCAGCCACTTGCACGCAGTAGGAACCTGGCTTTCGGGTGGCGATCTCCAGCTGGGTCTGCTCGCCCGCCACTGTCCAGTTGGCTAGGGGCAGTGAAGTGTTGCCCAGGCTCCAGACCTGAGGCACAAGCAGAGGTCAGCACTTATGCCCCTGCCCCATCCCCGGAGCTGAGCCCTTCATTTCTGGACATGTGACTACCCTGCCCTGCTGCTCGCCTGGGGACCTTCTCTGCGCCCCGTGCGTGCAGCCGTACTTCCTATTCCTCTCTCTGTACAGAGTGAGAGCGACTTCTCTCTAGCCTGACAGAAACAGGACCAAGGCAATCCGCTAAAATAGACATCCGGCCATGGTTCCCAACCTTCACTGTGCTTTAAGGTCCCTGGGAGGGTTTGCTAAAAATCCAGGTTACTAGGCACATCCCCAAGTTTCTGATTCACGGAGACTGCCTGGGAAGGACTCAAGGATGTGTGTTTTTAAAACGTTGTCAGGCGCTGCTGATTCTGGTCCAAAAACCACATTCTGAGGCCACTGGCTTAGAAGGTGGGAGTCAGACATGGCCTGGTTTGATTCCTGTTCTGTTTCCCGCATCTGTGACCTTGGCCTCACTTTCCGTGTCTGGAAAGTGGGGCTAATAACCTGGGATGGACTGTGAGACAAATGAGACAAAATGAGATCAGGTAGGAAAGGGCTTGGCAGGGTCCGGCAAACCCTCGCTCAGTAGCAGTGAGTGTCCCTTGCTTCTCTGCAGAGGGGGCCGATTCTCAGTGCCCGAGCAAGGGTGTGAAGGGTGCCAGAGAAGAGGGATGTCCTGGTAGGACCAGAAGGACGTACCTGGTAGCCCCGGATGATGCCATTGTGGTTTTCAGCAGGTGGTGGGACCCAGCTCACAAAGACACTGCTGTTGCCAGGTTTTAAGGTCACCTCCCGGGGAGGGGCACTGGGCACTGGAGTGGGGGAAGAGAGGCTGTAAGGGATGGTGAAGGAGGGGACTCCAGGAAGTAGAGCTGGGACAGGAATGTGGTCACAGATCACACTGATAAGAATGGGAGCTTCCTGCAGCTCAGCTTGCTGGCCACTGCAGAAGGGAGTCGGGGAGTAAGACCCACCATGCCCCCAGACTGGAGTGGGACAGTCCAGGGGCCCACAGACAGCAAGGTGCCAGCCAGTATCCTGCTGAGTCCTGCGGGCATCTGTCTCTGACCTTGCTCGGGCAGCCTCAGGAGCAGCACGTTGCTTTCAGGGCCTTGAGCCCGGCCGGAGGATGGTCTCACTTTGAACTCGTAGTCTTGGCCCCAGAGGAGGCCTCCAAGCTCTGCACTCTGCCAGCCGGCCAGTAGGGCCTCTGCCCATGGAGCTCCCGGGCCTCCTGGGGCTGTCTGGACCCTGAACAGGGCTGTGTAGGACTGAGCAGGTGCAGCAGGGCCGCTCACCTGGGAGAGAGTCCAGAGGAAGGATGGGGGTCAAGGGGGGTTATGACCAGCTCTTCCTTGAGCTCTGGACAGGCACCCACCCCTAGGTCCTGGGCCTTACCTTCCAGCTGAGCCACACTGCAGGCTCAGGCCTGGTGCTCTTTGCTGGGTCTGGGTTCAGCAAAGTCACATTTTCCAGCTGAATGTGCACAGCCAGCAGCTCCAGAGGCTCCTTATAGTTTGGGGGCTCTGTGGGGAGCAGAGGGCTGGTCTGGGGCCTATAGGCCAGAGTGATGAGACTGAGGGGTGAAACATCCCCCAGACATGGAACAACCACAATTCCCAGGTTTCCCAATCTAGGGCACTCCTATTTCTCCTCTAGGATGGGTAACCTCCCTTTAGATGGGGTCCCCATCACTCTGATTCCCACCCCAGGTTGATCTCCACATACCCTCAGCCCAGCCCAAACAAGTCCCTACCTTGAGCTGACCACCCTCGCCTTACCCTGGACAGATACCCTGGCTGCCTGGCTCTCCCGCCGTCCTGCGCTGTTGGCGGCCACACACATATAGGTCCCCGCGTCGCTCTTCTCTGCTCTTGCCAACTGCAGGGAGCCCCTGGAGACCTGTCAAGGCCAAGTGCTTTGTGGAGTCTTCCATGTGGGGAGGGGCTCTGATGGGGGAGGGTAGCTCAGGCCCCTCCTCAAATGCTTCAGGGCACAGGGGGCAGGGGGCAGGGGCAGGTCACTCCCTCCAGGTGTGCCCCATTCCGCTCAGGACCGGAGAAAGTACAGGAAGGGGGCCACACTCACCGTGTGCCGCCCTGGCTGTAGGGTCAGGGGTTTGCCATCCTTCCACCAGGAGACTGTGGGCTCTGGGAGGCCCCGGGGCGGCCCACACTCCAGAACCACCGGCTCACCCACTGTGGCCACTGTATCCTGAGGCTGGGTCTGGAAATCCTCCCGAAGGTCTGCAGGGATGATGGAGGGTCGGCAGGGCAGCCCTGCCTCGGTGCCTCCCACTACACTCGCCCCATTTGGCTTTACCCACATTTTCACTGCCCTGTGTTCACTCTTCAGAGCCCCCCGCCTCAGTTCTCCCAGCCCAGGCCTTCCCTCACAGATGAGCCCCCAGACACCCTCACCTCTGGCCTTGGGCCCCAGGTGTGCCCCGCCCTGGGCCTCCCCTCCCAGGCCTTACTAGCCACAGACAGCCGAGCACCTCGGCTGACCACTGTGCCCAGCCGGTTGCTGGCCTCGCAGGCGTAGACACCCAGGTCTGCGGATAGGGCCTGCTCATCGTGGGCAAGTCCGGGGGTCGGGGGCCGCCGCAGCAGGAGCGTTCCGTCAGGTAGGAGGTGGTGGACATCTGGGGGGTCCATGCTCAGGGGCTGTCCATTCAGCAGCCAGCGGATGGTGGGAGGCGGCTGGCCAGAGGCTCCGCAGCTCATTTTGGCGGGGCCTGGGCCGTGGAGCAATTGGTCCTGGGGGTGGACTAGGATCTGGGGTGGGGAGTCCTGGGCCATGCCTCCTGCAAGGGAAAGAGGGGTGGACCCCACTCTGACTACCAACGGGACCCCGCAGATCCCTGAACATCTCTTCTGCCTTCTCTTGTCTGAAGATAACTTCCAATAACAACCTAGCCGGGAGGGGAGAGAGCTAGCACGCAGGGCATCCAGGCAGAGCTCTTAATCTGTCTGTCTTTCTGTCTCTGTCTCATACAGACATCGTCATCATCACCATCCTTATCACCATCCCATCATCGTCCTCATCTCTGGTCCTCCTACTGCAAAAGGGAAGCAACGGAGCAAGAGGGCTTCTTCTCCCCTTGGCCAGGCCTTGGATCAGGGAAGCAGGGGCTAGGAAAGGGGAGGGCCGCACTCACCCGTGACAAGCAGAAGCAGGAGAGGCAGGGGCCCCGGGGCCCCAGGGAGGCCTCCTCCTCCAGAGCCCATGGCTGCTCTCCGGCTCCTATCTTTGTCAGAGCAAGCACTTCGTACTGCTGCTCTGAGCTCACAGTGGAGGGAAGGAGGGGCGGGGAGGGGTGGTGGTGGTTGTTTGTGACTGAGACTCTGCCCCAGGAGGGAAGCAGCTTTGAGGAAACTCATGCTTCCTGCCTGGCCCTCCGAGCCTTGGAGAGCTGGGAGGAGACCAGCAGAGAGAAACTCTGGCCTTGACCCTCTAACCATAACCCCTGACTCCAGCTCTGACCCTAAACTTTACCTTGGGGTCGAGTCTGGGATTTCCTAAAAGTGACCTTCACACTGATGTAATTCCAAGCACAGCCCTCAGCCTCTCTTTAAACCTTGATGCCAACCAATCCTGGTCCCTTGGCTCCAGGCGCTTCCCTTGCCACAGTGGAATGGAGACCCAGAGGTGGTGTCTCAGGGCACCACAGTGAGAAGCTGAGGGTAGAAAAAAAGTGGACCAAGGCAGCTAGGGGGAGGGAGGCAGGAGCATATTGTCATGCAGTCCACATACCCTAGGATAGGGGGGTGGGTAGGGCAGAAGATGGAAAGGCTTTAGGGGCTCCAGAACAAGTTGGGAGGTGCTCACGGTGTGTTCCTACTTGGCTGGGAGACAAAGGAAATAAGCTGTGGGAGACCTTGGGCCAGTTCCTTCACCCTTGCAACTCATAGGGTTTGTAATAGTAGGAATAATAGTAAAAGTCTCCACCTTGAGGGTTGGAGTAAGAATGAGATGCGATCCTGCATGAAATCACTTAGAACAGCGCCAAATGCACTCTCAGTGATGGGTAAGCCTTAGCCAATATTGATGTTTTTTTTTTACACACATGCCATCACCGAAACTATTCAAGCATCCTTGGCAGGTATCTTTTTTAGGGTTTTTCCAGCCCTGCAGCCTGGAGGCAAGCCTTGCAGCTTCTGAGTCTCCAATGTCCGTGCTCACCCTGCCGCTCCTCCCCTAGAGAGATGCGGCTCTCCCCTCTCAGAGACCAGCTACTGTTTACAGGTCTCTTCCTCCCAAATCTGGAATCTCAGCCATTTCCTGGAGCTGTTCCCGGAAGGCCAAGGCCAGGCGCTGGGCCTCAGCGGAAGAGTGTCCAGCCTTTGTTCCCCATTGTTCCTGGCCAGCTCCTCTGTGGGGCCCCTAACACAGCTGACTCCCTCCCTTCCTCTCCCTTCCCTGCCTGGCCTCAGCACAAGCCCCAGCCACAGCCTTAGGCCTCCTTCACTCCACCTCTTTCCCCTCAAATGCAGACCAACTCTGATAAAGACAGTCAGAGCAAGAGAACACCCTAGTCTCTAGAAACCAGGCATTTCCAGCGGGTAAAGAGCGGACAGAGTTGAAAACAGCATAATGATAGAGTTGGAATGTAGGAATTAGGGTTAGAGAGCAGCATCTGGTATTTCAGAAGTGCTCTTTCAGAAGGGCAGTGACAAAGTCCGTGGCAGGAGCATAGGCATCTGTGTGGAGTGTGGTTTATGGGGTCAAGGATCTGGGAGGCCAGAGTGGTAAAGGAGGTATTCATGTGGACACCGAGGTCATCCAAGGACAAGACAAGGAAGGATGTTGTGGGACAGATGGATTTACTGTACCTACTGCCAACTTGGGATTTTCCTCAGGTCCAGAGCCCTCAAGTCCATCTGACCCCAGACTGCCTGCTGTCAGTCGTCTTTCTGTAGTCTCTTCTGCTTATCCACTGGACTTGGGAAGCCCAACCAAGTTCTCCGCTCATGATTTGAACCAAAGGATCGTATTCAAATCTCTACGACTCATAAAGATGGTATAGGCCGGCAAGTCTCCCAGGAATTCAGACTCATGGCTAGCCCTATCCTCAGGTACACAGTGGGGAGGGGTGCCCGTGCAGAACAGCAGGAATGGAGCTCCAGAAGGAGGCTACAGCAGCCTGAGGAGCTGCCCCAGCCCCACAGTCACATTCCTCATCCTTAATGTCCATCCTTGGAGATGGCCTGCAGCGTTCACCTCCATTCCCAGACTCCGGACAGCCAAGTGCTAAGAATTGGGCTTTCCTGGGAGACACGGAGACTCTCCTCACTCAGTCCAAGCATCCAGGGTCCTCAGAGATCGTGGCGTGATGGCCAAGGGGACTTCCCAACAGTAAGGTGTGTCTGGATGACTCCCAGGGATCACAGCACTCATTTCCAGCAACCGCACCTCGCAGCATCTGTGTTGTCTCATTTCCACACAGTAAGGAAGAGCCAATGGCATGAGTCACACGGATGAGGTTAGCCCATGGGGACTGTCTCCAGTTATTTCAAGGACGCTCTGCTCTGGCGCCAGTGATCAATTTACACAGAATCTTCCTTCATCTCCCGGTTTTAGAGTTTTGTGTTTTTGCGAGTAATTCTTCAGTTGCTTGTAAGAGGGAAGAGAGGAGAGGAGTTAAGTGTCCTCCTGAGGGACCCTCCAGGGTACATGGTTTCCCACCTCTGGCTCCTGGCTCCTGTGTTCTCTGAAGATGCAGCCAGGACTCCTGCTGGGCAAGCTGGGAGGGCAAAATACATGAATTCAGGTGGGATTTGCAATTAGCCACACTTGGGCGTAGATCCTGGTTTGACCACTTACTGACAGAGAGACCTTGGATAAGTCACATAACCTCTCTGAGCCCCACTTCCCTTATCTGTAAAACGCTTGCGTCAGGTTTATGGGGAGTGGATATGGAAGTGCGTGGAAAATACTAGATGTGTGTTAATTATCTCTTGTGTGTCCTGGGAATACCATACCTCCTCTCTGACCCACAGCCAGCCCCAACTACCTGGAGGCACTCTTTTAGGTCTTGAGATCCTACCCTTTTGGTCTTCTGGTTTTGCTTTATTTTTTCTCCTTGCTTAAGTTGGTTTGGTCCCAGTCTTCAAGTTCTCCTTTTTGTTGCAGGATACCAATGGCTGGAGGGAAACTCAGTCAGGAGAGGAGACTGTAATGAATTTCTCTAAGCTGAATGAGAAGGTTGCCCTGATGCTACCTCACTGCCATAGCATCTGTTCCCTGGTTCCTGGGCCCATGGGTGTCATGGGCAAGTTCGACATCCATGGGGGGGGACTCATATCTAATAATTTCAACCCTACAATTTCTTGACCTTTGCAACACCAATGCCTATGGGTCACCCTACACCAAACGCTGGAGACGGGATCAAATGGAGATTTCCAAGGCTTTCAGTTTTCATCTCCAAGAAGAAAAGGAGATCAGTTACTGTACTTTGTGTTCAACTGGTCAATGCCTCCCAGGACTTCAAAGACCACCAGGAGCCTACTAGTTACTGAACATATGGGGTTTATTACTCCTTGCAACTAAGGAATGCGCGCATCATGGGGAACTGTGCAGGGTCTCAGTGAGAGACACTTGGTTGCTCAATAAGACACTTAATAGGGTGTTAGAAAGAACCAATTATGGGATTTGGGCTTCGACTGGCTGATATTGGGGAGGGTCCTATGAAGTGCAACTTTGCTCTAGATTGGGTGCTGTCATGAATCAGGGATAAATCTATGATTCTTTGCAGAAGAGTGTCTTTGATCATTTCCTTGCTATGCAGTAGATCAAGTCATTCTTCTTCTTCTGTTATGAACAGTGCTGCCCTTAACCTTCATTTTCTATGTCTCCTAGTGTAACTATAAGTGTTTAAGTGTTTCTCTCGGAAATAGATAAATCTAGTAGTAGGATTTCTGGGCCTTGGGACCTACAAATATTCAACTGTAGATGGTAACAATTGTTTTCCAAATCAGTTGGTTGTACCAATGTCCTTGAACCACATCCCCAGAACAGTTGGTAGACCTCTTAATTTTTGACAACCTTGCATGTAAAATAATATTTTATTATTGTCCCAATTTGCATTTGCCTGATTAAATAATAAAGCTGACCACTTTTTCAAGTGTTTACGCACCATTTGCATTTTCTCTTCTGGGAAGTATTTGTTTCTATCTTTGGCTCATTTTTTTTACTGCTTATTTGTCTTTTTCTCAATAACTTTCAGGAGTTTTATATAAGCTGGATAATAATTCTCTGTGGATTAGAGATGTTGCAAAAACAAGCTTGGCCTTCTATTTTCTCTTTCTTTATGGTGTAACAGATGTTCTTAATTTTACTGTAGATATATTTATTTTTATGCTTAGTGCATTCTTTCCATTTTTGAAGAAAACCTCTTTTACACTAAAGCCAAAAAGATAGTCTCCCATATTTTCTTCTGAAAGTGCAAAAATCTCACATTTAAGTCTTTGACCTTCACTAATTGATTATTTTATATGGCTTACGTATATATATGTGTGTGTATATACATATGTATTTTCAGATAGTCAACAATACTCCCAGTACTACTTATTTAGTGACTTGCAGTGATTCCTTGTTACCCACCAAATGTCCATACATATGTAGCTTGTTTCATTGGCCTATTTATCTATCCCTGTGTGAACATCACATTGTCTCAATTACTAGAGCTACCTAATAAATCTTGAAATCTGGAAGGGTGAGTCATTCTCCCCTTATTTTTCAGAAGTGTCTTGGCTATACTTAAGGCTTCATCTTATCAAGTTCCTTGCAATCCTCGTGGACTGATTGAATATATAGGAAGAGCTGACATTTTGTAACATTAAGTCTTCCTATTCATGAACACGTATACCTCTCCCTTTATTTTGCTCTTCCTTCACACCTTTCTTTCCCTTTCCTTCTTTCTTTTCTTTCTTACCTTCCTTTCTTTCTTTCAAGATTTTATTTATTTATTACAGACAGAGATCACAAGTAGGCAGAGAGGCAGGCAGAGAGCCCGATGTGGGGCTCGATCCCAGTACCCTGAGATCATGACCTGAGCCAAAGGCAGAGGCTTAACCCACTGAGCCACTCAGGCACCCCTCCTTCACGTCTTTCAATAATGTTTTAGATTTTGCTGCCCACATTTTGTTAAATGTATTTTTAGCTGACTTGTTAAGCAAAGACAGTTGCAGTACTCCCTACCATCCTGTACACTTGTCCCTGTGCAATGCTTGTCACCCCTCCCCCAAAGAATCTTTTCCCCAAAAGCTCAACTGGCCTCGTGATTGCTTTGATCAACGGAATACTGTGGAAGTGATGTGATGTGTGGAATGTTCAGATCTAAGCCTCTAGAGGGCTTGCAGCTTCTACTCTTGACTTTTTTTTTTAATGTTCAGTAAGCCAGCATCAGTTTTTGATGTAGTGTTCAACGATTCATTAGTCGCATACATGCTCTTGACCTTTTGAAACACGGTTCTGAGGCTGCTACACGAAGAAGCTCGGTAGAAATGAACTGTGCTAGCTGAGGATTCCTAGACCTACTAGCCAACCACCCGTATCAATCAGCAGACGTGTGGGTGAGGCCATCTTCAGCACCCAGATCCAGCTCAGGATAGCAGATGATGTGGTCACACAAGTGACTCATGGCACCAGCAAGTGAATCACTCAGCAAGTCCAACGCAAACTGCTGACACAAAGAATTGCGATTGAATAAAATAGCCGTTCTTTTTTTTTTTTTTTTTAAGATTTTATTTATTTATTTGACAGAGAGAGAGAAAGAGTGAGGGAGGGAATACAAGCAGGGGGAGTGGGAGAAGGAGAAGCAGGCTTCCCCCTGAGCAGGGAGCCTGAAGAGGGTCTCCATCCCAGGACCCTGACTGGGATGATGACCTGAGCTGAAGGCAGACACTAAACGACTGAGCCACCCAGGTGCCCCAAATAGTCAGATAGCTGCTTTTTTTCGTTTTTTTAAGATTTTATTTATTTATTTGACAGACAGAGATCACAAGTAGGCAGAGAGGCAGGCAGGGAGAGAGGAGGAAGCAGGCTCTCCTTGGAGCAGAGAGCCCGATGTGGGGCTCGATCCCAGGACCCTGGGATCATGACCTGAGCCGAAGGCAGAGGCTTTAACCCACTGAGCCACCCAGGCTCCCCAACTGTTCTTTTAAGTCACTCAGTTTTGGGGTGGTTCCTTACAAAGCAAAAATAACTGAGATACCTTGACATTATGTCTCGTAGTTTATCAATTCTTTCAAGTTGTCTTTGTAGGAAAGCATATAATCCAAACATGAAGTTTTGGTTTTTTATTTCCCTTCTTTATACTTTTTTTGTTTTTGTTTTCCTGTGTTGCCAGGATCGTGTTGACTAGAGAGTGATCGTGGGTCTCTTTGTTTCCTTCTTCACTTAGAAGGAATTCTTCTAATGTTTCCCCATTAAGAATGAGGCTTGGGGCGCCTGGGTGGCTCAGTGGGTTAAAGCCTCTGCCTTCGGCTCAGGTCATGATCCCAGAGTCCTGGGATCGAGCCCCGCATCGGGCTCTCTGCTCAGCGGGGAGCCTGCTTCCTCCTCTCTCTCTGCCTGCCTCTCTGCCTACTTGTGATCTCTGTCAAATAAATAAATAAAATCTTAAAAAAAGAAAAAGAAACCTGCAGTCCTATGTTCATTGCAGCATTATTCACAATAGCCAAGATACGGAAACAACCTGGATGGATAAGAAAAGCGTGATCACATATATATATGTATCTCATATATTTTGAGGTTAGATACACACAATTCAATTTTAATTTTTGTGGTGAAATAAATCTTTTAATAATTGTAGTTACCCTCTGTAGCAGACACCAGTGAGGTTCCATGTACAATTCTTCAGAAGTTACCTCTAGCTGTTTGGGGACCAAATCTGGACACATGTAGGGCAAGCTAGACACTAGGTGCTAAGGCTCACGATGCACAGAGATCTGGCTGATCAATACCCCAGGTGCCTTGTCCCTCAGTTGGGATTACCCTGAGGTCTGTTGATCTAAAATCTGATTTCAACACTGCTCTCCCAGGGTCCCCCATAGTACTGAGCTCCAGTTTCCCAGTTTTAACTGGTTTCATAACATATCCTTTACTAACTTTGATTGGTTTCCTGATCTACTTCCTTACACTCTGCTGGTGTTTCCTGAAATAAATTATTTGCACTCAAATTCAAGGCACCTCACTTAGTCCCAATATTAAAGGAGGCAATCTATTTAATTGGGATACTTTGGGGAGTCAAAGGCCATACTGGTTGTTGCTAGGATAACAGGAGTAAGTCAGGACTGTCTCAGGCAAACAGGATGTAAGATCATCTCACTAATTAGGCTTTTTGTCCCGAAGTCCATTTGTCTTGTGGTTATGGTTAATAGTTATCCCAGCTTCCTCTTACTTGCTGTTTGCCTGGTATACTTTTTTCTGTTACTTTATTCTCAACTTTTGCAAATCTTTGTATTGGGTGTATTTCATTTAAATAACATATGGCTGGATTATCAAAAATATAACCCAACAGATAGTATTTTAACTGATGAATTTAGGCGATTTACAATTTATTTTGGATTTTGCCTTGTTTCTACCATCTTATTTTTGATGTTTCACTTTTGGTGTTTCTATTTTTTCACTTTTCTATTGTTTCACTTTTCCTGTGTTAGTTTTTTTCTTTTTTCTTGGCTTAAAAAAATTGAGTTTGTGTTTATTTCTTTATTCTTTTTTCCCTTTTTATTGTTTTGGAATTTAAACCAATTCTCTCATTCTATTCTTTTAGTGGTTACCCTGATAAGGTTCCCTTGATTATTTAATAAAATCTGAAGTTACTATCTTAAACAACCTCCCCTCCGCAAAGAATTCAAGAATCTTGCCATAGTTTCATTCGGATAATATCCTTCCCAATTTATATGCTATCATTTTCTTGTATTTTATTTTGTCAGGTTTTGGAAAGTACAAATTAGATACTATTACCATCATTTTATGAGGCATTATTATAGATCTGCCTACGTTTTTACCCACCATTCTTTCTTGTTTCTCAAATCTTGCTTTTCCCTCTTCCCAAAATATGTCCTTTAGGAATTCCTATAGTGTTGATGGTAAACTGTAGTTTTTGTTCATCTGATAATATTTTTATTTTATCCCCATATTTAGAAGATTGCTTGGCTAGGTACAATAATCTGGGTTAATAGTTATTTGTGTCTATTATTTTGAAGATACACTCCACTTTCTAGTGATTTTTATTATTGTGTGAACATATAAGATCCATCTTTCTCTCTCTGGATGCTTTTTAACATTTTCTCTTTGTCTTTGGTATACTCTGCTTTTACGATATTTTGCGTAAAAGTGGAAATTTTAAAATTTATGTTGTGTGTGTTAATAACCTTTCTTTACCTGTATTTATTTATCATGAGTTCTACAAAAACTTCAGTCATTACTCTTAAAAATACCGTCTCTCTTCCATGTATCTATTCTCTCCTTTGAGCTCTTGACAACATATATGCTAGATCTTTTCATTCTGCGTGCCGCATCCTTTACTCTCTTTTTCATATTTTTCATCTTCTTCTTTGTCTGTGCCTTACTCTGAGACATTTCTTCAGACCCATCTTCCAATTGAACTAACTCTCTTCAACTCTACTTAATGTGCTGTTTAATTTTCTCATTTGCATTTTTATTTCTGTAAGTTCCATTTTTATTTGTAATAGTTTTATTTTGTTCCTGTTCCTCTTTGGTCACTTTCGACAGTCCCCTGCTGCTGTTTCATTTCTACAATTTTGTCTTTCATCTCTTCAAACATTTCATAGTTATTTTATATTCTAATGTGATAATTTCCATATCTGAGGGCTTTTGAGGAGCTTGGGACTCCCTTTTGGGGATACCAACTTAATCCAGGAGTCTCAGGCTCAGCTCCCCGACCCTGTCACTAACAGAAGTCTAGTCTTCCATTACTGTGCTAAAGTAAACATTTGCTCCTGGATAATCCACATTTTATAAGTGCTAAGTAGTCTAGACTCACCTTATACTTGCAAGCTTTTATACAGGCTGCTCCTTTCCCCTGGAATAGGTGTCCTTTCATCCTGTTTCCTCACCTGATTAATCTCTCTAAGACTAAATTCAAGCCTGTTCTCCAAGACACTTTGGCTGGCAACCCCTAATTTAGGTTAGATGATGCTCTTACAGGCTCTCAGGACATGCTCTAGAGACGTCAGACATGGCATTTTCCCCACTGTATTGTAATAACCTGCTTACTCACCTGTCTTCCTCCATGGGACTGTCTTCTGGCTAAGGGTCATGGCATAGTTACATTGTTTCCCCAGTGTCTCACACAGGTCCTAGTCCAAGGTAGATCAACACATTGGTTGAATAAATGAGGGAGCACTGGAATGAATGAATGAGTGAAAGCGTGATTGAGTGAGTGCTGATTTTGGAATGGACAACTTGGGATTTTCAAAGAGGGTGAAGGATGATAAAGGAAGACAAGAAGCAAAAGGAAAAGGGAAATGACTAGCATTTTTAAGCTCCTTGTTTTGTTCTCCTTGCTTAAGCACAATAAAGTTGTCCTTTCATTTCATCAAAAGTTTATTGAACATCCAGTATGTGCTAGGCACTCTGCTAGATGCTGGTAATACAAAGATGAAGATCCAAACAAAATAAAACAAAACCAAAACCGCTTCCTTCCTTACCCCCCCCCCCACCAGATTTAAGGCAAATTTGGCTTGAGCCTGGGAAGCTGGCCCCTCAGGGATTCAGCCCCAGGCCATGGGGTACAGCATGCTCTCCTCTCACCCTCACTTCAACCCCTGTTCTCAACGGAGAACAGCCTGTAACCCTTCTCCAAGCCCTGTATCTCCCACCTGCCTGAGCAACTTTCTCCTGCAGGCAGGATCTCATTCTGGATGAAGAACCCAAAGTTAGGGGAGCAGTTCTGGCCAAGAAGGGAAAGCCACACAGGCGCCTGCTCAGTAAGCCTGGAGAAGTGCACGGGGACAGAGAGCTGGGAGGGGCATGCTGTAGAGGTAAGGGTAAAGGGGGCCAATTAGAAATGTTGTTGCCCTTGTGGCTGGAACAAAACTTGCCCCAGTGTGGAGTGGTGGGGGACAGGGGTGTTTCTCTGTAGGATGGTGGAGAGTCAGGGCTGGAGCTCAGGAATTTGGGGAGAGGCCAGGGATGCAAGGACCCCTACAGGCATCAGGGATGGGAGGTTAGAACACAGAGGCCCTCCTTCTCTTATAGCTTTTTAATTGTTCTCACTGCTCACACAGTAGATTACTGTGTCTCCTGCAAACTGTTCAAGAGGGAGTGACATGGGCATGGCCTGGTGACCCAGGGGCCCAACCTCTCTGTATTCTATATTTGTGTGATTAGGGAGTCTGTCCATCCTTTCCTCTGGGATCCAAGTATCCTGGAACAGGGCAGGTGGGAGGCTAGAGGCCAAGCGTTGGAGCTTGTCTCCTTACCATCCCGGGCAGTAAGCCTCCTCTTCCTCCCCTTCCCTACCATCATTCTGGAGATGGGAACCTTATTCTCTTAGAGCTGAAGGAAGCCCAAGGACCTTTCCCAGGGATATTGATTGTTTGAAAGGCTTGTTTTGTAAGGAAGCTAGGGAGAAGGCATAGGTGTGAGGGTTTCAGAAAAAGTTTCTTCACTTAATCTAGCTTTCTGGGTCATGGGAGTGAGAATGCTTAGTAGCCACTGATGGAGGCTTTGGGAGGAGGCCAAACACGGGAGGCTTGAATCCTTTACCCTTGATAGGACACAGGTCAGGGGTCAAAGGAATGAATTGACTCCTGACTCACCAACTGGTACGCACCCAGGTACCAGATGCCTGGAGAAGGGTGCTATAAGGCACTGCTTTTGCAATAATTCCCTGGATGCTTCAGAAATGTCCTCTGTGCACCCAGTAACCGGCAAGTTTAGGACAGTTGTTCCTTTTGGGTCTCTAATCCGAGCTTGCCAAGAAAGTGTCCTGGGAACAGGCGCTCGCTGGGAGGGGAGGAAGGTGGGTGGAAGCACAGAGCTCGGTAGGAAGGGCACAGGAGAGTCAGGGGGGTTAGGTTACTGATGTTAGTTTCCATAAGACCCTTGGGGGATTGGGCCAGAAATTTAATAATCTATATGGTCCTAAAAGGGCACAGCCCATACCCACTGAGAACACAGCCGGTGAAACCAGGAGCAAACGCGACCCAGTTTCACCACTTGAGACACTCCTGGCTGCCCCACTGCGTCCCCATGTCTAGGCTGGCCCCCACGCGAGACCCCCGCGCCCTCGCGGGGACCTCCCCTGGCTCCTGGTGGCAGCGGTCGCGTCCCGCCCCCCGCCCCCCAGCCTTCCCTGGGCACCCGCCTCTTTGCAGGGCGCGCCCCCACCCCGCGGGTGCCGAGGAGGCTCAGGCGCTGATCTCCACCGGGCTGGCCTCGTCTTGCTCGCGGATCAGGTGCACGCCCGCAGTCCGCAGTGTGCGCGAGGCGCTGCGCGAGCGGCCGGGCGAGCTCGGGGCCCGGGGTGGCGACGTGTGCGTCCGGCCGGTGGCTGGGGAGCGCGCCGGGGAGCGCGGGTAGCGGCGGGCCGAGCGGATGGGCAGCCCTGGCGAGCGGCCGGGTACTCCCGGCGACACGGAGTAGCCCGGTGGGCCAGACTCAGTGGTGCTCCGAGGCTCCGGGGCGGGGTTCTCCTCGGGCTCCGGGGAGTCCTGCAAGGACACGCGCCGCCAGGGTGAGCACCCCGTCGGGGGGCGCTGGGCATACGGAGCTGAAGGAGCAGGGTTCCCTCCACCCTCCCACCTGGTGCAAGGCGGCAGACAGAGGTCTGGTTTTTCTGGCCATACAGACCCTTCATGGTGCCTGGCAGGTAACAGGTGCTCGGTACCTGCTGACATGCATTAACTTGAGCGCTCTGTGCCCTTAGTCTCCTCTTTCCACTTGTCTGGCCCAGCCTGAGACACTCCGTTGTAGAACAGTGGGGGAATCACCAGCGTTGGAATCCAGAGACCTAGACCTTGAAGCCTAGATCTGCCACTTAATGTGTATTTACTTGTTTGATCCTGGGCAAGTCATTTCACCTCTGTCAGCCTTATTTTTCTAAGCCCTAAAGGGCGGGTGACACAAATATTTCCCAGGGTTCCTCGGAGTGCTATAAAGAGAGAGCAGTACCGTGTGGCTATGGCACACCGGAACGCGGTAGGGTTCACTGTGTGTTTGTGGGGGCACCAACACAAGTGTGCTCACCTTGTCTTTCAGGATATACAGAGCCATGGGGTTCTTCCGCTCCTGCTCACCGCCCCGTGGGAGGGTATCCGCTGCACAGAGCGAAGAATGGGGGTGGCTGGCGCCGTACAGGACCCTTTCCACCAGCTGGCACCTACACTCTTCGCTCCCCGAGGGGCTGGTCAAGGCCCCGCCACAACCTCCACCAAAGGATCCAGAACACCTGGGGTCCTACCTTGGCTGCACGTCTCCCTGCTCTGCAGTCTTCGTGCACTTGGCGGAGGAAGGGGCCCTGCACAGCTGGCTTCCTTGCGGCCCACTTCTGCCTTTTCCCAGCAGCCCACTGATCTGAGTGACGATGGGATGGGTGAGTGGGTGGCTGGGAGCTCACCTTCTGGTTTCAAACGGTCGTCGTTCTGGTCCATATATTCCAGGGAGCTCTGCTTCTCCAGCTTCCTCTTCTTCCTGCAAATCAACCCAGCAGCCCCTGAACAGAACTGTGGAGTGTGAGCAGGGGAGGGTCTGAGGGGCAGGGTCGCAAGAGGAATCTGGTGGCCATAAGAGAGGCCTTATAACAGGAGGATGGGCTGTGTGCAGCGGGAGTGGCAGTAGTCGGTGAGCTTTGGAATGAGTCGCCTCTAGGTTTGCATCCCGAGTCTGTGGCTGGCATCGTGGGCAAGTCCCTGAACCTGTCTGAGTCTCAGTGTTATTATCTGTAAACTGCGGATAATCATACTTAAAACGCAGTTCACCACCAACCACCATGCCCCGCCCACAAAAGGTGCCCTAAGGGAAACCATTGTTTGGGGGGAGGGGCTGTTGGGGATTGTGAGCCCAGAATGTAGTTCCATATGGCAACCCGTGCGTGCAAGGCTAAGATGGATCTCCGGGGAAGAGGTGCAGGGCTCTGGCGGGATGGGCATTTAAGAAACTAAGAGAGAAGACTAGAGCGTGGGGTGGGGATGGATGGAAGAATTAGGGCGCTCAGGGTGTGGAACTTGAAGAATTACCCAGACTTTTTGGAGGGTTTCCAGCAGGCACAGACTGTCACCAAGGTCACAAGGAGGAAGATGCCTCCTGTGGACAAGATGATGTAGAGGGAGCTTCTTCCTGGGGAGAGCGAGAGAAGTCGAGAGGTGGGAGAGAGTTCAGAGGGGAACAAGTCTGGTGAGGAGAGCTCCTGCGGCAGAAGGAAGAGAAAAGGATCCCCTTGCAGCTTGGCTGGCCTATGGCGGGCGGAGCCAGCTGAGCCCACTTCCCACCTGTTGCTGGCCTCCGTGGAGAGCTGGCCCATCCCTGCTTCTCTCCCCGCATCTAGGGACCCTCTCTCTGGGCTGTCCTCAGTCCCTCACAGTGCCGGGCCTCTCGGGATTTGGAGTTCCGAGGGCGAGAAGACAGGGCACTCACTGTACACTGTGATCTTGATGGGCAGGCTGCGGCCCTCGCTGATGGGGTTCTCCACCACACAGCTGTACAGGTCATCGTCCTCCATGAGCACACGGGTGATGGTGAGCACCTTGTGGTCAGGGGACAGGAGCATTCTCGAGTCGTTGAGGAGGGGTTTGCCATCCTTCAGCCAGGTGTAGCTGGGCTTGGTGCCGTTCTCGTGCGAGCAGTTCAGGGTGAAGGCCTCGCTGAGCTCCAGCACGGTGGTGGAAGCCACTAACACCTGTGGCCTGGAAATGGGCACTGAGTCCCAGGGGTGGGGGAGCCTGTGAGCCGGGGCCAAACAGCGTATCCCCTCCGCTTCGTAACTCCCCGCCTTCCAACACGTTGCAACTCGATTTGTGGTCTGAGAGGCCCTTCAGGGATCATGAGTTGTTGGCTCCTTGGGCTCAAATCTTTCCCCATAATCCACCCATTCATTCATTCATTCATTCATTTCTTTACCGATTATTTGTGGAGCACATACTAAGCACAGAGGGTACAATGCTGAATAAGACAGCCATGGTCCCTGCCCTCATGGACCTTCCCTTCCTTCTTCTCAAATGCCTTTTCAAGATGTCTTAAAACTGGCCCAGCCTGGAACATATTTCAGTTGGGCTAAACCTAGGTTCCAAACGTCTGGGTTCCAATATTGGCTCTATCACATACTAGCTGTGCGACCTTGGCCAAGTTAGTTAACCTCTTCGTGCCTCAGTTTCTGTATCTACGAAATGGGGGTAAGTTATATTAACCATGCCTACGTTATTATTAGCATTAAATGAGTCAAGATATGCAAAACACTTAGACTAGTTTCTGGCCCACAGTAAGCACTCCATGTGCATCAGCTTGTGTCCTGTCTGCCAACTGTCTCACTCTCAGCTCCCAAGTGGCTTCTGTGTTGGTATGTCCGGGATCTGGCTAGTGTACTGGGCAGACCCTGCCCAAATCTCAGGACCAGTCCCATCGCCATCCCTGCCAGAGCACTTTACCATCCACAGTGAGGTTGATGGTCTTCTCCCCGGTGAACGTGTCATCCGTGATGGAGATCTCAACCTCATAGGTGCCCTCGTCGGCCAGCTGCAGGTCACTGAGAAGCAGGGAGCCATTTTCGAAGAGGCGGATGCGGTCTCGGTAGTCAGGCCGTAAGGTGCCAATGACCTCTGTGCCAATGGACTGTACCACGGTCACTGGCTTGTCCCGCTTCAGCTGCCACTTCACCACGGGCTTGTCACTGCTTGTGCTGCTGTACTGCACAGAGAGCAGGGCTGACTTCCCCACCGTGCCATGGATCAGGCGCACTGGGCTGGTGATGTTCACCCCCTCCAGCGGCTCTGTGGATGGACACCCATGGGGAGAAGGCAGTATCAGACCCTTGGCTCCGGGCCCCTCTCCATCCTTTATGTCCCCAGTTGTCTTCTTGCCTCACCCTCTGGGCTCCTTATGCCCTGTCAGTCCTTCCTTCTTGCCCCTGATGCCATCTCCTTGCCCACGATAACTCTGGGCCTCTCTGATCCTCTATCACCCCTCACACCCATCCCATTGCCCTCAGTCCTTCTTCTCGCTCGCCCTCTGCCTCTGGTGGTTTTTTCCAGTGTCTTTCTCACAACTAACTAACCAACTAACAACCAACTAACTAACTCACAACTAACTAACCAACTAACAACCAACTAACCCACACACTATGTGCTCCATTCACAGAAACATTTATTGAGAACTTCCCATGTACCAACTTACTGTTCTGTGTCCTGGGGATTTATCAATGAGCAAAACAAACATAGACCTCAGGGTGAGTTTGTCAGATTTGCTTCTTGATTGGGAATTGGGAAAGTAGGGAATGGAAAAGCATGGAAACAGAGATTCATAGAGAAGGGAATGTGTCACAAGACAGTGCCAATAAAGCGGAAGTTTAGGGGCCCTTCTTCATTCATACCAAGGGTCTCCTCTCTCCTTGCCCCGGTGGCAAGGAACACTTTACTAGGCCTGCCCAGGGCTGAACAGTTCTGAGTAGTTGGTTTTGGAAATACACCCAGGCTCTAGCCCAACAGGCAACTCCTATAGAACAGGGATTTGGGATGGGCAAAACAAAGAGTTTGGAATCAGAAGACCTTGTAAGATTGGGCTCCACCACCTTCAGGCTATGTGGACCTAGGCAAGCCACCATTCTAGGCCTCTTTCTTCTCATTTCGAAAATCAGGACACAAGCAACAACAAGAACTGCCTCATCAGGTTCACAATGGAAAAGCACAACACATACATCACCTATTGTCGTATAGTGGAGAGAACACAAGAGTGAGCATCAGAGACTTGGGCCCTTATTGTTGACTTAGGACCTTGGAGAAGTCACTTCTCTGTTTGGGACTCAGATAGCTAAAATAAGTGGCAAACTTGATGTTACAACCATTTGTTCCAGCCCTGCCATTCTGGGATTTTGCCATCATGTCCAATGGTTACCCCATCTAGAGTTGGATCTCATATTTTAAAGATCTCTTAGGAGACTTTGAAGCCTGAACCGATGCCATTCATTGGTATAACATGTCCTTGTAGAACATTACGACCACCCAAAGGAGGGTCTTCTGGAGAGGACGTCAGTTGGGAGCAGGGCTGAGTTTAGCTAAACAGCCACTTACAGGTCAGGTTCTCAGTCCCTCTGTACCCCCAGCTGCTCTCTCTGATGGTCACTGCCTCTGAGGTTCCCTGTCTCTTTCTCCCACTCTCCCACTCTGCTACTATTTTTTAAATTTGGGGAAGTTAGGTTGTACCTTTCCCTTCTTTATTCTTCTCCTTGGGCTCAAAGGACCCAGCCCAAACCGGGAGGGCATTAAACTAAAAGGTGAGTTATGGAGATCAAAGCAAATGTAACAAACCTATTCAGTCCCTTTTTGGAACAAGCTCTTTGTTAAGGAGTGAGCTCATCACCTTTGAAAGGGGTCAAGAAAAGGCCCATTGCTGTTCTTTTACTTCTTTGTGCCTCAGTTTCCTCCTCTGTATAGGGAGGTTGTGGGCCCAGATGATCACAAGGGGCCTTCTCCACTCTGGCATTCTATGATCCCTTACCTGCCAGGTATGTTAGAATCATAAAACCTTAAGAGTGGAAGAGACTGTTTGAATGATTAAAGCTGTCATATGTAGGACTATGATATACTTTAAAAAAAAAGACTCATTTATTTATTTGAGAGATAGAGAGAGCACACAAGAGAACAAGGGAGGGGCAGAGGTAGAGAATCTCAAGCAGACTCCCCCCTGAGCATGGAACCCAATGCAGGGCTGAATCTCATGACTTGAGCTGAAACCAAGAGTCAGTTGCTTAACTGACTGAGTCACCCAGAGACCCCTAGGCTTGTTATCAAGAGGAGTTTTGATTTGGGGGAGGTAGATGGACAAAATCAAATATTTTCAAATATTTTTTATTGAAGATATTTTTTCCCATAAAAGCATGTATAAAAATGAAAACAAAATGTAGTTCTGGCTCAAAGATTTGGTAGAAGAAATGGTGGGGACCAGACTCCTGTCCTCCCCAATAATTTGGGGCACTACTAGGAATCCCTCTGGCTCTGTGTATCAGACTGAAATCAATTTGATCACATAATACTTCAAATTTCTTCCAGCTCTCAGTTTCTGTGATTATTTAGATGGGATTTCCTCCCTAGGCACTGCGAGGTCCCAGGCTTGGCTGGATTTAGAAAAACAAGTTTTCAGAGTTCCCTTAATAGGCAAATAGACTTTGGTATGTGGGACTTGAGGTGGCCCTGAGAAAAGTCATTGAGTTTCATTAAAGGCCATGGTGGTGATGAGTAAATGGTTGGGGGACCTCTGTTCAGGACGCAGTTGGAAACAGTGGGGTGTGCATGCGTGAGGGTTGTATATGCAAGACCGTCCTGCATCAAACTTTGAGGGTTCTCATTTCCTCCATCCAGGAGGCTGGGAAGTGACAGTCCCAGATCCAAGGAAAAGTGGAAGGGATTCCCCCTCCCTTTGATCTTCTCTGGCCCTCCCTTGAACTTCCCCTGTGTCCTGTCTCTCCTATCCCATACAAGGTCCTAGTAGTCCTTTTGTGATGCCTTCCCAGCTCAGGTCAGTTCTTTTTGTCAGTTGTTGTTTTTTTAAGGATTTTTAAAAAGATTTTATTTATTTATTTGACAGACAGAGATCACAAGTAAGCAGAGAGACAGACAGAAAGAGAGGGAAGCAGGCTCCCCGCTGAGCGGAGAGCCCGATATCGGGCCCGATCCCAGGACCCTGGGACCATGACTCGAGCCGAAGGCAGAGGCTTTAACCCACTGAGCCACCCAGGCGCCCCTCTTTTTGTCAGTTTAAATTTGATTCTTCTGCATAAAAACATTGGAAAAGCTACCGCATATGGATTGCCTCAGGCTTCACCTTCCTCTAGGTGGGCATCTTTCTCATGTGCAGGAACATGGGTATGACCACGAGTTGCAGGGATATATGTACACATGTTCAGAAATGAATGGAGCAGTCTTTCCGAGAAGTTAACAAAGAGAGTATTTTGCTGAGCAAACACTGTTTCCAAAAACTCTAGCCAAAATTAGAGTTGATATTAAGTTCAGGGTTCTACAACTTTCAAGGGACACAGAGAACTGGGACAGGGACCAAAGCAGGACAGAGAAATGAGGAAATGGCTGTAACAACTATGATCCACAGTGGAAATAAAAGGGGCTAGGGCTATTCAACCTTGAGAAGTGATTAACTTAATCATGGTCCTTGAGTCTCTGAGGCATCATTATGTAGAAAGTCTCTGTTCCCACTGGAGGCTGACCAAAAGGAAATTGACATCACAGCAAGATTTACCTGTCAACTTAAACTGTGCCATACTGATAGGTGGCCTCTCTGAAGGAGGGTTTTGTCCAGCAGTGACAACCAAGGAATGTTAAGCTTTAAAATATGAGAATGTATATGCCAGTGGCCTTGGGTTCCTTTAAAGGCTCTTCCTTTAAGGGAACCATCATCTATTCATTTTTCTATGCTCCTTTATGCTTGGCACAGTTTTCCTTCTACCAGTATTTGCCTGAAATTTTCCTTTTAAAAGTATCAATGAGATGATACCAAACAGGTATTCTAGGATTTGGTCTTTATACACCTAATCCATACTCACTAGCACCATGGGCTGAAGTTATATCCTTCTTTATGGGTTTTTGTCTTGTTTGGGTCTGTCACCACAAGGAAGTCCCTCTGGCCATCACAGATACCCTTCTCTGGCCTTTCTCCAATTCTATTATTATTATTATTATTATTATTATTTTGAGGTATAATGAGAACTGCATACAAGAATCCAAAAGTGGCAAATGTTTATAGCAGCAATGTCCACAATAGCCAAACTATGGAAGGAACCTAGATGTCCATCAACAGATGAATGGATAAAGAAGATACGCTATATATATACACACACACACACACACACACACACACACACAATGGAATACTATGCAGCCATCAAAACCCCCAAAATCATGCCATTTGCAACAATGTGGATGGAACTAAAGATTATTATGCTAAGCAAAATAAGTCAATCAGGGAAAGACAATTATCATATGATCTCTCTGATATGAGGAATTTAAGAGGCAGGGCATGTGGGTCGTGGCGGGGGGGGATGAAACAAGATGGGACCAGGGAAGGAGACAAACCATAAGAGACTCTTAATCTCAGGAGATGAACTGAGGGTTCCTGGGGGGTGGAGGGGATAGGGTGTCTGGGTTATGGACACTGGGGGATATGTGCTATGGTGAGTGCTGTGAATTGTGTAAGACTGATGATTCACAGACCTGCACCTCTGAATAAAATAATACATTATATGTTAATTTTGAAAAGGAGAAAAAAAAGAGAGAAGAAAAAAAGAATCCAAGGATGGCACATAGCATGGTTTTCTAAAGGGAAAACATTTTGCTTTCTGCTTTTGGTTTTTAATGTTCTTCTAGTGATCAATGCTCTTAGAATAATCCCTTTCTTTGCCCTGTCCTGTAGATGCCCTACTGATTACATACTTGTTGAGGTTACTGTGTTGGGTTCTTCTGTTGGTATGTTGTTGAGACCTCCAAGGGCCGACAAGATTGTGAACTCATTTTAAGTATCAGTCATTCAGAAACACAGGAGAAAGCCAGGAAACAGTAAGTGTGAAGAAGGCGCTTGGGATCCAGGAAGAGAGAGATCTTTGTACATTTCTATCTGTACTTAAATCTGTACTTTAAAGATGTACTGAACATCTATAGATGTTCAGTAATGTGTATATAGCTAGTAGGTATTAAGATGGCACACAGAGATTTACCCTGTTTTAGATCAGAACAAGCACTGTTGTTAAGCTGTCAATTCTCCAAAACTGGCTTATAAATTTAATACAATACCAACCCAAATCCTAGGAGGTTAACCTTGTGATAGTGCACAGGACTAGACAAATAGATCAGTGGAATAGAACAGAGTGTCTAAAAATAAACTTATATGTGACCACTTAACTTATGACAAAGGTGATGCTTCAGTGCTCTGGGGGAAAGGATTCTTTCTGCAATAAATAGTGCCAGGCCATCTAGGAAAGAAATGAATCTTGATCCTTACCTCACACCCTATACAAATATCAATTCTACGTTGATTATGGATCTAAATGGGAAAGATAAAACAACATTAAAAAAAAAGGAAAACATAGGAGAATATCTCTGTGCCTTGAGAGCAGACAGATTTCTTAAGACACAAGAGTTGTACCCATAAAAGAAGAAAGTGATACATGAACACAATAAAATTAAGAGTTTCTGTCATCAGAAGACACCACTAAGAGAGAGGCAAAAAAAAAAAAAAGAGAGAGAGAGAGAGAGAAAGAGAGAGTGAAAGGCAACTGCAGGATGAGAGATATTTGCAAGGCATATATCCTATAAAGGACTTGTATCCAAAGCATATTTCTTAAACTACAAATCAATACTTTTTTAAAAATCCAGAAAACTTAGTAGAAAATGGGCAAAAGACTTAGAAGAGGTACTTCACAAAGAAGGATATCCAAATAGTTAATAATGAAATGAAAAAGATACAACTTCATTAATAATAATAATGGAAAAGGAATTTTAAACCATAATTTGATACCACATCATACTCACTAGGGTGACTACAATGAAAAAGAGACGCATACAATTGCTGGTGAAGATGTGGCTGGCGTGTCTGGAGCCGCTGGTGGGAATGTGGATTGATCCAGTCACTTTTGAAAATTGTTTGACCATATCTACTAAACCATATCTACACACATATAACTCAGCAGTTCGACTCCTAGGCATATCCCCAAAGAAATGTACATCTGTTCACCAAAAGACAGGTACTAGAGTATCTTAACAATATCTTAACAACTGTCTCGATAGAGCCCCAAACTAGAAACAACCAAATTGTCTATCAAAGTTGAATAGATAAATAAACTGTGGTATATTCGTACAATGGAATACTATAAAGCACTGAGACCAAACAAATAACAATTTCAACAGCAGCACGAATGGATCTTATAGATTTGGTGTTCAGCAAAAGCAGCCAGATACAAAAGAATGCATGCATATGATTCCATTTATACAAAGTTCAAAGACATGAAAAATTAATCTGTATTAGAAGTTAGGATAGCACTGTAAGCCTGGGGGAGGGCAACAGTAACCGAAATAGAATGCACATGCTTCTGAGGTGCTGAAATGTTCTATTTCTTGATCTTGGAGGCTGGTTCCATGGGTTCATTCACATTTTAAAGGTACTTTAAACTGTATCCTTATGTCAAATGCATTTCTGTGCATAACTCTCTGTTAGAAGAAAAAGATAGGACCTACAATGTGGAGGTAATCTTAGGGCTAAAAGGTAAGCCAGGTAAGGGACTTCTTCCTCTTGCATCCCTAGAGGATGAAATAGTTCTAGGATACCGGAGAGAAAAATTTTGCCAATCAGATTACTTAGATCTATGGCATGTCTGTATGTCGGTGTCCTAGCCTCTAGAAAAAAACCTTGTTTGAATGTTTCTTGAATTGGGCTGTGATCAGTTTAGGAAAGCCTCATTTGTCCATGTTAGGGACAAAGCATTAAAAACTGAGTGTTGGGCCCCTGGGTGTTTCAGTCATTAAACATCTGCCTTTGGCTCAGGTCATGCATGATCCCAGAGTCCTGGGATCAAGGCCCACATCGGGCTCCCTGCTCAGCAGGAAGCCTGCTTCTTCCTCTTCTGCTCCCCCTGCTAGTGTTCCCTCTCTCACCAAGTCGCTCTCTGTCAAATAAAATCTTGGAAAAAAAAAAAAAAAAAAGACTGTTACTTGCCCCCTTTAAATGTGGATCTTTAAAAACTACATTTCCCAGACTTCTTTGCAGTTAGATATGGCCATGTGACTGACTTCTAGCCAATAGAACCAGTGGAATTAATAGGTACCACTTACATAGTTTAGAAAAACCTCTCTTCTGTTGTTGGTTTTCTGTTTTTGTTTTTTAAATTATTTATCTGAAAGAAATGGAGAAAAACCTCAGGGTGACAGGGTGACTACTGGAAACACATGTCAAAGTTGATAGCTTTATCATCTTGGTCCCTGAGAACTTCACCAAGCAGAGTTCTTCCTCATCCCAGGACTAGACTGGAACTGCGTTGTCCAACTACATAGTAATATGTACTATTACATGGAACCTAAATTTTAGAACATATTTGTCACAGAAGATGGCATTTTCCTAACATAGTGAGCACGGCAGAAATTCCCTGTGGAATCTTAGTTCTTTATTGTTCTCTCAGCAATACCATGGCCCAAGCCTGCACTTACCTGTTACCCATTGTAGTCAAAACTAATATCCCATCGGCCCAATTTATACGTTGTGCTCTATTTACTGGCTCACATTTTCCCACACAGAAGATCTGTGGTCACCTTTTGTTTTTACCTGGTCACACTGACTGGCAAGGTCTTTCTATAATTTTTTTCCTTACCATTTGATGACCTGAAAGAATTTAGGGGCAGCTCTGACTTGTATATTTCCCTGTGTGCTTTGTATTCTCGATTCACTGCCTCCGTATTTCCAGCCCTGGTGGTTCCTTCCACTCGTCGTAATTTCCACTGAGACCACTCTCACTAAGGTGAATAATTACCTCTGATATGCCATCTCCAACAAACTCTTTTATTAGTTGTAATATAATAATAACAGTTGAGCTATAATTGGTTCTTGATATACTGGAACTCTTTGACACATCTCATGCTCATTCTCCAAAAAACTCCCAACTACCCTAACTTTTTGGACACCACATCTTCTAGTTCCCCCTCTGTCTCTCTCACTGTTCCTTCTTGGCCTCCTCAGAGGGCCTTTTTTCCCTCTAGCTTCCTCTACAAATCTTGGGGTTACTCAGTGCTCCATGTTCAGCCCATTTTCTCCTCCTAGGTGATATTATCCATTCTCATTGTTCTGGATTTCACCTATAGGCTCAGAGCTCCCACATACCTTCAACCATGACCTCCCTGCCCCCCACCTCCACCCTCGCTTTAGGCTATTTTACAATTTCCCATAGATGTCTCATGGGCATTTCAACCTAAGTACACACAGTACTCATGATCATACCCACAACCCTGTCCCAGTGGTAACTTCAGGTTTCACACAGAAATCCTATTGCCCTCTCTGGATCCTCCCACTTCCTATTGATCACTAGGTCCTGACTTTCCCTCCAAAATATTGTCTTCACATGCCCTGTTCCCCCTATTTATTTATTTATTTATTTGATAGAGAGAGATCACAAGTAGGCAGTGAGGCAGGCAGAGAGAGGGGGAAGCAGGCTCCCCACCGAGCAGAGATCCTGATTCGGGGCTCGATCCCAGGAACCTGGGATCATGACCTGAGCCGAAGACAGAGGCTTTAACCCCCTGAGCCACCCAGGCACACACCCCCCATTTTTATATTAATTCCAGCCCATGTTATTTCTCTCTTGAACTATCACAATAGCCTTGTTATCAGTTACATTGTGCCCTCCCACAACCCCAAATTGATATTTTTGTCCTAACCCCCAGTACCTCAAATGGGACCTTATTTGGCAGTGGGGTTATTGTAGATGTAATAAGCTGAGATGAGGTCATACTGGAGGAGAATGGGCCCCTAATCTAGTATGACTCATGTTCTGATAAAAAGTGGAGATTGGACACAGGAACAAGCATAGGGAGAATGTCCTGTAAAGAGAGAAGTTCTGCTGCCCCAGCCCAGGAACTACCTAAAGCCAGCAGAGAGGCCTGGAACAGATCCTTCCTTAGCACCCCAAAGAGAATATGACCTTGATCTCAATTTTTAGCCTGCAGAACTGTGAGACTAGACATTTCTGCTGTTTAAGCCACCTAGTGTGGGCTTCTTTGTCACAACAGCCCTAGCAAATGGATACAAGCTTCCTTGCCTATCTTGTTTGCCTCCAGCTTCTTCCCCAATGCCTCCCAGCAGAACAAGCTCTCCGAAACACAAGCCATCCAATACCCCCTCTCCCCTTTCACTGTTTACAGATAGTCCCAGGTTCCTTAGTATGGTTTACAAGGCTCTTGCTAAATTCACATTTTCCTCTCCAGCTAAGTTGAGTGGGTGGGCTGCCCCCAAATGCGTGATGCCATTTCAAAATATTGATCTTTGCCCATTTCCCCAACTATAATGCCCATTCCCACACTTATTTAGTATTCTCATCCTTTAAAATTTAGTGCAGACATTCCCAGGACGCCTGCCCAGATATGCCTCCCCACCCCACCCTGCACCACAAGCACCAGCTTTGTGGATGGGGTAGGTGAATTCTCTCTGATCCCGGGCCTCCTCTGTGTATCAGACACATAGGAGTTTCTGCATTTTATTAGAATGATCTTTGCATCGGTTTGCCCCAGCAAACTGTGAATTGCCAAGCTCTCCAGAGTAGTGTGTGTGTGTGTGTGTGTGTGTATACACCCATGCCTGCACACACACATACACAGAAACACATCTATTTAAAGTAAGATCAGTTCTCTAAGGAGTTGGTAGGGGGCAGTACAGAAGGTAGGTGTCTATGAGTGAGTTATGGATAGATGGGTATGATTTCCAAAAACCATAAACCAAAAACCAAAAGTCTCATTATCTCCAAAGCTAATTTCTTCTCCCTTGCTGTTGTACACTCAGGGCAGCCGGGGTGGGGGTTGGGGAGGCACAAAACCCAGATCTCCCTCACTCCTCCAAGCCCCATCATCATCCCTTGGAAAGAACTCTGGACTGGCCCACGCCAACAAGACATCCCATAAGAAATGGCCCACTGCCCTCTATCTAATGTACTGAATGCTGTGGGAGCTCCAAAGTCATGCAGCCTTTTGGGGGAGGGGCGCAGGGGCCTGGCGGGAGGCGCAGAGAATGAAGAAATACATTCAACACTAATGCCTGAATTGACTGAGATGCTTCCCACGGGCTGCTGAGCTCTCTCCCCTCCTCCCACCTTAAAGGCATTCTGACCTTCAGCTCTCCCTCCCACCCTTTTGCAAGTATCGGGCCCCCTCTCCAGACCCTCTCTTACTCTTCTGGTCTCCTACCTGTCTGGATCAGAAGAAGGTAGACAAAAGGAGTGAGGCTCAAGGCACTGAAGGCTCTGGATGGGGCTCCCCTTTCTCTCTTCATTTTGGGTGGCGTTCTCCAGCTCCGGCGCACACAATTAGCATGATTTCTCCACTCTGGGCACGTCCCTTTGTACCACTCGGAGTTTCTCTGCCCGAACACAACCCTGCCAACTTCCCTCTGAATACACAGAGCCCTGTGTATTGCCGAACTTGTTCTTTCCTCTCTTTCAGACCAGGCATTTTCTAGTTTCAAAGCACTACATCCCCGGGTCGGAAGGGGGGATCTGCTTAGGATATAATCTTCAGAGCAGGTTCTCATCGAATGGGTCCCATCCGTTCTTTGCCTGCCTGTGCTGAGCCCCACTACCTACCCGGGGTGATGAGGATTGGGGCTCAGTGAGGGGACTGGCCTGGGACACACACTGAACTGGATCTTGTGTTCCAACCTCCCCTGTCGCCACCTCATGCTCCGTGTTCCTGCGAAGGAGGGCGCATGCCAGGGACAGACCTCCAATAAGCTCTGAAAAGGGAGGGAGAGGAGCTTTTAAAAAGCCCGGGGAAAGACAGACTCCAGAGAACTGCTGAAGAAATGGAAAAATCCCTGTTCCTCCCCCAGGAAGAAGATTGGGAAATGGCTCAAATTCTTTTATTTTCCTACCTGTCCTCATCCTGCCTGGCATTCTCTCTCCTATCACAGAACCACATAGATGCTGGGACCTCTTTCCAGGAACCACTCTGTTCATTCCCCTGCCTCCAGCCAATTTTCTAGAATGTGTCAGAACACAGATGAAGGTAATACTCTAACAGCCAGGACCTTGGTTCTGTTAGCAGCTTTGCCGCCTACTTATCTCCTCTTGTCTCGAGGATGTGATGAGGAGAAGCATCCTAGCTCCACCTGACCCCTGACCCCTCACTACTGTGTCCACACCTCTTCAGGAGGGCTGTCAATGGAATGTGTGCTTACTAACTGTGAGATCTTGGGATGGGCTTACAATCTCCTTAAGCCTCCAATTTCACATCTTCTTTGTAGGGTACGTAACTTCATTGTAGGAACTGTTGAGAGCATTAACAATAATTCAGTATGGTGGAGGGCCCTGGAAACTCTTTGTTAGAGAGATAACATTTTAAACTTAAAAAAAAAAAAAAAGGCAACCCCACTGCCTCTTCTTTTCTTTCATTCCTATAGCAATCTTTATATTTTGATGAGATCAAAGATTATAGCTCCTCTCTTGGTTGTCTCTGAGCCTGGTCTTAGTCTTGTAAATGTGGCAGCTCCCTCTCAAAGGAGTCTTGTTACATATGGGAGAAAGCCTGAGTAGGCCAGTTTTCGAGAACTGAAGACTCATTGCATAGCTCACCTGAGCCAAAGGATGAGGAGTCAAGGAGAGAAGCACTGGTTTTGAACTTCATGAAGGAACTCCAAAAAAATATTCTGAAAAACATAAAGATTCTTTTTTTTTTTTTCCATTTTGCATTTCTGTGTCTATGACTTTTCCCTAGACTTTTGCCTCTGGTAAAAGCGTGGTTTCAGTAGACATACAATGAAAAAGAAAAATTCAAGATTAAGCTTCTGACATCTAAAACAGTATTTGAGAGGCAGCAGCAAGACAAAAGGCTTATGAGCCAATCTTTGTAAAGGACAAAAGGATATTTTAATTTCCTTTAACTATCACTTTCACCTATCACAAGCAACCTGTAGAGTTCTTCTGCTGTATAGTCTAGATAAAAGGCCTCTTGTGTCTGTGAGGGCTAGGCCTTGAGGCTTATTGTCTGAGGGTAAAAGGAGGATATGATGTTCAGGAAATAGAAAGTCTGGAGGCTGCCTTTTTTTAGCCTGAAGGACGATGGCAAGAAAAATGTGATAGCTGGAGACCTAAACTGAATCAAACTTCTCAGCATCCTCCCTTCCCCTGCCCTAGGGGTGGACCTTAAGCTCCTTATATCCATACAGAATATGCAAGTGGCCCAAAGTATTCACAAGCTCCCTTAAGGGGACTGAGAAGTGTCCAGAGGACAAAGAACTGGGAACACCTGGGGCCTGCCAACTCCTGTGGAAGGGTCAGCATGTAGCTCAGCAGGGAGTAGGGAAAATGCCAAACCCGCCCACAGACCCCAGCTCCGTCTTTGTCACGAGGTCTCCTAAGCCATACCTCATACACTCACCTCAACTCTCCTTAGACAGGAGCTGGGTTGAGGGAGGGAACTAAACACATTGAATGAGCAGTTACATAAGTTGTTCCAGCAGTGACCAAGCCTCCTCAAGATAATGTCAATATAGATGGGTCAGAATGAGTTTACCAGGATGGATTAATATTTAACTTTTCTCTGTTCCCTGGGGGCCGTGGAGGGGGCACAGGTGGCGGGTCGCAGCAGCCAGCCACAAAGGCACAAAGGGACTGTGGTTGCTTTGCATGTCTGGGTATCCAAGGAGCAATCCTGCAATTTTTCTCCACGTCCTTCTAAGATGAGTAGACCTAAAGGAGCTTATGTTATGGGCCTACACGTCTTTCTCTCTTAAACCAGGGAGGGCTCTGATTGAAGGACTATGTCTTACTGGTCTCTGTAGTCCTACAGCCTAATATGTGCCTAGGCTGGGCACATAGTAGGTTATCAGCAAACAGTTGCTGAATATGGCAGGGATGAGAACTTGATGGGGGTCAGGGCACTCCTTAAGCAACTGGATACAATGACGGGGAGCTGGGACAGGGGCGTGAGGGCAGGGAGGGCACCAAATAATGACTACCACTGACAGACCAGTTTGGGAGTACATAAGAGGCAATCTTTGTGAATTCCCAGAAATAACTGGGATTCACTTTGTGGGGGTGGGGAGGGCCTTCCTCATCAGATAAGCAACTGGGTTACATACACATAAGGTCAAGCCAACTTGATTCTCACACATAACGTAAGGTTTATCTCAGCTGTCCTCGATTACCTTGCATATGTTCCTTGGGTGTGTCTGTCTCATCTAACTGTTGAGGGTAGACTATTCTTTGATTTTATGGGGATATCCAGATTCTAAGTATTACATTTCTTCAATGTCAAATGTCTATTTATACGTGTCAGTCTGATGAAGTCTTAGAATATAGATAAGGTTCAATGATGTACAGTTCAGAGCCGACGGACAGGAAAGAATTCTTGAGATGTCTTTGGTGCCAAATGGTGTTTTATTAAAGCACGGGGACAGGACCCGTGGGCAGAAAAAGCTGCTGCCCCGGGGTTGTGAGGAGTGTTCCATTATATAGTTGCAAGTTGGGAGGGGGTTAGGGATGGCTTAAGTCTCTAAGAAATCTTGGAAGCAAGGTTTCCAGGACTTTGAGGGGCTAGCTATTATTGGGAAAAAGATTATTCATGGTAATAAAACCATTTCGTGAGACCCTTTAGATGTATATCAGTGGACCATATGCTTGGGAATGATTGTCAACACTATCTTGGAGGGTTTAGAGATAAAGTTTCCAAAGGAATTGTCAAAGTAGACTTACAGGATCCTGGTTGGGAGTATTCAGGCTAGGATTGCCCTTTGCCCTTAGCAAAGCCAGGCCGTTGAGTCCCTAGAGGAATGTCACTCTGCCCTTTTTAAGGGCTTGTCAGTGGGTAAGGAAATTTAGTAGTAATTTTTCTTTTGCCTCTGTTTCCCACATCAGGTCTGCGTGTCCCACTTTGGGATCAGAAAATATTACTGAGGCCATTTCCTCATTAACCTGGGAGATTCTCTGGTGCAGGGACTGTAACTCTTCATTCTTAGGAGTCTCCTCCCTGGACCCACTTCTGAGTGAGGCTTGATGCAGCTGCTGAAGTATGATGTAGACGGACTGCTTGACTGCCGATGGTAATGCCCTTCCTTAGCCAAGACCCGGGCCCATTTCTCCTCTGAGCACTTCACAGATGCATTTCCAAAGACACTGTCCTCTCCTGAGCAGCGTGGCCCCTTCCTCTTGGCTCTGCTGTGCACAGTTGCTTCCAGCCACTCTTCATTGGTCCCAGCTGGGGCTCTGGGACCGGACTCCTCACCGTTGCACCGATGGCAGCCCTAGCCTGCTGTACTCAGACCTCTGTGCTGAGTACCCAGATGGTACCCCTGAGGCTCAGCCCCCAAGACACACATACACACACACACACACACACACACACACACCTGTCAATGTAAACTCACAAGTGTTCCACCCCCAGGACAGGAGGCAATGCCTTATTTTGAATAAGTTACCACCCTACATAGACTTTATGGGAAATGCTGGTGGGCGGGGGGAAGCTGGCTGGGGAATCATAAAAATGAGCTCTGACTTCAGAGAACTGAAAGTCTTACAGGAAGGGCAGAACAGTAGATTCACTCCACAGCAAGAGACATTTGGGATTACCTTGTCCCACCTCTCCATTTCTTAGATGAGGGAGTGGAGGGACAAAGAAGTTAAGTAACATGCCCAGAGTGAAACTCTTATGTAAGTCCAAGTGAGGACTCCTGAAGTTACTTTATTGTAGAGGCAAGAAGAAATAACACACACACACACACACACACACACACACACACATTGGTAGATAAGTACCGATTTTAATAACTCGACCATTAGATTTAAGAACATCTCCACCCAGCTGGCTTGTTTCTTTGTCTCCAGGCTCTAGGAAGAATGCACTGGCATTGATGATCTTACTGGAGAAGTTCTGGCCTTACTGACCATAATGATCAGTGGTAATTTTTATATTTAACACTCTTCTCTCTTTCTCTCCCTTCACTTCCTGGTGTTGAATCATATCTTTTCTTGCATTAGACTGTAAATCATCTTTGGTAGCAGAGTGAAAAGAAGTCTTCCAACAAATGGCACCCAAATTCCACTTAGGGAATTGTCTTTAGCCAGAAAAAGATTTAAATACATCACAGGGAGTGGGATGTAAGGTTAAGCATCAAAGGTTGAGGAACAAAAAGATAAACTGCTATGCTTTAGAAATAGACAGGAATTGGGGGGTGGGTAACAAGCAGAGGGGAGAGAAGTCAGGAAGGAGAGAGAGAATGAAAGAGCCATATGGTGGGAGAGCTGAAGAAAATCAAAGAACAGCTTGCATAGTTGTGCTGTGAAACCCTTCCTCCTCTGTCTTCTTCAAAAGTTCCAGAAAAGTTTAATGCACAAAATGCAGAATGTGTGTGCCTCTATCTGGTGGAACATGACAAAAGTGGTAGGATAGTCACTCCCTTGATTAGTTTTTTCCATGGAAGACTCATCTCAGCAGACCAGAGAGAGACTGTCGTCCTAATGGCTTTGAAGATGGAAACCGTGGGGTGAGCAAAGGCTCAGAGCCAAGGGCGACCCTTCGCCATCAGCCGACAAGAAACTAGGGACCCCAGATTTGCAATCTCAAGGAACTGAATTCTCCCAACAACCAGGGAGCCTGGGAGAGGACCCCCCAAGCTTCAGAGAGAAATGCCAACCAGCTGACACCTTAAGTGAGGTGAACAGAGCCAGTGAAGCCATGACCACACTCCTGACCTGCAGAAACTATAGGATAACAGGTGTATACTGTTTTAAGCTGCTAAATTTGTGGCAACTTGCTATGTGGCATAGAAAACTAATATAGGAGTGTGTGTGTGTGTAAGCTACTCCTCACTGTCAGGCACTTTATATCTATTTGTTCATTTAATTCTCCCAGTAGCTCTTTTAGGTAGACATTATAACCCCACTTTACAAACAAGAAAATTTCAAATTTCAAATTCCGAGAAGTTAACAATGTGCTAAGGTCCTATAGTTATTCAGTGGCAGAACCTGGATTAGAAATGCAGGCTGATCACCCAGAAAGCTTGGGCTTCTCACCACCCCCTAGCTCAGCAGTAGGAATCCACATCCCACGTACAAGTCTTGGTCCTGGTCTAGTCTTTTGCCCCCAGCACGAGCTCTCTGACTGAGCTCCAGAATGTGAGGTGGCCCTCTCTGCCCACCCCTGGTGTCCCCGATTATTGCTGAAGCTGTTTTTGGTTCTTGGTTCCATAAACCTGTACGTGAATGATGGTGGAGTTGCTCCTGTCATAAGTTCAATTTACCAGAAAGGAGAGAGAGGGAGGAATCAGGATGCCAACATCAGCCAGAGAATTTGCAGAGCTGCAGCGCATTGCCTGGGAAACAAGGAATTTTTGTGAGGCTTTGTGTTGAGAGGAGGCATGGCCCAGCTGCTCCGGCAAGCACTGAATAAGAGACAGATTAGCAGCTCTCTTTGGAACAAAACAAGCTTTTTTTTTTTTTTTTTTTTTTTTTTGGACCTGGAGAGCGAGGAATGGTCCTCCCAAAGGACATTTTGTCTTTCCTTCTCCTTTTTAAAGTTCTCCTGGGTAGCCTTACTCCAGGTCACTTCTGAGAAATATCAAATAGAAAGTGGAGATTGGGTCAAAAGTCTCCCCCTGCCCTTCCCAGGGCCTTCGTCCTGAACCCTTGGTTTTTCTGCCTGCGGATATCTGTAAATATGAGGAGTTACTCAGAGGAAAAGCCTTCTGCAGACAGATGGTATCTCAAAAAAGGGGTGTATTGGGAGAAGTATGTGATCTCCGGTTGGTAAGGGGTCCCGGGTGAATTTCAGTAAGGTGGAGGGGAGGTGCTCCCCCTGTTTCTGAGCTGGCCAACTGAAAAACATCAAAGCCTTTTATGCTGAGAGTAACTATTTGACTTCTGAATAGAATTCCCACCCCCTCAGAAACAGGGAGAAACTCGGGCTTGTGTCCATGGTTGCTGATCGCGCCCTATTCAGCAACTCTCCAAAGGAACAAAGAGGGGAAATTAATGGGCATTGAAATGTTGGAAAGATCTTGCTTTTGCTGACCTATTTAAGATGCAGTGAGGACATTCTAGAGAACATCTCTGGAGTTCTGTTCTTGTAAAAGTTCAGCACTCGACTAAAAACAGGTTGAAAAAATCCTGGGGAAGCCACAGTTACCCCCAACTCATGAAAGCCTTCATTGTTTCCCTTCTTCTAGATCCTCAGATGGTGTCCTCCCACCAACCATGTCCTGCGGAAGGATTTGCTGCCACACTGCCCTCTCCATCCCTCCCGTCCTCCCCACCTCCTCCCAGTGAGGGAGGCACAGAAATGGAAATCAGCTGGCCAGCATCTAATAATTCCCTACTGTGTGAAGTGCACTCCATGTTCCAGAGGTTAATAAGAGGAGTGGGATGGGGGAAAGAGGAAAAGGTGGCACATTCCAAAGGAACGGAAGGCATGGTTCCTGTGCGGGTGCTTAAATAAAGTTGGGAGAGATACATTTTAATCTGTAAGTAAGTATAATTGCCAATACATTCGCATTGCCGCTTACACATTGCCTTTTAAATTATAATTTCATTAATCTTCTATCAATTCTGTGTGCAGGACTTCTTTTTCTCCCCAAAGCCGGTCTTGAAGCTCAGAGAGGCTAAGTAGCCTGCTCAAAGTCCTGTATTTTGTAAGCTGATCCCGTTCAGACTCAGCTGTGCTTCTTGGTCTACTGTTTATATACCACACTCCAGAAAGAGGTTGCCTTCAGTTGGGCCCAGATGTAAAAAGTCAGTAGAATACAGCAAGCCTCTGAAACAAGATGTGAAACAAAGAAGGATAAGGCAGACAAGAGGACCTAAAAAACAAAGCCGCATCAGCAAGGGAACGATTGGGTCCCCAGTAATGAATCCAGGAACACTAAGATGGATGTGTGATATGGGAGACTCAACAGGGGGAGAAACAAAGTTTCTTTCTTTCTTTCTTTTTTTTTTTTTTTAAAGATTTTATTTATTTGAGAGAGAGCACTAGGGGCAGAAGGGCAGAGGGGCAGGGGGCAGTGGTAGGGGGGAAGCAGACTCCCCACTGAGCAGGGAGCCCGACACCAAGCTCTATCCCAGACCCCTGAGATCATGACTTGAGCTGAAGGCAGACACTTAACCGACTGAGACACCCAGGGGTCCTCATCAAGACTTTTTGTTGTGATAGAAGTTCATTGTGAATGATTTGAAGCAAAAAAAAAGAGAAAATTCTTGTATTGTGTAATGAAATTTTTTTTAAAAGATTTTATTTATTTATTTGACAGACAGAGATCACAAGTAGGCAGAGAGGCAGGTAGAGAAAGCAGGCTCCCTGCTGAGCAGAGAGCCGGATGCGGGACTCTATCCCAGGACCTTGAGATCCTGACCTGAGACTAAGACAGAGGCTTAACCCACTGAGCCACCCACGTGCCCCTGTGTAATGAAATTTTGGAGGGAGCTCGGATCATTGGAATTAAGATACTTAAAAGCCAAATTGGTTATTACTCATCTCTTGCTTAGCTTTTGGTGTCAGCTTCATTTTCTCAAACTTTCTTATACTTTTTGGTGGGGGTTATGGTTGCCAGATGCTATAGATTTTCAATGCTGTCCAATATAACTTCCTGCGATGATGGAAATGTTCTGTATCTGCATTGCCAAGTGCAGTAGCTATTAGTCACATGTGGCTATTGAGCACTTTCAATGTGGCGAGTGGGACTGAGAATATGAATTGTAAATTTTATCTAATTTTATATCATTTAAAATTAAACAGCCACATGTAGCTACTGGCTAACATACAGGACAGTGCTTCTTGTCATCCAGAGAGGAAACTTTTGATGAAGATAGTTCAAAAAAAATCTTGGTGAAGGACTATGGTTGCCTAGCACGTGTGACATGCTCTGGATCAATCATTATATTCTGTTCCGGTTAGGATACCATCCCAGGCTGGCCTACGTGCTTAGCCCCACAGTCATGGGTGGGTCAGTCTATTACCCAAAAAAAATTGGAGAAGGGACTCTGGACAGACAAATCAAAATCTTCTAAAGGTACAAGAGATGACTTCTATCCTGATACCTTAAAAATAAAAAATTAGCAAGCATATATCAAAAACCTATTACATATCATGCATTTTGTGTATACATTACCCTAATTCTCACAGAAAAGTCCTGAATGGTAAGCTTTTGCTCCCATTTTACAGATGAAGAAACAAAGACTCGGACTGTATGACTTGACCACAGAGAGTAAATTACAGAGCTAGAATATAAACCCAAGTTTGTTTCCAAAGCTCTGTTCTCTGCACTGTTCATATGCTGTCCCTAAAACTTCAGGATGTAGAAAATGTGTCTATTAATAGCAGATTATTAAAACAATCAAAGCAGAACACCCACAAATTAATGGCTTGGTTTTCCCCAAATAGTTACCTTGCGTGCCTTGCTACTTATTCTATAAAACATTTTTAAAAAATTCCTCTTCTGACATTGCTTTAAAAACCTGCACTATATTTTAAAGATATATTTTAAATTTAAAGATTTTAAGGATAATTTAAAATTATCTTTAATGATTGCAACTTCTGCATTTTAGGAGTACATTTTCTTTTCTTTTTTTTTTTTAAGATTTTATTTCTTTATTTGACAGACAGAGATCACAATTAGGCAGAGAGGCAGGCAGAGAGAGAGAGGGAGAGCAGGCTCCCTGCTGAGCAGAGAGCCCAATGCAGGGCTTGATCCAGGACCCTGGGATCATGACCTGAGCCAAAGGAAGCTTTAACCCACTGAGCCACCCAGGCGCCTAGGAGTACATTTTCAAAAACAGTCAAAAGTATGGTGAATCATATAGATAACAACTATAGATAGATAAAATCATTTTGACCAAACTTACCTTATATTAAGGTAAAGGCAAGTTTCTTTGGCTTCGCAGAACAGATAACCCAGTGAAGTTACCATCAAAAGAGAGGCGTATTGTACGGATCTGGAGTAGGAGAGCCCAAACACTGAGGCAGCTCCTAGAATCAATTTTTGTAGGTAACTCTGAATCTTCCTAAGTCTCTGCTCCATTTTCCTCTCGATCAACTGACTCTCTCTTTGTATATCTCAGGGCTCTTTACATTAAAAACAGTATAAAGCCTGATGCAAATTGGCATCAATGATAAAGGGTATCATTCATTCCCCTATTTACAAAATCTGGAGGCAGGGTAGCCTTGAGAGTTAGCTTAATCCAGAGGCTCTTAAGTGTGAACAGGGAATAAGAAAGACTTTAACCTGTGGTTGGACCATCTCCTTGAAATATTGCAGGTGTCTTTGATGGAAAGGAAGAGAATAATGATCAAGACTCTGTGGTTTTCACTTTAGGACTTATATGGCCTGAGTGCTGCCAGTGCTTTGGTCCCTGAGATCTCACAACCCTCCAAGAGTATGGTAGTTGGGTTCTCCAGGTAGCAGGTTCTGCAACAGAATTTCAGAAACAGAACTCCTTGATCAAGGAGTGTGTTTGAGACTGATACCTGTGGAAAGGAAAAGGAAGCAGGAGTAGGCAGAGGGAGAAGCTGAGCTGTGGTGCAGGCCAGATAGCTTCAGCTGACCCCACAGGCAGCTCTGAGGCTGAAATGATGACCCATCAGTTGTTCCAAGTCAGGCAGAAACCACTGGGCCTTTACATCTCTGTATCTATCAGTCACTGGACGTGGCTGCTCCTTAAAGCGAAGGGAAGGCAGCAATCTGAAGCCGAGGCAGTCCCTGAAGGAGCTGACGGCTGGAAAAACAACAATACTCCCAAAATCTGGGCCAACGAGTCCTTCCTTGAAGGGGGATCTGGGAAATGCATCTTTGTGTCCATCCTGGCACAGTATTTGGGAAGGTGGAGAGACGCTGTGATTCCTATGTTGATTTTATTTTACCACTCATCAAGAGAAAGGAGAAAGACTTCTGCATGCTCTAATCCAAAATTAGAGAATCTTTTGCAAAGATCAGGATGGCACATGATAATGAGACAACTGAGTGATCTGCTACTGGTGACATTTATGATGAAATGCTGTTGCAAAAACCTGGTCTGCAGAGGCAGGCGGAAGGACCCTCACCAATGATTCCAGTTAGGCAGGTTATTTGGAGAGATGGCTAAGGAAGAAGATCAAAGAAGGACAGTGCTATGGTCTACTTTCAGGAAATAGCCCAGAACATTGGTTAGTCCTGGGAAATCCAATTCAAGTTTGGGGAAGAGAGTGAAAGTAGGTATGACTCAGCTGCTTGGGGTTGAGTTCCCAACATCCAGATCCCATGAGACCGGAATTGGCAGGTCTCCTACCTGTAAAGAAATTTTCCTTGGGATCAGCCCTTATGGGATAACTGGTGACCAAGTTATCTGATCTGTTACCAGTGTGAATCTGTCAGCCACAAATAGGATAATGGCAACCAAACAGCAAACTGCCCCCACTGCTCATCAAACAATTGGTTCTGTGTGGAGTGGATAGCTGCCAAGGACCCAGTGACTCAGGGCTTTGTGCAGAGATGGCCAGGGATCCCCCAGCCACCCATATCAGAGATAATCCAGCTCTGGTGAGGAGTTCTGTGCTATAGGACCTCAAGACTTTGGTGCCAGAAACACACATTCTTTTAAGTTTCTAAAGAAAACAGACATTCCTAAGCAAATAATTCCCTGCTATGAAACTCTGGCCATATAAAAGATAAACTGGGTGAAAAGGTCAGAAAATGGGAGCAGAGCCCCAGAAGTGAGCTTCCTGGATATAACAAGAGTATGGATTCATATGAAACCAAGGCATAGCTCCTAGTGGGATGCATAGACCTGGAGTCAGAGGTGTAGAGAAAGCAAGGAGCCACCTAATCATTTCTCCCCAGTGCTGAGAGTTCTGTGTGTGTGTGTGTGTGTGTGTGTGTGTGTGTGTGTATTTGGAGATATGCCAATCAATCTCCCTCTGGCCCTTTCAAAGGGCGGCTGTTTTCTGCTCCCTACTCCTCTGGATGGAGATGGGATGGGTTACCTTCTTGCTCACTGCTATTTATAAACTATTCTCTCCCCTTTTTCTTAGCTTTACCCCTCGCTTTGAATCTAATGTTGTTAGACCATACCACTCATTGCTTTCCAAGTTATTCTCCTCTACCAACCTCCAGGTCTTTTCTCAAAATTCCTTGAACACTATTGTTCCTGGTTCTCACCAACACTATTCTGGTCATATATTTTGGTGATTGTGATAACCTTGGGAATAGTCCCTCCAATGCTTTGACCCCTCATTTCTATGACTTCTTTTTTCTCCAGTGACCTTAACCTATCTTGGCATTCCCTCCCTTGGTCATACCATGGACTTCGACAGTACAAATATCTGCAGCCCTTCCACACCCTCAGTTTCAAGCATCCCACTCTTGGATTCCCACCTCTTACTTTTTCAGGGCATCCTTTCCAGCATCTTGCTTTAAAAAACCTTAGACCTCCCAGAACCTTCAATTTCTGGATTGTACTAACTTTACAATGTTCCTTACATCCCACTTGTCCTCCCTTTCCTTATTATCTATTTTAAGTTTCATGGTCAGTCATTTAATTACTCCCTCACGCTAATCTCTCTTCAACTCCTTAAATCTTCATTTCTTGCTTGATAGTAATATTTTGGTAAAGCCTTAACCCTGATTAAAATTAATTTTTCCACCTACTTTATGCCTATAACCATGCATATGCCTGAAGAAAAATGCTCAACCATCCTGACTAGTCTCACTTGAAATTTATAATCATGGGTCCTTAAGACCATCAGGCAATTGTACAGGTCTTTGGTTCTACTCTTCTGGACAACTATTTCATACCTTATCTTCCTTCCTTGGGCCTCCAATGTCCCTTCCTCTATATTATTAATTGATTCTTACTTGTATTAGTTATCACTTTCTGTGTAACGAATTACCCCTGAATTTAGCATGTTATATTATATAACAAATATTATCTCACATAGTTTCTGGATGCAGAGTCTGGTCCAGGGTCTTTTATGAGGCTGCAGTCAAGCCGTTGGCCAAGGCAACAGTCCCTGAATATTTGACTGGTGCTGGAGGATCCACTTTCAAGATTATTCACAGGGCTGTTGACTGAAGCTTTCAATACTTTGTCATGTGGGCCTTTTTTATAGGGCTGCTTATGACACAAATGGCCTCAGATTAAGTGATCTGAGAGTGAAAGCAAGAGCAAGAAAGAAGTGAGAGAGAGAAATAACACAGCATCCTTTACAACCTAATCTCTGATGTGATATACCATTACTTCTGCCATATTCTATTGGTTACACACACCAACACTGGTACAGTGTAAAAGGGAACTACACAGGGTGTGATTACCAGGAGGTGAAGACCATGAGAGGCCATCTTGTAGGCTGGCCATAATGCTATTTTACAGAGAAAATGGAGCAGTCAGAGGAGAACCTTCATAAGCTCCCACCACTACTACTACCCTACTTTGGAGTGATTGTCTTGCTGTTCCCTCTACCTGAACACTTAACTCTCCTTGGAAGATTATAGTAGCTTATTCCATTAGATCATGGGAGTTAGCTTTGGAGCCTTTGCTCAAGAGTACCTCAGTGGGGGAGTCTCTGTTGGTTAAATGACTTTGGCTCAGGTTATGATCTAAGGTCCTGGGATGGAGCACTGGGCTCCCTCTCTCTCTGCTCTTCCCCACTGCTTGTGTTCTCACTTTCAAATAAATAAATAAACCTTAAAAGAGAAAAAAAATATTTCAGTGAAACCTTCTCTAGTCATCCTATCTAAAAATTCATTTCCTTTCCCCGCAACACCCTGTCTTCTTTCTCTGCTTACATTACAATACTCATCCGCATCAGACACCTTTACTTACTCATGTGTTGATCTGGCTACTTCTCATTGTGTTATAAATTCCATGAACAAGGGATATTCGTTTTGTTCACTGCTATATATTTCCAGCGCCCAGAACAGGTCTGGTATATAAAAAGTTCTCAATTATATGTTAAATGAATGAATGAACGGGTATTTCACAGGGATAACGAAGTGTCCCAGAATTATATTTGAGCTTGGAGCAGAGAGGGTGTCCGCTCGCGAGGCTGCGATGTTCAAATATAAGAATATGTATTAAGTAGCCTTATAAGTGTCACAAGGTGTGCACAGGATCGGTATGATTTACTTGTTAGCTTAGTTTGTTCCTCGAGGAAGCCCTGCCAGGCCCACCTCTTTCCATCCTTTTCTCCTGCTTCCCTCTGCTGGGACCCCTGCCCCTCCCAGTCAGCGTTTTTCAGTTCAATATAACCCCTTCCTGAAAGATTTGGGCCGGTCTCCGTGCTGGGAGTACAAGAGCACCAACACCTCCGCCGCCCGTAACCCGCAGCCGCGCGAACCCCCCCCCCCGCCCCCCCGTTCTCGCCCAGTTCCTCCAGCTTTCCCAAACTCCGCCCCACCCATCAGACACGAAGCGGAAGTGACGTTCTGGAGGAGCCCCGAAGTCCCGCCCTTCACGCTTTCGGGGAGGGGACGCCAGACCGGAAGGGGCGGCTACAAGGCCCCCGAAGGGCGGGGCGGGGCGTCCCTCCAGAAAGTGGCGGTTTACGGGTTGCAGTTATCTTAGTGTCCGGAATAGCTTGAGTCTGTGACGAGCGGCCCGCCGGCACTGGGTCGGTACTATTTTAGCAGGAGTGGGACCCCTGAGGCCTAAGGAACAGGCCCGGGACTTCTCGGCGTTTAGGGTTCCCCCGGTAAACCGGATACCGGTTGTTTGGACTCTGCCTCTGGCTCCGGTTCCCACCCAACCCTACCAGCCCCCTTTCCTTCTGGCCGCTGCGGTGGTTCCTCCCTTTCTTGGCGGTGGGCACCGTCTTCGTTCTCTCAGTAGATCCCTTTCTCTCATCCCCATTCTTTCCAGAAGGCAGTCTTTATACTTTTCCTTATTGTTTCTTCCCACTTCTCTTCGCTTCTTTCCTTCCTTCTCCAGAATTCTCGTTCTTCGACTGCCCGTCAGGCTACCGCCGCCTCCAAGGCTTCTCTCCCTTTCTGGAGCCTGTGCTCACGGCTTAGGAGGTTGCGCTTTTAGCGCAGTCGTTTGAAGATTTTAAGCTTCTCCTTTCTCCTACCCAGGAGTCACAGATGCCAGGAAGTATGGCCCCCCTCAAGAAGCCTCGAAATACCGCCAGGGTGCCTCTGGCCTTAAACCCCCTGAAGAGCAAGGACGTGTTGGCTGTGCTGGCTGAGAGGAACCAGGCTATAATGCCAGTTGGGGCATGGGTGGAGCCTGCCTTGCCAGATAGCTCGGAAGTCCCAGCATATGTGAGTGTCAGTTTGATGCAAATGCAGTGGGGTTTCTCCCCCATTTTTCTTTTCTTTCCTTCTTTTTTTTACCCCCATGTTAGCCTTCTCTAACCCTTGGTGCTTAGGTAAGGATGAAGAGTCCTATCTGGGGATGTCCTTTCTCTCCTACTGGAAATAGGTATGTTCTTGAATTAGGATTGTAGAACAAACACCTATTTGCAAAAATTGTTTATTTCACAACCCCCTCTTTTTTTTTTTTTTTTTTTTAAATTTCACAAGCTCTTGATTGCTTGCTATACAGAAGACATCGGTACTGTCTGTATCTTGCAGACACCCCACAATGTAGTAGGGATGACAGTTGCCACGCTTAATTTAACATTAATTGATTGCTTAAAGTCAGCAAGTGTGTAGTAGAGATTCAGGAAGATTCAGACACAGAGAATAAGGAAAGAACAGATTAATTCTGACTGGGATTCTGAGAAAGTTTAACTATAAATTTCATGAGGACAGGGAACTTCTATTTTTTGGTTCCTTCCTTTCCTGTCATATAGTAAGTCTTGAGGAAATCCTCACTGAATGAATGGATGTGGAAATATAGTCCATGTTAGTCCTTAAAAAATGGAAATGCTGTTAGTACAGATCGTAGGGAACAGCATTTCAGATGAAAAGAAACTTGCAAAGTTTACTTGTGTGCCTGTTTACATAATAACTCATATGTGCTAATTGACACAGGAGGACAGTTTTGTAAGAGTATTTTTGATAGTCTTTCACAAATACTGTGCCCCTTACCTATTTGTTGAAATTTTTTTGTGGCATTTCCCACATTATATTTATAGTAAGTTGTTTACATATCTGCTTTTCCTGATGGATTGTGAACTTCCAGAGCACAGGAAAAATGTCATTTATTATCATTCCCCCAACATTATCTTGATGCCTAATAAGTGGAATGCACAAATTATGTGAAGGTTCTTCTGACTGTATCAACAAAATGCTGAACATACGATGAAAAATATGAGTTGTCCTTGATCTCAGAGAAGAAATGAGACATGGTTAAAATAAATGTTAAATAGCAAAGCAATGCCATATATTCATTAATTTTATTTTTTGTATATATGTACACACATAATTCTTTTATTCCTCTTCTGCCTATTTCCAGAAAGGATTTTAAGTATCTAAGTAGTATATGATTAAGTGCTCTGACTTTGATACTTAAAGAAGAAAGATAGGACTTTGGGTTGATGTGATTCAGGCAAGTTTAATGAAGAATTTAGCTACAGAAGCCTCCTTCTGTAGGATTCTCTCAAGAATGGGGAGAGTGGAAAGTGAGCAAGGTGTATCAGGATTCTAAGGGTAGATTAGATTGATTGGAGTGGGAAGCTTAGTAGGGGGGATGGTGGTTGATAGAATTGTAGAAAATAGGAGCTGTAGGGAACCGCAGGAAATTTTGGATAAGGGGTTGACTTCATTCATTGTTTAATATTTACAGATGAATTTCTTAATAAAAGAGTGTTTGATTAGGTTAATTGCTTCAAAAATTTTTTGAGGTGAGGGATAGATTGGCTCCTGGGGGACAAAATTAGAATGTAATTGTAACAATTTAGCCAGGAAGTATGGCATCAAGACTTGTTTAATGGTAAGGAATAAAGAGGGAAAGTCTCGAAAGAGGGTGGTTGAAGTAGGAATGAAGAGGGATAAATGTCTTAACATGTATCCCAGAAGAAACAGTAAGATTTGGTACAAAGATATGTTGGTATTTAAATTAGTGACACCTCTTTTTCATTGCTCAAATTATGACATCTTTGTAATGTAGCACCAAAATGCCTAAAAACCACCCAAATTTCTTTTTCTATGTTAAAGAGAATTGAATCTCATGTTCCCAAACATTAAATCAAAATGCAGGTCTTGGAAAGACCTATCTTCTTTCTCTCACTTAAAAAATTCTGATCAGGGGACGCCTGGGTGGCTCAGTTGGTTAAGTCGCTGCCTTCGGCTCAGCTCATGATCTCAGAGTCCTGGGATCGAGTCCTGCATCGGGCTCCTTGCTCAGCAGGGAGCCTGCTTCTCTCTCTGACTCTGCCTGCTTGTGCTTTCTCTCTCTCTCTTTCTCTCTCAGAAATAAATAAATAAATAAAATCTTTAAAAAAGAAGTTCTGATCAGTACATGTCATAGGCTGTTTGATCAAGCATCTCATAGAACTCTTTACCAGTTTAGTATACATTGTCTGGGGAATCCACTCTTATTAACAGATGCAGCTCTTGTCAGCTCAGAATAAATGTCGGATACTTACTTCTAAAGCATGGTAGACCTAATATCATGCTTATGCTAAAGGGAAACCCCTCATCATTTTTGTCCCCAAAGTTTCAAGGAGCTGTCAAGATTCCTAAAAATTCCATAGCTTCAGGCCTCCCTCCCCTTCCATTAATTAAATTAGCATCAAAATACAAAATTGCTATTTTATGAGCACGTATGGCTATTGCATTATTTTATAATTTACCTGGTTATCTATTGTGTAACAAACCTGGATCTTAGTGGCATAAAGCAAAAGATACCGTGTGTCAGGATTTCAACCAGGGCACAGTAGGAATGCTTGTCTGCAACATGGTGTCTGAAGTTTCATTTGGGACAGCTAAAACAGCTGGAGATGTCTGGGACAAGTTTACTTGGTTCTGGCTGTTGGTTGGATTTCTTGGTTCTTCATCTGGCATGTACTGGGCTGTAAAGTCTGAGACGGCTTTCTCACATATCTGGCACTTGGTTGAGGATGACTAGAATGGCTAGGGGCTTGCTGGACGCTTTTTCTTTCCACGTGGGCTCTCTGCTTGGCTAGTTTGGGCTTCCTTATAAAAGGAAGTCTTAAGCCTGGTAGTCTTAAGGCAGAATTCTTACATGGTGGCTGGTTTCTGCTAGGGTGATCACTATAAGAGCTGTAGGTGGAAGTTGCTTTATGACCTTGCTGGAGAAGTCATGAAGCCAGTGCTTCTTCCTCATTCTGTTGGATATACAGAGCCAGACAACATTCAGTATGGGAGATCACTACACAAGAGCATAAATACTGGGAGGCTTGATTCACTGTGGGGAGAAGGGATCATCTTTGGAGACTACTGTATAATATAAATATCAGTTCCATCGTATGTGAATTATCCAAAAAATGTTCTTTGGTTGTTGTGAGAAACACTTCATTGTATATATTGCCCCCTTGGATAAGCCTTAGGGTTCAAAAAGCCTATGAGGAGTTAGTTGTACAATTAAAACAGTATTCATTTTTGCTTAACCCTGTATTTCTCAAATTGATTTGTCTCTGGGTGTCTCCTAACATTCCAGAACATGGGACAATGTTCTTGGGTTTTGGTGGGCTTACACAATGGTGTTTGCTAAGAAAAATATTTTTCTAAAATATGGTACACTTTAATCTTTGGTTTACAGTTGAGATTCACAGTTTGGAATCAGTCATATACTTCAATAAGATGTTTGATAATCTCAGTATAGGGTTAAAAGAGGGAGCAGACAGATAATGGAAGTTAAAGAGGAAGGATGACTTTAATCTTCTGGGACTTGAGTTAATTTCGGTCAGTTGTTCAGGCTTTACTACCTATAGCTCTCCTTTGGAATTGTTTTACCTAATTGTTCTTTGATACTTGTTTTGTACACTGTACTCCTATGGTATGAGTATATAGTTGTATAGAATATGGGGTAGATTTCTTGGAAAATTTAATTGTAATTGGAACTTAGGTTCATTTGATTTTGAAAGTTAATGACTACCTATGAAATATTTGGGCACCTTCTGAACTAGAATTTGGAATCACTGTGTTAGAAGAAGGGCTCAAGAGAAGTATGATTTTATTTAATTTGAAGATTCCTTTTGAAAGAGAAACAGTCAAGAGAAAAACAGTGCAGTATAGGGCTATACTTCTAGCTCTGTTACTTGCCAGCAATAGATAGTATCTTGGGCTACTACTAAAGATTAATCTTTCTGAGCCCCAGTTTCCTCATCTTTAATATAAGAGATAAGAATACCTGCTACTGGAGGTAGTATTGGGGATTCAACAAGTAGCTAAAGCACTTGTCTTGTAGCAGATCTTTAATAATGGTAACTGCTTTTAATTATGATGCCTATGATTATTCAAAGCACTTCGAGGAAGTGACTGCTGATCAGGGACTCAAATGGGATAAAATATTATAGATTGTTTAGACTATGTTTTATAATTGCACATTACATAAATATTGAGTGCCTTTATATTCAAGGCTCTGTGTTATACAGTGTAGGGGAAACAAGGGAGAATTAAATACATTTCCTGTCCTCAAAGTGTACCTAATCTAATGGGGGATTTGAGAAGTGTTGCTCTCAATTAATGTTAATGAGAGGTTCTGTAGCATAGGAGAGCTCAGAAGAAGAAGGGATTGTGGAAGGTCCTAGGTGGGTGGGTATTAGGTGATCTTAAAGAATGAGTAGGCCTTTACTTTACTAGATAGAGATGACAGGAAGGGCATGCCAAGTTAAAAATGGAGCATAAATCTGAGCGTGAAGGCATTTTATAATAGGATATATTTAGTGAGTGGTGAGCAAAAGGACATACTTAGTGAGTGGTGATCAGTTTTAGGAAATGTGTGACATAAGATAGGTTTGAATTGGTTCATTAAGAATTAATGAAGACAACTTTAGTTATCAGCTCAATGAAAAATTAAGATTTGATTTGAGTGCTCACAAATTACAGTTTTTAGTTTGTGATTTGGTTTGAGTTCTTGGTACTCACCAACTATGTCTAGATTATCAGCTCTGAACTCCTGTGATTTCCTCACGCTACTGGGAATTCTGGATTATAGAACTGAATTATTTTGTCAGGATTTTATCTTGACTGATTTGTGCTTATAACAGAGCCTTAGTGGGCAAAAACTGCTGACACTTAAGTTTATTTTCTATCTTTCATCTTTCAAGACTTCAGCATATATGATTGAAGAAGAACTAAAGGAACAGCTAAGAAAAAAACAAGAAGCTCTGAAGCATTTTCAGAGACAAGTCAAACGCCGAGTAAATCAGCAAATCAGGCTGAGAAAAAAGCAACAGTTTCAGAGATCTTATGAAGCAGTAAGTTCAAAAGTGAACCTGAGTAAAGATTGAATGGAAAGTGTGTGTTATGAGATAAGCTGTTAGGCAGTAACAGAATCACAGTCTTTGGATCCCATACTTTGTATAATTGCTAGGGCGGACAGTAGATTTGTATGTAGAGAAACTGTTTTATTCTTGTGTTGTTCTGACTCACAATTTTTTTTGCTTTTACCAATAGATAAAATCAATGTCAGAATTTTGGATTTGGGTTTGAATTTTGGCTTTGCTGCTTGCTGGCTATGTGACCTTGGGCTTATTACTTATCCTCTGTGGACTGTAGTTTCTTCATGTATACAATGGGGTTATGATACTTGTCTCACAGTGTTGTTATGAGAATTAGATAAGTAAATTGTTAGCATGTAGTAGGTGCCTGATAAATATTATTTTCTTTGCCTGCTAAAACTTCTTCCTTTCTACCCCCACCCTAATTTAAAATCTTTGGGGCTGCTTATAGACATTATTTGATTGTAATGGCTTAGAGTGGAACCTCACTAGAAGAATCTCACTTTCTTCCTTTGTGTAGGCAGAAAAAGAAGGCTCTATAGCCATGCAGTCTTCAGATCCAGCACATTTAACTCCTAAAAGAACAAGTGTTTTTCCAGACAACTTAAATGCTGCTATTGGAAGTGCTGGGTTACCTCCTTCCCAGATGCTTGGGGATGGAATGGATGATAGAGAGAATCAGAATGAATTATTCCAACAACAAGCCCAGGCTGTAAGTACATAATCATTTTATGTCTATGATTTTTCTTAGATATAGGATCTATCTAGGATATGAAGTAGAGATTAGGAGGTATCACATTCAACTTCACTTTTAATTACCTTTTTTTTGCCATTGTAAAGTGGTGAATGATGAAATAATGTTTATTTTTTATACATATTTTGTATTTCTTTATTTTTGGTAAGACAGTTTAGAATCATCTAAAGGAAGGTGCCAAAGTATGGGTCAAACCTTGTGATAAAGCTTTAGGTCAAAGAACAGAATTCCCCCCCCACCCCCCACCAATTATACTAGAATTGTGTTACAGGTAAATTATTCTGTTTGTAGCATATGGACAGAATTGATTCCTAACCTCTGTCACAGATAGGTACAGTACGTATATGGGGAATTTTATTCATTATTTTTTTGTCTCTTTTTTACTCTTTTCTGTCCTTTAATCTGATTATCATAATAAGTAGATCTGTAGATCAAATAATAATATAGTAAACTCTGAACATAATCAGAATTTTAAAATGTAACATATCTAGTAATTGATTTTACATATCTGTTATTTATTTATTTATTAAAGATTTATTTATTTTAGAGAGAGAGAGTGTGGACGGGAAGGCAGAGGAAGAGGGAGAAAGAGAATCTCAACCAGACTGAGCACAGAGCCTGATGTGGAGCTTGAGCTGAAACCAGGAGTTGGACACTTAACTGACTGAGCCACCCGGGCACCCCTTACATATCTGTTATTTAAAAATTAACTACCACTGGGGTGCCTGAGTTGCTCAGTGGTTAAGCCTCTGCCTTCAGCTCAGGTAATGATCTCAGGGTCCTGGGATTGAGCCTCACATGGGGCTCTCTGCTCAGCGGGGAGCCTGCTTCCCCCCCTCTCTCTGCCTGCCTCTCTGCCTACTTGTGATCTCTGTCTATCAAATAAATAAATAAACTCTTAAAAAAAATTAGCTACATAAATAGGTTCATCCACTCAAATCACTTGACACCAGGTACTCGGCTCTCCTTAGTGTCCATGAGCTTTTAGTCCAGAAGACTAATACCATAGTCTTCAACTCTGCTGTGGGAATTATACTTTATCTTATTTGAAATGTATCCCTAGAGGGGCGCCTGGGTGGCTCAGTCATTAAGCGTCTGCCTTCGGCTCAGGTCATGATCCCAGGGTCCTGGGATAGAGCCCTGCATTGGGCTTCCTGCTCAGCAGGAAGCCTGCTTCTCCCTCTCCCACTCCCCGTGCTTCTGGTCTCTCTCTCGCTATGTCTCTTGCTGTCAAATAAATAAAATCTTAAAAAAAAATAAAATGTATCTCTAGGGATAGTGAGAGGAGAGCAAAAATGTAGATGATGATTATTTGGGGTGTTTGGGTGGCTCGGTTGAGTGCTCATCTGTTGATTTCGGCTCAGGTCATGATCTCACTGGTTGTGGGATCAAGCTTTGTGTGGGACTCTGGGCTCAGGGGAGAGTCTGCTTGAAAGTTCTCTCCCTTTAACCCTTCTCCCACTCAGGCTCGCTCTCTTTCTCTTTAAAATAGATAAATAAATCTTTAAAGAAAAAAGAAAATGATAATGTGAAAATAAAGGATTTGTAACTGCTTGTGTGCTCAGTCATAAGTATGAAGCAAATCTGATGGTGTTGTTAGTGTCAATAGGGAAAAGCTTATTAAAAAGCACATGTTAGTGGTGCCTGGGTGGCTCAGTGGGTTAAAGCCTCTGCCTTCGACTCAGGTCATGATCCCAGGGTCCTGGGATCGAGCCCCGCTTCGGGCTCTCTGCTCAGCGGAAGCCTGCTTCCTCCTCTCTCTCTGCTTGCTTCTCTGCCTACTTGTGATCTCTGTCTGTGAAATAAATAAATAAAATCTTTAAAAAAAAAAACACACATTATATTGAAATACTTAAAACATTTTTTTCTCTTTGCCCCAAACCATGACATTGCTTGATTTGTAGTAATCATTTTATAAATCATTTTGTTTCCCATTTTAAGATTATGAACAATTTGTTGAGCAAATATTTATTGAGCCAGGCACTGCATAAAGTATAAGGCTAGAACATTGATGAAGACACAGTTGTTGCCTTCATGGTGCTCGTAGCTATACTCACTTAGTGAGGATTTTACTTCATCTATATAATACATAAGTAGCACACATCAGTTCACAGATATTCGAATATACTGTGTTTGTTAAACATTGTAGAGATACCAGTGAAATGTGAAATAGGACCCTTCGTGGATTATATTTCCAAGCAGAGATATAAAGCTAACAGACCCCAATCTATTAGATAATAATATAGATATTTGCTGTATTTAATGAAAAATTGTGCTACAGGAATTCAAAATTTTAAAATTTAAAGATATTCGTGGGAGAATTCCTGGTAGAGGTGGAATTGAGCTGTATGTGTATTTTGAATTGATAAGGTGAATTGAATTGGTAAATTCAAGAGAATTTTGAGATAGGAGGAACAATGAAAAGTCTAGAATATGTAATGAGCTTGGTATATTTGGGAATAAGTGATGGAACCATTCTAATTGATAATTTACAGAGGAGAATAACAGAAAATGAGGCTAGATAGGTAGGAGGAAATCAGGTTATGAAAAGCCTGAAATGTTACAAAACTTAAAAAAAGTTTTTAATACCCTGTTGTTTTTTCTTAGAAGTTGAACTACTGAAGAATGTTCGGTGACCTAAACTACTTTAAGCCTACAAACTTTTGCCCCTACAACATCATGACAATAGATGCTTTTTAATTTTACTGTTTCTGTTGCAGTTTTTATCCACTAGGTGTCACTAAGAACTAGACAGTGAGACATTGTTCAAGCACTATCAGTTTATCTAGAAGTGGTTGAGTAAATGGTAAATGTAATTCACTTTCTGAGTGTCAGTGGACTTTTCAATTTTCTTGTGTCTTGGAGTGACAGAAACATAGAATCCTGGAGCTGGAGGGTTTTACATGTTCATCTGACATATTGAAATACTTAAGGATGATGTGACTTGATATCTGGAGTCTACTTCAAAAATAACGTAAGGGTGAGATGAAGCAGGGCGTTATAGATAAAACAACATTAGCCAGGAATTGATAATGTTAAAACTGTTTTTTTGTAGTATAGCTTCCGTCTACTTCTCTGTATGTTTGAAGTTTCTAATATGTTTGAATTTATTTACATTTTTAATTAAATGTTGGAAATGACATTATCTAGTCTAACCTTTCTTTTTATAAGGAATTCTTTTTATAATGTCTCATATATGAATGCCTAGTTTCTGCTAGAACACTGTCACTGCTTAGCAACCGACTACTTTTTAGACTATTTCATTTTTAGAAGTCTTGAAATTATAAGTATTTTTTTCAATGTATTGAGGCAAATTCTTCTCCCTATAATTTTTACCCATTGGGTCTAGTTTTGTATTCTCAAGTAATAGAAAATAAAATACCATGGTCATCTCTAAGAAACTTAAAGTATTTGATTATAATTATCATTTTTCTTTTTTGATTCTTAAATTCCTAATGTTTTCTGTCATTATAATCTTGGTTGATTTCTTCTGAATATTATTTAGTTTTTCAGTGTTCTTTTCAAATATGACCCTCAAAACTGAACATATCACTATACCCCAAATGTTATTTTGCTAGGACCTCTCTTATTCTGCACCCACGCCCCATTCTCCACTTTTGTAATACTTGGTATTACCTACCTGTTCTAAGACAGATTAAGATTAGGTACCTAGGGTACCTGGGTGGCTCAGTTGGTTGAGCGACTGCCTTCGGCTCAGGTCATGATCCCGGAGTCCTGAGATCGAGTCCCACATACGGCTCTCAGCTCCACAGGGAGTCTGCTTCTCCCTCTGACCTTCTCCCATCTCATGCTCTCTCTCACAGTCTCTCTCTCAAATAAATAAATAAAATCTTAAACAAACAAACAAGATTAGGTACCTAAAGTTAGGAACTATAATCATAAAACCAGAAGAAATTTCAAGTGTTCCCATAAAATAGAGCTAGCCAAGCCCCATGCTTTTTGTTAAGACTGATATTTATTTCTAGGGATTGAGTTTCTGTTGTGTCCCTTGATAGCTTCATTTTGGTGGGGAATTGAAGAACAACTGATCATTGTTTCTTTTTCATCATGAAATAACTTTTTATTTATGCACAATTAAGCTTACCACTGTTTTTTACCATGGTATACCTCAGCTTTTTATTTCTCACTGAATCTCTTATTTTTCACTTTTATTCTCTCTTTATATTGCAGGTTTTCTAGCTTTGTCAACCAGGGAATAAAAGTTCATTTTTGTGATTAAGAAAGAGTTAAACAATGTGAAATAACCTGATAAGTTTTCTGTAATCTATCATTGAAAAACTAATGTTTTTAAGTTTGGCTCTTTGGCTGCAAAAATTTGTTTTATTTTAAGAATATGCACGGGATAATAAAGATAGATCAGAAACTCACACAAATCTAAACTCCCTTAAGGAGTGTGTGGCCAGACAGTTTTTCTAGATCTCAGGTAGCTCCATTGATCACACAGCATAGGATCTTTGATCTTCCCACTAATATTTAATCACTAATTTGATCGATTTGGTCGTCCTCATAGGGTGACCCACCTTTCCTCATTGTCTGAGGACATGAGACCTTCAGTGCTAAACCTGGACAGTTCCAGGCAAAGTGGCAGAGTTGGTTGCCCTGTCTTTATACATATGCTTCTCCCTTATTTGCTTAATTTTCTACTAACTCGCATTCTTATCATCACAGCTCTGAAACTTTGGCATACATAGGCTCCTTTAGCCTCTTTTCTCCAGCTTTGGACCTTTAGGTTCATTTCTGTCTCTGACTTTTCATACTTCCTAGTTCATTACGTAAGATAAGGAATCTTCCCTGGCCCAGCCTGCCTTCTTGAGGAAGATCTACGTTACTGGCAAGCCTATAGCTTGGGATGCCCACCTAATAATTATTTGATTTGTAACATCTCCCTATTTTCTATGTTTTTGTTTAATGCTTATTAACATAAAACTTGTAACTTATAAAAGTTTCCTGTGGCTGCTGTAACAGATTACCTCAAACTTACTGGCTTGGAATGACAAATTTCTTCTCTCGAAGTTCTGGAGGCCGGAAGTCCAAAATCAGTTTCACTGAGCCAGAATCAAGGTGTCAGCAGGGCCTCTGCCACAGATTCTAGGATAAAATTTTTTCCTTTACTCTTCCAGTTTTTGGTGTTTGCTGCATTCCTTTTCTTGTGGCTACATCGTACCAATCCCTGCTTCCATCTTTACATCACCTTCTCTTCTTCTGTAGGCCAGATCTTCTTCTACCTCTTTCTCATAAGGACAGTTGGGATGGCATTTAGGGCCCCTGTGGATAGCCCAAGATTATCTCCTCATCTCAAGATCCTTAACTTAATGATATCTGCAAAGACCCTTTTTCCTTATAGAGTAACATTTACAGGTTTCAGGGATTAGGACCTGGTGTCTTTGGGTGTCCATTATTCAGCCTGTTCCAGTCCTCATAGCTGGTCCTTGAAAGGGCCTTCAGGTTGAGGCTTGATGAAGGGTTATGGTAATAACAGAGAAATGGAAAGACTATAATGTATATTCCAACTGCTGGACCAGTTGAAATATCCTGCTTAAGGGACTACAATCAATTTGTGACTCTAATAGAGGTTTGGAGTTGATGGGAGATGAACATTATATATCCTTATTTCATATCTGTTACAACAGGTATTTTGAATTCTTGGTCACCTTGTGCAGGGCAATAACATTTACCATACTTGGTAATGAGTAAAAACAGGCATATGTGTGGCTCTGTACTTTTCATAACCTCAGCTGCACATGGATCTCTTTTTGCAATATGATTATCTCTATCTTGACTCCTTTAGCCAGCCACTCTGCTTACCAAATTTAGAAGTCTTCCTCTTAGCAGAATAAAGAATAATGTTTCAAGTTGATTTCTCTGACTGGAGGTGTAGACCTTTAAAGATTTTATTTATTTATTTGACAGAGAGAGAGATCACAAGTAGGTAGAGCAGCTGGAAGAGAGAGAGAGGGATGTAGGCTCCCCGCTGAGCAGAGAGCCTGATGTGTGACTCGATGCCAGGACCCTGAGACCATGACCTGAGCTGCAGGCAGAGGCTTAACCCACTGAGCCACCCAGGCACCCTGGAGGTGTAGATCTTTAAAAGCAGAGGCAGAACAGAGGTGATATACTGTAAGGAAACTGTGCTGGTACTGAGAATGTTTTTATCCCTACTTCACTATTAGTAAAAATCAAGGTGTTTGTTATTTATATCTGGAAATCATGGTCATGATTTGCCTTCAAGGGAGAATTGATATCATTAAACTTTTACTGGATGGGTTAGAACTGGTCCTGGTTTTGCCATAATTTTACTTAGTATAGGGATATACTTTTCTTCCACATGATGTAGGGCTCAACCTAAAAAATGGTACTTTGTTTATTTCTGTATTTTCTTTAAGGGAACATTATGTGCAGTTTTGTGAAAAATAAAATAGTTTTTGCTTCTCTGAAAAAGGAATCAAAATAGATGCTTAATGAAATTACTAGGTAGATAGAAGGAATGAACACAAAGCGTATTTAATATTAATACTTATTATCAGCTGTTATTTCAAGTACTTGAAACAAATGGGTTGAGATGTTTGAGTTTGTGTTCTGAGTTAACTTAGAAAGGCTTCCTGGAAGAAGAGGGATTTGAGAAAAAACTAAATAGCTACAGTCTTCAAATGTTAGGGGTGAAGAAGGAATTCTTGTAAATAGGAAAACAGAATTTTAGAGGGCCTAGGAATGGAGTCTTCTAGCAAGGAGTGATAAAAGTGATTAGGCATGCAAGGACTAGTTAAAGAAATAACTTCTTATTGGAAGGTAAGGAATGTATCTACTCAATCATTTCTAAGTTTATTAATTCAGACTTTCAGGTTCTGATATTTTTGTGTACATTCTTAGCACAAAGCATATGTTGGTAAAAAAACAATTTGAATAACAGTACTTAAATCAAGTTATGAAATATAGTATCTTAGAATAATGAAAATCATGTTAAAATACTATCAGCAGACCGAAGTCTCCTTTGCAGGTAATCCTCTTGTCATAGGTCTGGCATTTTTTTAATAATAGGGGCCTTTTTTCCTGTTGGAACACTTAGTGAATTCGGTATTAAAACTTTAGCCTGTTTTTGTTTGCTCTTTTTTCCCCTTTCCTGGCAGCTTAGTCAAACCATGAAACAGGCCCGTCAGCGGCTGGCATCCTTTAAGACTGTGAATAAAAAAAATGCGTCAGTGTTTCCAGACAGTAGAAGGAAAACCTCTCCTCCCCACGAGGTAAATTAATTTCTAATAAATTATTTTTAAAAGTACAGATAAAGATTTATTTATATCTCAACATTGTTGAAAGCTGTAGAAGTAATTGGAAATAACCTGAAATATCCAATAGTAGGGAATGGTTAAAACTTATGGTATATCCACATATAGCTATTCTTTTTTTTTTTTTTAAAGATTTTATTTATTTATTTGTCAGAAAGAGAGGGAGAGAGAGCGAGCGAGCACAGGCAGACAGAGAGGCAGCCAGAGGCAGAGGGAGAAGCAGGCTCCCTGCCGAGCAAGAAGCCCGATGTGGGACTCGATCCCAGGATGCTGGGATCATGACCTGAGCCGAAGGCAGCCGCTTAACCAAATGAGCCACCCAGGCGTCCCCACATATAGCTATTCTAAAAATTATCATGCTTTCATGATATGAAGACAAGGGAAAGTGTGATACAAAGTTAAGTGAAGAAAGTAAGATACAGGATTATATACAATATATTCTCAATTAAAAGACTTTATTCAGGGGCGCCTGGGTGGCTCAGTGGGTTAAAGCCTCTGCCTTCGGCTCAGGTCATGGTCCCAGGGTCTTGGGATCGAGCCCCGGGCTCTCTGCTCAGCGGGGAGCCTGCTTCCTCCTCTCTCTCTGCCTGCCTCTCTACCTACTTGTGATTTCTGTCTGTCAAATAGGTCACCTCTGGTGGCTCCCCCCCCTTAAAAAAAAAAAAAAGACTTTATTCAGCCAACATTTATGGAATGATTATAGTTGCCAGGCATTGTTCTAGAAGCAGGACTTGGAGTAGAGAAAAGATAAAGATCACACAAGGAGCTTCTGTGCTTGTAGGGAAGCAAATAATAAACAAGCAAATAAATATAGAATATAATTTCAAATGATAAGTGTATAAAAAAATAAAGCAAAATAAAGAGATTGGGAGGGAATGCTGTGTGCAGAGACAAAAGCCTGGAAAGAAATGGACCAAGAGGTTAATACTGATTATTTCTGGTTAGCATTATTTCAGGTGATTTTTATTTTTTTCTCTCAGCTTTCTCTATTTTAAAAACTTTCCAGAATGCAATATTTTACTTTATAATCAGGAAAAAAATACTATTTTTTTTTTTTAAAAAGAAACTCTTCTAAAGAATACAAGGTTAGAGTGAATAATTGGAACCTAAAGTGGAGCTAGACTTAAGAGGATACTTAAGGTGATACTTGTAAAGTGATATTTTTCTGTGCCTATTTATTTCAGTGTTCACAAATTTGGATGCTAAAAACAAACCCATGTATTTTCCTGTGTTTACTCATTTGGGCATTAATTTCAAGTTTTGATAGGCAGCACCATGTAAAATGGGCCGTTTCATCTTTTTTGATCTTTTTTTGGCCATGATCACCTCTGTCCCTTAGTTCTTACTTTTGCTTCTTAGATTACATATATATATTTTGTATTCTTTCCCTTAAGTATCTCAACACAACCACCAAAAACATTTGTGTCTTTTATGTTTGCAGTTTGTAGAATACTAACTTACAATGTCTCCCCCTTCAGTGGTAATTGAGACATAGTTAAATATAAGAAACAAGCGGGCATGGGTGTGTGTGTCACATATGGCATTTTGTCCCAGATATATTCAGTATGGTTACCTTTTTCTAGCATTGCCTTGTTATGACTCTCGAGATATTCTTTTGTACCTAAATTCTTCTTTGTGGCTGGTATTTTGGACAATTTTCATACCTATGGATTTGGCAACTCCAGTTTGTGACATTCGACTGACTCCAGAGTACTGTTAGAATGAAGTGATTGGACACATTCTAGTAAACCAGAAAAGAAGAGTTATCAGATCCTAGAGACTCATATTTTATATTGTGTGAAACATGTTCAAACCTTTCAGTTGATGTTTTTCCAGAGAAAGTACTGTTTACAGGTTTGACTGAAATAATCATTCAGTAGAAGGGAAAAGGATTAAGTCTGAGATAACATTCTATATAAACCAGTTTTATACATCAAAGATGCCATTTAAATCTAATTCATTATGATGATGGTAATGATGAATTCAGACTGACTGCTGTTTCCAAAGAATGCATGTGTATTTTTCAACTAAGACATTGGAAATACCTGTTCCATAGAAATGAGAATGATAAAAGAAATTAGTGTAATTTTTTGTATTTCTTATATCAAGTATGTGGTCTTTCCCTCAAATCTGAACAGTTTTCTACCCCTCCCCCCCCCCCGCCCCCGGCTGTGTGAAGTGGAAATCTGCCAGTCAGAAAGGACATAATCTATAACCCAGTTGAACTCTGGTTTCATTTCCTTGTTAGACTTATTTTTACTGACCTTAGAATCTGTCTGGTTGTTATTGTTATTCCAGGTTTAGAGATACAAATAGAAGATATATTTGCATGAACTCTGTCAGGTCACCAAGACAAAATCGTAAGCCTCTTAAAATTGATCCTGGCTGGGATAGAAACAAATTGTCATTTATAAAGTCAATATATTCTAGCACTCTATTTCACTCCATGTTTGGTGTGAGTAATTTGTTTGTAAATCTGAAGTAGAACTCAACCACTTTTTTTTCTTTATTCTATATTAAACCACCCTCATCTGTTAAGATCATTCCAGATCTTTCACAAAAACTCAACTTAGTATCATGAGCATGTTGCTTTCTCTAGACCATCTATATTTGTATTATTTTTTTTCAGAAAGCACTTTGTAGGAAACCATCATCCCTCAAGATAAATACAGGAACAAGAAGACAGTTGACCTTTCAGGTCCGTCAAGGTCTTTGGTCTTTTAACTACTTTGCATTACCAGAAATTTACAGAAAATCAGAGAGGACAATGTAAACAATAAAGGGAGGGGCGCTTGGGTGGCTATGTTGTTAAGCATCTGCCTTCAGCTCAGGTCATGATCCCAGGGTCCTGGGATCGAGCGCTACTTCCCTGCATCTGGGTCCCTGCTCGGCCGGAAGCCTGCTTCTCCCTCTCCCACTCCCCATGCTTGTGTTCTCTCTCTTGCTGTGTCTCTCTCTGTCAAATAAATAAATAAAATCTTTAAGAAAATAAAAAAATTTTTAAAAAGGGGAAAAATGGCTTGTTAGTGCTGTCCACAGCTAATTAAGTCTGGGTTTAAGGGTTAAGGTTCTAATGTCCAGTATTTTTTTTCCTAACAGTTCCATTGGGATATAATTTATATACCACACAGTTTACCCATTTAAAGTATACGTTTTGGGGGTGCCTGGGTGGCTCAGTGGGTTAAGCCTCTGCCTTCGGCTCGGGTCATGATCCCAGCGTCCTGGGATTGAGCCCCATATCAGGCTCCCTGCTTGGCGGGAAGCCTGCTTCTCCCTCTCCCACTCCCCCTGCTTGTGTTCCCTCTCTTGCTGTGTCTCTCTCTGTCAAATAAATAAAATCTTAAAAAAAAGTATATGTTTTATATTGCATGGAGCACTGGGTGTGGTGCATAAACAGTGAATCTTGGAACACTGAAAAAATAAAGTAAAAAAAATATAGATTTCAGTGGTTTTTCGTATATTCACCAATTTGTACAATTGTCAACATAATCTAATTTAGAGCACTTTCTTCACCCCTGAAAAAAAAAATCCTATTCCCATTAGCTGTCACTTCCCATTCCATCCTTCCCAGTCCTAAGCAACCACTAACCTAGTTGCTATCTGTATAGATTTGCTTATTCTGGACATTTCATCTAAATGGAATCATATAATATGTGGTCCTTTGTGACTGGCTTCTTTCACTTTGTGTGTTTTCATTATGTTGTAGAATGTATCAGTACTTTATTCCTTTTTATTCCCGAATAATATTCCTTTTATAGCTATATCACATTTGGTATATGCATTCATCAGTTGATGGGCTTCTAGGCTTTTGTGAATGACTAAAACACTTATAAACGTGTTGTGTGGACATTCATTTCTTTAGTAATGGAATTTTGGGATCCTAGGCTAACTCTATGTTTCATATTTTGAGGAACTGCTAAGCTGTTTTCCTTCAGCAATATATGTGGGCTCCAATTCCCCACATCCTCACCAATACTTACTATTGTCCATCTTTTTTATTATAACCATCCTACTGATGTGAGGTGATATCTCACTGTACTTTTGATTTGTGTTTTCCTGATGACTTATGATCTTGAGTATCTTTTCACATGCTTATTCACCCATTTATATGTCTCTTATGGAGATAATGTCTATCCAGATGTGTCCATTTTTTAATTGGGGTGTTTGGTTTTTTTTTTAATTATTGAGTTATACGTGTTCTTTTTGTATTCTGAATGGATTTCCCTTATCAGATACACATGATTTGCAAGTATTTTTTTACATTCTGTAGGTTGTCATTTCACTTTCTTAATGCTATCATTTATATAAAATTTTTAATTACAGTGTTGTTTAATTTATCTATTTTTTCTTGTGTTGTTTGTGCTTTTGATGTAGTATCTAGTAAATCATTGCTTAATCTAAAGTCATCAATAATTTCTGCTATGTGTCCTAAAAATTTTATAATTTTAGTTCTTACATTTAAGCCTATAACCTATTTTTTTTTAGAGATTTTATTTATTTATTTGACAGATCACAAGTAGGCAGAGAGACAGGCAGAGAGAGGAGGAAGCAGGCTCCCTGCTGAGCAGAGAGCCCGATCTGGGGCTCGATCCCAGGAACCTGGGATCATGACCTGAGCCGAAGGCAGAGGCTTTAACCCACTGAGCCACCCAGGTGCCCCAAGCCTATAACCTATTTTGAGTAAATTTTTAAATGTGGTGAGGAAGTGTTTTAACTTAATTCTTTTGCATGTAGATATCCACTTTTCCTGGTACCATTTGTGGAAAAACTATTCTTTTTCCATTGAGTTTTCTTGCCACTCTTGTTGAAAACCAGTTGACTGAGAGTTTATCGATGTCTTAATATTATCTTCTGAGATTCATGAACATGGGATGTCTTTCCATTTATTTAGATCTTTTTAAATTTCTTTCAACAGTATTTTATAATTTTCATTATATAGTCTTATGCTTCCTTTGTAATGTCCTGTTTTTATAATACTTGATTATACTGACCTACCAAGTTATATTAATAGTGTGCTGAATCCCAGGATTTTATTGTAATCACATTGTTTCTACCTGTAATAGATACTTTTTTTCATTGTTGATTGTGTCGTTTGTAGGAACCTGACTCTGAGGAATCTTCATCTATTACGACAGATAAGGAGACAGAAAATTTGTTTTGGGAAGACCAGCACGATCTCCTTTCTAAAGACAGGGACAAACCTTTCAGCAGAGTTCAGGTAAAGCAGAGTGAAAAGAGATTGTATAATAGAAGTTAAACTAAGTGTGATTTGGGATGCCATATTGTACTAGTTTGGGATTATAGGTTTAGGTTCTGTTAAGTTGAGCAAAGATTAAAATTTCCTGTTTTATTCTAGTAATTTGTTTGACTACAGTATCTTTTAAAATTTTTATTGTTTTAAAGATTTTATTTATTTGAAAGAGAGCAAGAGAAAGAGAGCATGAGCAAGCATAAGCAGGGGGGAAGGGGGGAGAGGGAGACGTAGGCTCCCCAGTGGCAATGAGCCTGCACAGGGCTCAATTCCAAAACCCTGGGATCATGCCCAGAGCCGAAGGCAGACAGTTAACCCACTGAGCCACCCAGGCGCCCCTTTGTCTTTTTTTTTCTAAGATTTTATTTATGTATTTGGAAGAGAGTGAGAAAGAGAGAGAGCACAAGATTGAGAGAGAAAGCATGAGCAGGGGGAGGGGCAGATGGAGAGGGAAAGGCAGGCTCCCCACTAAGGAGGGAGCCTGACATGGGGCTCTCAATTTCAGGACCCTGGGATCATGACCTGGGCTGAAGGCAGACGCTTAACCCACTGAGCCCCTAACTACCGTATCTTTTTGAGATTATTTTAGGAATCTTGTGGAAAACCTAGAGCATTGCTACTACCTGGCATTCTATGTTTGATGTTTATGTTCACTTTTAGAAAGTACAGTTCAAAAATCCATTATTTGCCGTGATGAAAGAGGAAGAACAAAAGCAATTAGATCTTCAGGGTCTTCAGAATATTCTGCCAGAAGCCCAGGATTACCTTCCAGAAGGCCAAGGTGATCTGCTGGAAGCTGAGGGTGATTTGACAGGAGTCCAGAGTGTTGAGCTAGAAGCTGAGAGTGTTGAACCAGAAGCCAAGAGTGTTGACCCAAAGCTCAGTATCCCAGCTATTGAGCTGGAAAGCCAAGCTGTTGAGCCCAAAGCGCAGCCCATTGAGCCTAAAGCCCAGGCTGATAAGATAAAAACTCAGGGTATTATGCCAGAAGCCCAGAATATTGAACTAGAAGATGAGAGTATTGTGTCTGAAGTCCAGGATTTGCTACCCAAAGACCAGAATATTCTACTCAGATATCAGGACCAGGACTTTCTACTTAAAGACCAGGATTTTCTACTGAAAGACCAGAATATTCTACCCGAATGTCAGGACCAGCATTTTCCACCCAAAGACCATCATGTGCTCCCCGAAGACCAGAATAGTCAATCTAAATTTCAGGACCAGGATTTTCTACTAAAAGACCAGCATCAGCATTTTCTACCCAGAGATCAGGTAAAACAGAGTGGAAAAGAGGTATAAGAAGAAGAAATATCTACTTACATTTTGGAGTGGGATTAGTGAGGACTAAATTGCAGCTGATTTGGAGAGTCATAGTTGGAAAAAATAGTTTCCTCATAAATTCCTCAGAACCTGGGGTTCTCATTAAATGTTAAAGTATTATCAGCAGCACATTACCACTTAATTGACAATTTACTTTTTTTTAAAAATCTTTATTAGGAAAAATATTTCTAGCAGCCATTATCTGCTTTGACAGCTGAAAGATGGAAAAGGGAGCGGCCCACAAGTGTGCAACAGTATCTTTTACTACTCAGGTTCCAAGTTCAGCCCTCCAGCAGAGATCAGTTAGGCCAAAAATAAGAAGAAAGGGACCAACGGGAAGCAAATTACATAGGGCTATAACTGGGCTTATGTGGAACAGAATATAGTGTTTTCTTCTTTTTCATATCATGTTCAGTTATATTCTGACTTCAATTAATGCCAGAATTCTCACTGCAGCCCAAAGTATTGGTTAACCTGTCTTTCTTAACTGAACAATTGGTATTTTGTGTTCTTTCTTTAGGGAACAGGTTTGAAGCAGCCAGCATCAATTTTGATAGGCCCAAGAGGGAGAGAGGCATTTCCTCTGGATGTCCATCAGGATCTTCCACCCAGGCATCAAGATCAGACTTCCAGTAGGGACAAGGTAGAACAGAAAAAAGGAGAGAGACCAACAGGAACTGAATTGTTCAGGGTTTTAGTTTGGAACTTGCAAAGGTTGTTCTCAGCTAGACTTTGCAAATGACAAAAAGTATGGCTTTCTGCTTTATTACATATTTCAAATTATCTTGAGTTACAAAAATTACTTGTAAGGCCCTCAATAAAGCCTGTAGTATTACTACTATCATATTATTCCTACCAGACAACTTATAATTAGTGTTTTTGTTTTCTTTTAGAAAGTACGCTTCAAGGAGTCATATTCTGATGAGTCAAGTGAAAAAGGAAGAGAAGACTGTTCTCTGGCAGGTTATCAGTATCTGCCTCCTAAACTCCAGGACCAGACCTTCATCAGAGATCAGGTAGAGCAGAATAAAAAGGAGATAAATAGGAGATAAAGTAACTGGATTTTATATATTCTCAGTAATTGGTAACGTGAAGTATAGAAACAAGTGCAAAGACCCTGGTCTGATGAACTCTTATCTGTCAAATCAGTTCTGTCATTTAGAAGGCTGATAAATCACATTCACATTCTTATTGTAGAATCAAACTATTTTAGTTTACTAAGATTATGCTACAACTTCTGCTGAAGCCTACACGGTATAACCACAAACACGCTGTCCCTACATGAACAGTGTAGGAAGATGTGGCAGATCCTAAATTACTTAACATATGGGGAGTTTATCAGACTACTCTGTCCATGGTTTAAGATTAAAAATTCAGGTCTACAGAGTTGAGCTAAAACTGTTGCATCCTCAAAAAAAAAATGGCATAAAATAAAAGTATTATGTCTTGATCAAGTTAAAATGTATCAGATTATCCTTACCCCTGGGTACCATTTCCCTGGAGTTCTTGTTGAAACCTACGATACTATGATTAGCTTGTTGCCCTGGTAGGACAGTTTGCTTTTTTATCTTTATTCCTTTAGAACATGTTTGTCAAGCAACTGCCATCTTTTATGGGAGCAGAGAGAATGAGCGATGAATTGCCTCTGGAGTATCATCAGTATGTTGAACCTAAAACCTGGGACCAAGTGTCCCCTAGAGAACAGGTAGAGCAGAATACAGGGGGAAGACTTTCCTTCCTGAAAGAATAACAGAGATGAAATGACTTAAGATTTGGGTTGAAGCTTATCAAGCTAGTTCAGAGGTAGGCTACATAGAAATAAAGCTTCTAGAGTGAGGCTAAGAGCCTAACATTTTCAGTTATTTCAAAATGTGCCAGACCTAAAGTCTGTCCAGCTGAGAAAGCATATCTGTCATTTGGGTTGACCAAAAGACAGGGTTTGTATAATATTGATTGGTTAACAGTAGATCATTCTGCATAAACTCATATCCTGGAGCATATTTGACTTTCTGCATTTAGCTTTATAAATACTAAAGAGCTTCTCCTCTTGGCCAACTGAAGCAGTACATCAAAACGAAACATTCTGCTCTACCAGTTTGCACACCATTATTCAGGAAGGATTAAAACACGCTGTTTCCCGCCACAGAGCTCTTTGAACTTTACCACTGCCAGCTAGTGTTTGTGCATGGAGTTACTGGAGACATCTAGTAGGAGTACTTGTAGAAATGACACAAGCTTGTTTCCTGGTTGTACCTTGGGAAAATGCTAGCAATATAAAAATATTTCTTCCAAACATATTATTGAATAAAGAGATACTCCATGCCAAAAAAAAAAAAAAAGAAAGAAAGAAAGAAAAAAGGACCAGAATAATCTGAGATTTGCTTTAAAAATAGTCTGGGAAAAAAGTGGGAAAAGAAACAGATGGAAAAAAATATTACTAATTATTGAAGCTGGGGGGATAGGTATCTTGGGATCCATTACACATTTTCGTTCCTACTTTGATTTCTATTTGGGAATTTTGTATTAACACATGCACCACACGTGCACACCAGCTCTGTTACGTTATCCTCGCCTAGTATCATTATTTTGGAGTTGTCACTGATGTCATTAGTTGTCACTAATCATTTCTGCTTAGACAGTTTTGTATTTTGTTATTCCTTTAGAGCAAGTATATCAAGCAAACCTCATCTTATGAGAAATGGGAGATTGAAAGAAGAATTCCTTCTGGAGTGCCATCAGTATGTTTCACCCAGTGTTTAAGATCTTGCCTCTCTGGGGAATAAGTAGAGCAGAGTATAGTGAGGAGTAAGTAGCAGAGAATAAATTGCTTAGGTTTTGGCTTAAGTTTAACAGGGAAATGTAGTAACTACTTATGGGTTTAATGTTAAGGTCAGTAAATAGTGGGCAGAGCTATCCCGTCCTCTAGTTCTGTGATGTTTCATACCATTCTGACCTGTGGAAACTACTTCCGGCCTCTTCACTGAGGCTTTTAGCATTGCCTAGGCATGATGCTTCTGCTTTGACAATTGATGTTCAGTGTTGACATTGTCTTTTAGCACAGGAACTATGGGCAGGCCTTACATTATGTGACAGATGAGAGATGGAGAAAGGAGTTACTTCCGGAGCACCACGAATATGTTTTTCATGATATCCAGGATCCAGGTTCAGCCAGAGAGCAGGTAGAGCAAAGTGCGGTGAAAAGTAAGCAGCAGAAGGTAAATCAGTTAGTGTTTGATCTGGGCTTGACATAGCTGTACTTCTAACAGCAGTGCTACCGCTGCTAATGTTCTCTCTTCTTAATCCTGTTAATAATAGGAGTAACAGCTTACATTTGGTAAGCACTTTCCAGAACCAGAATAGTTCTAGAACTTTGTATCCATTGTCTCATTTCTCATTCTCACAATCATCTGGGGAGATAGATACTGTGATTATCCTTGTTTTATAGATGAATAAACTTATGATTGCCTTGTGGACACAGTTGAGATCCATAATAGTGGCAAGGAGTGTAATGTCTACTTTTTTTTTTAAGATTTTATTTATTTATTTGACAGAGATCACAAGTAGGCAGAGAGGCAGGCAGAGAGAGAGAGAGAGAGAGAGAGAGAGAAGCAGGCTCCCCGCTGAGCAGAGAGCCCGATGTGGGACTCAATCCCAGGACCCTGAGATCATGACCTGGGCCGAAGGCAGCGGCTTAACCCACTGAGCCACCCAGGCGCCCTGTAATGTCTACTTTTATGCCATAATGTATCAGACTGTTGTAATGGACCTGTATAGAGTAGGTCAGGGCTATCACTGCAGTCTACAGTATTTTTACTAGCATTATATCACTGCTCATATACTTTGGTGATTGCTTTTGTGGTTTTTTTTAGAGCTTATACTTCAGAAGGCAGCCATCTGTTGGGACAGCTGAAAGATGGCGAGAGGATTTGCTTCTGGATGACCATCAGCATCTGCCAGCCAAGCACCAGAGAGAGGTTTCCAGCAAAAGACAGGTAGAGTATGAGTAATGGAATTTAGATAGGATTGTAGGCGCATACAGAGCTGGGAGTGGTGAGGCTGAGCAAAAATCAGATTCTTGTTTTATTTCATAGTGTGTGAAACTTATCCTGACCCAAGATTACTTTAGTGCTCTCACTGAAACCGAGGATATTGGAAAAACTCTATTTTATATGTATGTTCTTTTATAAGGGGTGTATTTCTGATGGCCATTGTCTTTTATGGCAGGAGAGGGGAAGAAATGAGTGGTTTCTGAGGGAGAGGAGTCAGGAGGCTCTTCCACCCAGTGGCCAGGCCTAGATTTCCATCAGTAAGCTGTTAGAGCATAAGATGGGATCACCAAGAAATTAGCTGTTCAGAGTGTAAGCTGGAGCTTATTCGGGTTGTATTGCCTGAGCTTCGATGTACTGAGTTAAGATCTGTGGTTTTTTAAGAAAACGTTACAGCAATCTGGCCTCCATGGCTTAACTGAAGTCTGGTGTGTATTCCCACTAGAATTTGTCACTGTCCAAGTAATTTCTGTCTTGTGATTTTATGTTATTTTAACAACAGAGCCTTCAGACAACCGGTGTTGTTAAGATATATAAAAGAGAGAAAGAGACATTTCCTCTTGGCTCTTTTATAAGAGCAGAAGAAAAGGAGCATAAAGATGAAGTAGGATTTGGGCTGAGGTTTTCAGGACTACACTGTAGCTCTTTTGTAATTTTTAGTTTGTCTCTATGAGGTTGGCCTAAAGGTACACTGTCACATTTTATTCTACATTGTCACTTATATATCCTGAAGTGTGCCAGGCTCTTTCCTACCTCAGATCTGTAGCAATGTTTTTTTCCTTTGCCTGGATATCCTTCTCCTTTTTCTTCACAAAGCTGGTCACTTTTCATCCTTAAGGTTTCAACATAAATACCTCCTTGGAAAAGACTGTCCCGACCACCTTATCAAAAATAGGTCTCCTCTCTTTTGTTTTTCTCTATCCTTGCATTCTCTTTCCTTCTCAGTACACAAGATAATTTGCAATAATTCATTGCTTTAACATGTTTTCCACTGGTCTGTAAGCTTTACGAGGAGAGGTACCACCCCTGATATGTTTACCAGTGTATCGGCAGCCTGTATATAGTACAGTGCCTGGTACCTAATAGTCTCTTGCTAAATATGTTTTGAATTAGTCAATCAAACGTTTACTGAATGCCTCGTTAGGTGTTAGCCATTGTTTAGGTGCTAAATATCAAAGATACAGTTGTGAATCAGACACAGAACTCAAATTTCAGACAGTCTAAAGAAGAGAGACTGAGACATAAGCAGATAATTATGAAGCAACATAATTAATGGTAGAGGGGGCATAGGGTATTAACTGAGCACAGAAGAGGCATACCTAACTGACTCTTTGCTTGAGGGTGTGCTGCCTTGGTTGTCCCTCTGCCATACAAGCCCGATCCCCTGGGACAGTCCTTTCTCCTTGTAGGCTCCTGAAATAAACCAGCCTTATTGGGAAAAAAAAAACATTTTAATAGTGTAGATTTAGATCACAGTCATACTTGGGGCTTATAGTCATAGCTGCTTAGCATTTTTCTTGCTTGCCCTTTGTCAGCTCCCTCTGTGGCCCACACTAATAATAGTAAATCTTAAATACTTTGTAAAGTTCTTGCTACATCCCCATACTCTCGGGACTTTCATGAAGAAAATAGAAGCCATCATGCACTAACTCCCTCAGCCATTTGTTTTTTTGAAATTCTCACCTATTCCTACTATGTCAGAAGAAGAGTTATCTGTCCTTGGACCATGTTCTGGATTCTTTTGCCATCCTTTCTTCTGGGTCCAGTTTTGAATATTATATTGTGAGACTCTGGCTTCTGTTGAAATCCTCTGAAGAATATTGCATCTTTTGTTTATCTGTTCTAACAGGCAATCAGCCTTGTTAAGTTTATATTATAAGTTCTTTCTCACCTTCTATGAAGAGTGGCTCGAGCGTTAGTTCAGTTTTCATAGCCTTCATTATATTCCTTTAGGTCCATCCCATGCATGCACAACTCAGGGGTGATTTGGGGACATATGCCAATTCATACACAGGTTTAAGGAATCCAGTTTTCTAGCTCATTCCTTCTCAGGATGCCGAACCCCTACACTCTCCAAATATCACAGGCCACATTTCCTGGAATCTTTAGTTAGAATCAGTGAGACAGAGAGGTCCATAGTAAGCTTACTCCCTGCCCAGTGCTGAAAGTCTGGCTTTTCTTACTTTTTTGAAAGCAGAAAATGTTTTCATTTTTATTGTAGCAAAAGTAAACACAAACAAAAAGAAAAAAATAACCCGAAATTCCAGAAATAACTATCATCAGACTCTGCTATGTATCATTTTCAGATTGTATTCAGTCAGTTCTTGTTATTCATGGTAGTTAAATAAAGTTGTCACATTGCAGTAGTGAATACTAAACCACTGTTCCTAGGAAAGACACATTGTTAGTTTTTTATGAGTTTTTTATGATCATGTTTTGGTCACTCATCAATACCTAACTTTATTTTATGTGAATTTCTGTTTAAAGATACCTATTTAATACTTAATGTTGATTTATTAACATTGACTCAGAGCCAGTAACACTATAACTTATTCCTGAATGAGCTTATTTCATACATGTGTTTTCTCCATAAGATATCAAGGCGTTCTTATGCTTAAGAATACTAGATAGTGGGGCACCTGGGTGGCTCAGTCGTTAAGCCTCTGCCTTCAGTTCAGGTCATGATCCCAAAGTCCTGGGATCAAGCCCCACATTGGGCTCTCTGTTCAGTGGGAAGCTTGTGTCTCCCTTCCCACTCCTCCTGCTTGTGTTCCCTCTCTTGCTATCTCTCTGTCAAATAAATAAAATCCTAAAAAAAAAAAAAAGAAGTGCTTAGCCTATCTTAAAAAAAAAAAGAATACTAGATAGTATCAACACTTGGGAGTGCTTGGGAGCCATTTTATTTTATTTTATTCTGTCTTTTATTTTTATTTCTTTAAAAAAGATGATGTATTTTAAATGGAGGCACCTGGGTGGCTCAGTCATTAAGTGTCTGCCTTTGGCTCGGGTCATGATCTCAGGGTCCTGGGAATGAGTCCTGCATCGGGCTCTCTGTTCAGCGGGAAGCCTGCTTCTCCCTCTCCCTGCTGTGTTCCCTCTCTCACTGTGTCTCACCCTGTCAAATAAATAGATAAAATCTTTAAAAAAATAAAAAAAGATTATGTATTTTAGAGAGAGAGAACAAGAGAGGGAGCCAGAAGAAGGGCGGAAGAAGAGGGAGAGAAAGAAATCTGTAGGCAGACTACCCACTGAGCTCAGAGCCTATGTGATCTGGGGCTCTGTCCCAGGACCCTGAGATTAGGACCTGAGCTGAAATCAAGAGTTAGATGCTCAACTGACTCAGCCACCCAGGGGCCCCGGGAGCCATTTTAAATAGTGAAATCTCCAACAAAAAGCACAAAAATGCAAAAACCTTGGCACTAAATAGACCTTGAAAAGAATACCTGTTTACAGTTTGAAGTCTGAAACAAAAAGAGCAGAGCATCCCCTTGTTCAGCCTCAGCCGGCAACATGCATATCTGGTGACTCAAATTTGTCACAGCTCTGTGTCTGCAATTGACCATAAAAGCATCACAAGTGTTAATTTTGGAATTACAAATAAATTTTAGTAAATAGGCAAATTCACAAGGAAGGAGTATGGAATATTGAGGATTGACTATAATTTGTATACTATATAATTAACCTATTTAAAGTTTTGATGCAGTGTTTTTAGTATATTCAAAGGGTTGTGTGAAGTTTGCCACAATGAATATCAGAACATTTTCTTCATACCCCAAAAGTCTTTACTCATTAGCGGCCAATTCCTTTTTCCTCCACCCCCCAACCCTAGGCAACCATTAACCAATTTTTCTCTCTATAGATTTGCCTTTTCTGGACATTTCATATAAATGGGATCATCATGGAATATATGGCCTTTTGTGACTGGCTTTTTTCATTTAACATAATGTTTTCAAAGTTCATTGACCTTGTAGCATATAGCAGTACTTTATTCCTATCATTAGATGACATTCCATTTTATGCATATAGCACGTTTTATCCAGTCATCAATTGATGGACGTTTGGATTGTTTCTACTTCTTGGCTGTTATGAATAATGTTGCTATGAATGTTAGCATACAAGTTTTTCTGTGGATATATGTTTTCATTTCTCTTGAGTATATCAAGGAATGGAATTGCTGGGAATATGGTGACTCTATGTTTAACCTTTTGAGGAACTGTCAAATTATTTTCCAAAGTGGCTGCACTATTTTTCATTCCTTCCAACAGTGTACGAAGGTTCTAATTTCTTCACATCCTCATCAGCACTTAATTTATTTTTAATTATAGCTATATTAATGGGCGTGAAGTGGTATCTCATCATGCTTTTGATTTATATTTTCCTGCTGGTTAATAGCGGGCATCTTTTCATGTGGTCATTGGCTATCTGTATTCTTTGGAAAACTGCTTATTAGATTATCTGCCCAATTTATAATTGAGTTGTCTTTTGATTATTGAGTTTGTGAATTCCTTTTTTTTTTTTTTAAAGATTTTATTTATTTGACAGACAGAGATCACAAGTAGGCAGAGAGGCAGGCAGAGAGAGAGAGGCGGGGAAGCAGGCTCCCCGCTGAGCAGAGAGCCCGATGTGAGGCTCGATCCCAGGACCCTGAGATCATGACCTGAGCCGAAGGCAGAGGCTTAACCCACTGAGCCACCCAGGCGCCCCAGAGTTTGTGAATTCTTAATATATTCTCCATACAAGTCCCTTATTAGTTACATGATTTACAAATGTTTTCTCCCATTTTGTAGGCTTTTTGTTTTCTTGACGGTTTCCTTTTCCAGCACAAAAGTTTTTAGTTTTGAAGAAGTGTAAGTTAGTTATTTTTTCTTCTGTGGATTGTGCTTTTGGTTTCATATCTAAGAAACCACCTAAGGCAGGATCATGAAGGTTTACTCTTATGGTTCCTCTAAGAATTTTATATCTCTTGGATTTAGGTCTGTAATCCATTTTGAGTTAATTTTCATATGTGGTATAAGGTAGGAATTGAACTTCATTCTTTTGCATGTGGATATCCAGTTGTCCCAACACCATTTGTTGAAATGCTTACCCATTGAGGACTCTTGCCAAAAATCAGTTGATTGTAAATATAATGGTTTATTTCTGAACTGTCAGTTCTGTTCCATGGATCTGTAAGTCTATTCTTTTTTTTTTTTTTAAGTCTGTTCTTACACCAATACCACACTATCTTGATTACTGTAGCTTTGTAGTAAGTTTTGAAATTGGGAAAAGTGATTCCTCCAACTATGCTCTTCTGTTTCAAAACCATCTTAGCTATCCCTTGCATTTGAATTTAAGGATCACCCTGTCAACTTCTACAAAGAAGTCAGCTGACATTTTGATGGAGATTGCATTAAATCTGTAGATCAGTTTGGAGAGTACTGCCATCTTATCTGTCCTTTTGTGTGTTTTCATTCATTTAGACCTTCTTTATTTCTTCCAACAATGTTTGTTAGGTTTCAGAGTATAAAATTTATACTAACTTTGTTAATTTTATTGTAAGTTTTTGGTGGTATTTTAAATGGATTTTTCCATTTCATTTTCATATGGTTCATTACAAGTATAAAGAAATACAATTGATTTTTGTATACTTATATCCTGCAACTTTGCTAAAAGGTAGATAACTTTAAAGCTAAAAAAAGGTAATACTGAGCTTTCATTCTAAAAGTTAGAGATCATAATTTGACCCATAACAAAGTAGGTATACCAAGTTATGTCGTAAATCTTTTCTAGTAATATGGGGGAAAGTTAGCTCCAGTTTCCTCCCTTCCATGTCAGTTGATGTTCTAATATTTTTAGGGACTCACACCCACCAAAAGAGTTGTATAAATTGAAAATGATTACAGCTTTGAGATAATAAGGGATCTGGCTTTACATCCTGGATTCAGTCCTAAGCACACTCAGAGTGATTTTAAGTGACCACTTTAGAAGAACTTTCATTCTGAACATTTTTTATTTGTTATTAATTCATCCATATTTTTGACCTGATTCATTTTCTTTGGTGTATTATTTTTTATTTGGTTTATTCCTTCTGAATCTGCTTCTTTCATTCTTTTAAAATTTATTTTATTTAATTGATTTTTTTATATGTTTGTCTTTATCCAGTTGAGGTCCAAGTTGCAGGAGAAAAGAAACAATAGATAAAAATATCAAAAGCACATACAGGGCTTGCTTTTGCCAATTTTGTCACTTTGTGTGCCTGTACTTCTAACAGGTTTATGATGAATATCAATCAAGATCGAACACTGAATCTCAAATTCCACTGACACTCCAGTCTGGAGTAGATCAGGAAGAAGACAAGAGAGAGGTATGTAATGTTAATTGCTTTTGAACACCAGTATTTCTACTATGATAGTATGTGTGAAATTGGGAAGGATTTACTGTGTTCTTACACATTAAGAGCCAATACTACAAATTCCATGGATAAAGGAAAGAAGTTACTGGAGTCATTATAATATGTTGAACTTTTCTTTTAAACTTCTAGGATTTGGGATACCTTGATGTGAAATCAGGTATCTGATCCTAGTGAATTTTTTCCACTAGTGTGAATTTGTCACAATAACTTAAAGGAAAGGTTTTAACTCATGACTTCTTTTTTCCTTCTCAACCTAAAGTTGGGTTAAGCCAACAGTTTTCTTTTAATTTAATTTTATTGTCTTCAGTGTTCCAAGATTCGTTGTTTATGCACCACACCCAATGCTCCATGCGATACGTGCCCTCCTTAATACCCACCACCAGGCTCACCTAACTCCCACGCCCCTCCCCTCCAAAACCCTCAGATTGTTTCTCAGAGTCTACAGTCTTTTATAGTTCCTTTCCCCTTCTGACTTCCCCCAATTCACTTTTCCTTTCCTTCCCCTAATGTCCTCTGTGTTATTCCTTATGCTTCACAAGTAAGTGAAACCATATGATAATTGACTCTCTCTGCTTGATTTATTTCACTCAGCATAATCTCCAGTCCCATCCATGTTGATAAAAAAGTTGGGTATTCATCCTTTCTGATGGAGGCATGATACTCCATTGTATACAGTTTTTAACACTGCTGATGTGCCAGAATCAGATGTGGAGCTTTTTTCAAAATACAAATACCTGAACTCAAACAGATATACTGATCAGTATATTGAAAAGTAGGTTTGGGGCATCTGTGTTTTTAAAAAAATTACCACTGATACTTGTGATGGCCTCAATATTAAGAACCAGCTATTAGACTTTTAATAATTCTTACCAAAAGGATATAAGCTACTCAAAGGGCAAAAACATGTCCATGTGTACATTAGTGCCCTTTAAGTAGCTTTTGTCCTTAAAAGAGAATATATAAACCCAAAGGGCAATAGCACTTGCTTTTTTTTTTTAAATTTTAAATTTTTTTATAAACATTTTGTGTATTATTAGCCCCAGGGGTATAGCTCTGTGACTGGCCAGGTTTACGCACTTCACAGCACTCACCATAGCACATACTCTCCCCAATGTCCATAACCCCACCACCCTCTCCCTACCCCCCTCCCTCCAGCCCCCCTCAGTTTGTTTTGTGACATTAAGAGTCTCTTATGGTTTGTCTCCCCCCACCCCGATCCCATCTTGTTTCGTTTATTCTTTTCCTACCCCCCAAGCCCCCCAAGTTGCATCTCCACTTCCTCATATCAGGGAGATCATATGATAGTTGTCTTTTTCTGATTGACTTATTCCGCTAAGCATAATACCCTCTAGTTCCATCCATGTCGTCACAAATGGCAAGATATCATTTCTTTTGATGGCTGCATAGTATTCTATTGTATATATATACACCACATCTTCTTTATCCATTCATCTGTTGATGGACATCTAGGTTCTTTCCATAGTTTGGCTCTTGTGGACATTGCTGTATAGCACTTGCTTTTATTATACTTGTTCCCTTTCTTTGGGAGACCGGGGGTGGGGCAGAGAGAGAATCCCAAGCAGGTTCATACCTAGCATGAACCTGATGTGAGCCTTGAGCTTACAACCCTGAGATCATGACCTGAGCTGAAATCAAGAGTCGGATGCTTAACTGCCTAAGCCACTCAGGCGCCCCTATACTTGTTCCCTTTGAAAGTTTGGCGCTCAGATATTCCTCAGTTCTTCTTCCCTCTTTCCTACCACACGAGGCTAGGCTTAAGAGTATTCTTTTGTGATGTGGTTTTAATTTTGGAAATTTAAAGTGACTATTGTTCTTTTATAAAATATCTCTCCCATTCTTTCTTTGGCCCTGCTTCTATGGTACTTATTACTTGGGAACACAGAGTAAATACAGTAATATATCTTATCATACCAAATGCAGTCATTTCCTCAAGTACTGTTGACAAAGGACTGGACTAAACGCAAACTAAATTAGTACTTATTTCTCTGATTTGTCTGTACTATCAAATAGCTATGTGCTTGAGAATATAAAACTTATTCTGTATATGATATTATCCTAGGTCACCATAAAATAGAAGGAAATTAAGGACTGAATTCCATGTGTCTTTTGTATCATCTGGTTTGTATGTGGCAAAAGGATATTTTCCTTTCTTGGAAAGTCCTCAGAGCAGAATCTTAACATTTTCAACTTCTTTCCTTTAGCGTCAAAAGCAATACCTGAGATACAGACGACTTTTCATGGATATTGAAAGGGAACAAGTAAAAGAACAACAAAGGCAAAAAGAACATCAGAAGAAAGTTGAAAAGTAAGTTCTTTGATCCTTAATGTGAGCCTTAAATTACCAGTTAAGATGATTTTGAAAGCTAAGTTTTAGAAATAATCAGGTAGTTTTGGTTTCTGATCAATAGTGTAAGCTGTTTTTTATCTGGATAGAAGTATGAAAGGTAGTTAAGAGATATGGGTTTTTTTTATAGACTTTTTTTTTTTAAACTGTTGTAGAATTGCAGCAAAACTAAGCACAAAGTACAAAGAGTTTTATTTACCCCCTAATGGTATACATGGACTGTCTCTTCTACTGTCAGCATCCTGAATCACAGTGGTATAGTTGTTACAACTGGTAAACCTCCATTAACACACTATAATCCGTATTTTACTTTGGGATGCACTTAATTTATTAACATATAATGTATTATTTGTTTCAGGAGTACAGACAGGTCTGTGAATCATCAGTCTTATATAACTCACAGCATTTACCATAGCACATACCCTCCCCAGTGTCCATTACCCAGCCACCCTATCCCTCCCACCACCCTCCCCTCCAGCAGCCCTCAGCTTGTTTCCTGAGATTAAGAGTCTCTTAAGGTTTGTCTCCTTCCCCAGTTTTGGGATCCACTCTTGGTGTTATACATTCTTCCAGATTTTGACAAATGGATAATGACTTATATCCACATAATATAATATACAGAATCATTTTACTGCCCTAAAAATGCTTCGTGCTCCACCTATTCATCTTTCCTCCCAGCCCATGGCAACTACTGATCTTTTTATTGTCTCCATTGTTTTGCCATTTCCAGAATATCATATAGTGGGTATAAAATACATAGCCTTCTCAAATTGTCAATCATCCACTTAGTAAAATGCATTTAAATTTCTTCTAATACCTTTTCATGGTTTGACAGCTCATTTTTTTTTAAGATTTATATTTATTTATTGAGAGAGAGAGAATGAGAGAGAGAGCACAAGATGGGGGAGGGTCAGGGAGAAGCAGACGCCCTGCCGAGCAGGGAGCCCAATGCGGGACACCATCCCGGGACTCCAGGATCATGACCTGAGCCGAGGCAATCGCTTAACCAACTGAGCCACCCAGGTGCCCTCACTTCTTTTTAGTATGGAGTAATATTCTGTTGTCTGGTTGTACTACAAGTTTTGTTTCTCCATTCACCTTCTGAAGGAATCTTGGTTTCGTCAAAGATACGACAGTTATAAATAAAGCTGCTTTAAATATCCATGTGCAAGATTCATGTGCGTTTATGTTTTCACCTCATTTGGGTAAATACCAAGTAGTATGTTTGCTAGATAAAATGATAAGAATACGTTTACTTTTGAAAGAAACTGCCAAATTTTATTCCAAAGTAGCTGTACCATTTTGCATTTCTGTGAGCAATGAACAAAAGTTCCTGTTGCTCCAGATCTTCTCCAGCATTTGGTGTTGTCATTGTTTTGGGTTTTGGCCATTCTAACAGTTGCGTAATAGGTCTGTTTAGGTCTTTGGCTCATTTTTTAATTGGGTTATTTATTTTCTTATTCTTGAATTTTAAGAGTTCTTTGTAGTTTTGGATAAGAGTCCTTTATCAGTTTTGTTTTTTTGTTTTATTTTTTTACAAATACTTTCCCTCATCTGTGGCTTTAATTTTCATTCTTTTGACACTGTCTTCTGAAGAGCGAAAGATTTTAATTTTAATGAAGTCCAGCTTGCAATTATTTTTTTTAATGTATCATGCCTTAGGTATTGTACCTAAAACATTGTTGCCATATTCAAAGTCACCTAGATTTTCTTTCTTTTTTTTTTTAAGATTTTTATTTATTTGACAGAGAGAGACACAGTGAGAGAGGGAACATAAGCAGGGGGAGTGGGAGAGGGAAAAGCTTAGCTTAGAAAAGCTTAGCAGGGAGCCTGATGTGGGGCTTGATCCTAGGACCCTGGGATCATGACCTGGCTGATGCTCAATGACCGAGCCACCCAGGTGCCCCTCTTTTTTTTTTTTTTTTTTTTAAGATTTTATTTATTTGAGAGAGAGCGTGAGATAGAGAGAGCACGAGTGGGGAATGGGGAGGATGGAGGGGCAGAGGGAAAGGGACAAGCATGTTTCTCACTGAACAGGGAGCCCGGCTGGATCTCAGGACCCTGGGATCATGACCTGAGCCAAAGGTAGGCGCTTAACCGACTGAACTACCCAGGCCCTCACCTAGATTTTCTTTTGTGTTATCTTCTAAGAATTTTATCATTTTGTGTTTTACATTTAGTTCAGTGATCCATTTTAAGTTAATTTTTATAAGGGTTGTAAGGTCTGTGTTTGGATTCATTTTTCTGCACAGCTGTTCCTACCCCATTTGTTGAAAAGACCATCTCTGCTCCATTGTATTGCTTTTGCTCCTTTGTTAAAGCTCAGTTAACTATATTTATGCAGGTCTATTTCTGGGCTCTCTGTTCTGTTCCACTGACCTATTTGTCAATTCTTTTGTCAATACTACACTGTCTTAAGAGAGAAATGATGCCTATGAGAGACTCACTTTTGCTTTCAGGACACATATAGACTGAAAGTGAAGGGATAGAAGAAGATACTCCATGCAAACGAGCACCAAAGTAGCGTGGGAGTGTCTATCCTTATATCAGACAAAATAGATTTTAAGTTGAAAGTGTCACAATAGACAAAGAAGGTCATTATGTAATGATAAAGGGGTAAATTTATCAAGATGATATAACAATTATAAATATTTACGCACCCAACATCAGAGTATTTAAACATAGTGCTCACTTTGGCAGCACATGTACAGAGTACCTAAACATGAAGCAAATACTAACAGAACTGAAAGAAGAAATAAACAGCAGTACAATAATAGTAGGAGACTTTAGTATCCTCCCTTAAACAATGGATAGATCATCCAGACAGAAAATTAATAAGGAAACATTGGTTTTGAACAACCTTAAAGACCAAATGGACCTAACAGACATATACAGAACAATCTATCTAACAGCAGCAGAACACACTCCTTCTCAAGAACACACAGGACATTTTTCAAGGTAGATCATATGCCACATAGGCCACAACCCAAGTCTTAACAAATTCAAGCAGACTGAAATTATATCAGATGTCTCTTCCAAACACATTGGTATGACAGTAGAAATCAGTAATGAAGAAAAATTGAAAATTCACAAATACATGAAAATCAAGTAGCACACTTGTGAACAACCAATGGATCAAAGGAGAAATAAAATGGTTAAGACAACAAAAATGGAAACACAACATACCAAAACGTATGGTATGCAGCAAAAGCAGCTCTAAGAAAAAAGTTTATACATACAAGATGCCTTCAAAAAAAAAAAAAAAGATCTCAAATAAATAACCTAATTTTACAACTCAGGAACTAGGAAAAGATAAGCAAACTAAACCCAAAGTTAGTCAGAAGGAAGGAAATAATAAATATTATAGCAGAAATAAACAGAGAATAGAAAAAAAATAGAAAAGATCAATGAAACTAAGAGTTGGTTTTTTGAAAAGATAAACAAAATTGAAATGCTTAGCTAGATTAACAAAGGGAAAGAAAAAAAAAGAAAAGCAAATAAAATTGTAAACAAAAGAGGAGACATTACAGTTGTTACCATAGAAACACCTAGATTGGGCAACCTAGGGGGAAAAAAAGGATAAATTTCTGGAAATGTGCAACCTATCCAGACTGAAATATGAAGAAATAGAAAATCTAAACAGACCAATTGCAAGTAAGGAGTTTGAATCGGTAATCAAAAACAGCAAGAGGGCACCTGGGTGGCTCAGCGGGTTAGGCCTCTGCTTTCTACTCGGGTCATGATCTCAGGGTCCTGGGAGAGTCCTGCATCAGGCTCTCTGCTTGGCAGGGAGCCTGTTTCCTTCTCTCTCTCTGCCTGCCTCTCTGCCTACTTCTGATCTCTGTCTGTCAAATAAATAAATAAAATCTTTAAAAAAAAACCAAACTTCCCAAGAAACAAAAGTCCTGGACCTGGCTTCACTAGTGAATTCTGCTAAACATTTTAAAGAAAAATTAATAGCAGTCCTCAAATTCTTCCAAAAAACTGAAGAGAAGGGAACACTTTCCAACTCATTACAAGGTCTACCCTGATACTAAAACCAGACAAAGTCACTACAGGAAAAGAAAATTACAGGTCAGTATCCCTGATGAACATTGATGTAAAAAGTCTCAACAAAATATTAACAAACTAAATTCAACAGTACATTAAAAGGATCCTATACCAGGATCAAGTGGGATTTATTCCAAGAATGCAAGGAAGGTTCAGCCACTACAGATCAATCAATATGATACACTGCATTAACAAAATGAGGCATAAAGATCACGTGATCATCTTAATAGATGCAGAAAAAGCATTTGAGGAAATTCAATACCCATTTTTGATAAAAACTCTTCAACAAACTGGTACAGAGGGAATGTATCTCAGCATAGTAAATCCCTACATGACAAACCTACAGCTATCACACTGCACAGTGAAAAGCGGAAATCATAGGTTGCCTGGGTGGCTCAGTCAGTGAAGTGTCTGACTTCTGGTTTCATCTCAGGTCATGATTTCATGGCTCCTGAGATCAAGTCTCTGTAGGGACCTATGCTCAGTGGGGAGTCTGCTAGAAGATTCTCTTCTTTTTCCCCTCCCCCAACTCACAAGTGTGCTCTCACTCTCTCCAGAGTAAATCTTCAAAACAAAACAAAACAAAACAAAACTGAGATCTTTTCCTTTAAGATCAGAACAAAACAAGTATGCCTACTCTCTTCACTTATATTCATCCTAGCCAGAGCATTTAAGAGAAAAAGAAATAAAAGGTATCCAAATTAGAAAGGAATAATGAAACTACTGTTTGCAGAAGACATGATATTATATTTGGAAAACCCTAAAGGCTCTGCCAAAAACTTGTTAGAACTAATAAATGAATTCAGAACTAATAAATAAATATAATTCCTGTATTTTTCAGGATACAAAATCAATTACAATAATCAGTTGTGTTTCTTTATACTAACAATGAACCATCAGAAAGATGAATTAAGAAAATAATCCTGTTTACAATAGCATCAAAAAGAATAAAATACTTAGGAAAAAATTTAACCAAGGATGTAAAAGATCTGTATACTAAAAGTTAAAACATTGATGAAAGAAATTGAAGATGACACAAATAAATGGAAAGCTCATAAATTGGAAGAATTAGTATTGTTAAAATGTTCACGATATCAAATAATATACAGAGTTCATGCAGTTCCTATCAAAGTTCCAAAGCAGAAATTGAAAAAACAATACTATGGTGCCTGGGTGGCTTAGTTGGTTAAGAGACTGCCTTCTGCTCCAGTCATGATCCTGGAGTCCCAGGATCAAGTCCCGCATTGGGTTCCCTGCTCAACGGGAAGCCTGCTTCTCCCTCTCACCCTCCCCTGGCTCATGCTCTTGCTCGCTCTCTCATTCTCTCTCTCAAATAAATAAATAAATCTTTAGAAAAAGAAGAAGAAGAAAAATTACTAAATTCTGAAATCTGTATGGAACCACAAAAGGCCCTATAGTGAAAGTGAAATAGTGAAAGAAATATTTTCTTTTTAAAGCTTTATTTGAGAAAGGGAGAGAGAGTGCAACTTAGGTGCACACACATGCACATGATAGGGGAGGGGCAGAGGGAGAGAAAGAATCCCCAGCAGACTCCCCACTGAGTGTGGAACCCCCCCACCAAAGCAGCACTGGATCCCATGACCCTGAGATCATTACCTGAGAGAATATCACAGGTTAGATGCTCAAGTGACTGAGCCACCCAGGCGCCCCAGTGAAAGAAATCTTGAGAAAGTAGAACAAAACTGGAAGTATCACGCTTCCTGATTTCAAGCTATACTACAAAGCTATAGTAATCAGAACAGTATGGTAGTCACATAAAACAGATACATAGATTAGTGGGACAGAATAAAGAGCCCAGAAATAAATCAGTTAATTTATAGCAGTGCAGTCAAGAATATACAATGGGGAAAGGATAGTCTCTTCGATAAATGGTGTTGGGAAAACTGGATATCCATATGCAAAAGAATGAAAGTGGCCTCTAACTTACTCCATCAAAAATCTACCCAAAATGGATTAAAGACTTGAGCATAAGACCTGAAACTTTAAAACTCTTGGAAGAAAACAAAGGAGTAAGCTCCCTGACTTTGGTCTTGGCAATGATTTTTGAATATGACATTGTAAGTACAAGCTACAAAGCAAAAAGAGTCAAGAGGGACTATGTCAAACTAAGACTTCACTCAGCACACCAAAGGAGACGATCAACAAAATGAAAAGACAACCTGTGGAATGGGGGAAAATATTTGAAAAGTATATACCTGATAGGGTGAATATATGAGGAACTTACACAGTTCAATAGAAAAAAAATAACAAATCAAACAGCCCAATTAAAAAATGGTCAAAGGACCTAAATAGACATTTTTCCAAGAAGACATACAAATGACCAATAGGTACATGAAAAC
>PISX010001469.1:0-194931 GCA_004024625.1 Mellivora capensis | reverse complement strand
TTCTCTCAAGTAAATAAATAAAATCATTTTAAAAAGATTTTATTTATGAGAGAGAGAGAGAATGAGTACGGAGGAGGGGGAGGGGCAGAGGCAGAGGGAGAAGCAGACTCCCCACTGAGCAGGGAGCCCCAAGATGGGCTCGATTCCAGGACCCTGAGATCGTGACCTGAGCCGAAGGCAGACACTTAAGATGAACCACCCAGACACCCAAGTACAACATATTATTAAGAAATTCATTCCATGAAGAATGACAAATTTAAAACTTGACTGATGATCCTTTTATAAATATATTCCTGTAGCATTTGCCTGGGCTAATGTATACATATATGTTGTTATTTTGAAAGTGGCTGTTTAACAGAAATGGTGCTGATTCTGGACGCCTTTTCATTCTGGACTTGTGACTATGACTCCTATAATCGCCTCACACCTCCAAGCTCTTTGCACTGCTCCCACCCTCTTCTAACTGGAGGGACTTTAAGGAGTCTGATGTAATCCGCTTAGTCTGAAATACAATCTCACCTCCGGGTTCTATCTGCCTGGTATTTCTTAATCTTCCGCATTGTTTCTTTGTGATTAAAAGGCATACTAATTGAGTTTTTCTGTATTCCAGAGCGGTCTGATGTACTGGCCTTTTGTGCAGGTGAGTTTCCAACTACTCAGAATGCTAACTAATGGGGGCGCCTGGGTGGCTCAGTCTTTAAGCGTCTGCCTTCAGCTCAGGGCAGACGATGCTGGGATCCAGCCCCGCATCGGGCTCCCTGCTTGGTGGGAAGCCTGCTTCTCCCTTTCCCACTCCCCCTGCTTGTGTTCCCTCTCTCACTGTCAAATAAATAAATAAAATCTTTTAAAGAAAATTTTTAAAAAATGCTAACTGGGGGCGCCTGGGTGGCTCAGTGGGTTAAAGCCTCTGCTTTCGGCTCAGGTCATGATCCCAGGGTCCTGGGATTGAGCCCCACATCGGGCTCTCTGCTCCGCAGAGAGCCTGCTTCCTCCTCTTTCTCCCTGCCTGCCTCTCTTGCCTACTTGTGATCTCTGTCTGTCAGATGAATAAATAAAATCTTAAAAAAAAAAATGCTAACTGATGGCAGAGGTTGACATGGAGCTCTAGAACACTCTTTCTTTCTGTTACAGCTCACCAACTTCGGCCTGGTTCCTGTTCACTGGAGGACGGCTTACACAGGACTCTGTGGTTTTCTGTGGGCCACCTTCCTTTGCTTTTCACAACAGAGTGGCGATGGCACGTTCAAGTCGGCTTTTGCCTTCCTTCATGTAAAGGAGGCCAGTGCACTTGAAAGGCCCCCCAAGGAATAAGAAGCCAAGGCCTCCCTGACAATGCCAATTTCCTTCCTTCCTTTCTTCCTCCCTCCCGTCCATGCAGTGGCCTACAGATAAAAGAGTCTACTTACCAGTTACATGCTCCATTTTGGAGAATGACTCTCACATAGACTCCATTGGTTCATTATCCATGAGTACTTAAAATTTTATCCAGACCTTTTTTTTTTTCCCCCATTCTGATCTGAAACCTCACTTCTCTAATATTTTGACTCCTCTAACTCTTTGGTTAATACACTGGTAACAGTGACATCATAGCACTTTGCAGTTATTCCAATTTCTACGCTTTTCTTTTAATGCCGGTTGATTTAAAGAACCTGTTTTGATCATTGACACTTCACGTCCAAAATCTCAGGTTATCCCCCCTACCCAACACACACTTTTGGGTCAGTTTAACTTTTATACCAAAAGTAGTCCTTAGAGAAAATTTCTATTTACCTAGAGCTCAATCGAGGAGAAGACTGAATAACCGAATTTTTTTCTCTTGAAATACTTTATATAGTAATTTATGGTTATACTGATGGTCAGTTCTGTAAGTGCATTTTATGCCGTCAAAAAACAGTATCTGATTGGCGTGCCCCATATGGAATGTATTTTTCAGAGATCTTCTACTTTTGTAATTTCTTAGTTAAGTGCTTTTTAGTTAATGTGTTCTACTTTTGAACCTATTCAGTTGACTGAAGGACCCCATTTTTCTAGACAATAGGAAATTTACAGAATTTCTGGCTTCTTAAAGACATATATTGAGTGAAGTTTCTAAGAAAATGAACAATTTTTCTTCCTCTGAAAGGAAAAACTCTATTCCATAGATTTCCAGGGGAAAGAGTTACCCCAAATTTCACACTGAGATTATTTTTTTTTTAAAAATCAATGCTTTCCAGAAGTACCTGTGGCTCAGTTGGTTGGGCATCCGTTTCTTGATCTCGGCTCAGGTCTTATTCGCTCGGTCATGAATTTGAGCCCCAAGTTGGGCTCCACGATGGGCACCGAGCCTACTTAAAAAACAAACAATGTTTAACAATAAATCATTATCCGTAATCTTTAAGCTAGACATGAGAAACTGGATCCAGACTTTCAGATTTACTCAGTTTGTCTAACCTCAAAACCAGTGGGTCTAAAAATGATATGACTGGGCGCCTGGGTGGCTCAGTGGGTTAAGGCCTCTGCCTTCGGCTCAGGTCATGATCCCAGAGTTCTGGGATGGAGTCCCACATCGGGCTCTCTGCTCAGCAGGGAGCCCGCTTCTCCATCTCTCTCTGCCTGCCTCTCTGCCTACTTGTGATTTCTGTCTGTCAAATAAATAAATAAAATCTTAAAAAAAAAATGATATGACTATCTCAAGAAGTTTCAGCAAACTTCACCTAAGAATTGTGCCACAATGCTGATGCTTCCGGTGAAGTCTTGTACAAATTTTAAGGTGGGAAGCACTGAAATGTTCATAATACATTCATCTTGCGAATTTGTATTTAAGATCAATTGAGAACATACCTTTCAATTTTTATGCACCTAATTCATAATATAAATTAATGTAGGTCCTAAGTATCTCATGTCTATGATTTATTTGAATTTAATCAGCATTAATCTATTTTACGTGATTGGGACAATAGTAAGGAAATTTTTGGATAGCTTCTAAATAACTTGTTACCTACACTGTTTTGAAAGTTGCTAATGTAACAGACAAGCTGTTCCATCACACTTAAGACAAATTCTGTCATTAAAAATTGCACCTTGAGTAACTACACGAAAGTACTAACTGGCAATCTCTTAGATGAGCTTCAACATTACTTTTAGGATGGAAGAGCAGTGTTTGCATTTTGTGGCAAAGTCATTGGGAAAACAGACCTTATTTATATTGTCGAGAGGAAGAAGGCTTATTGTTCATAAATGAGCACATCTTCGTCCCATCTCTACCCAAACCTGTGCTGCTCTGTGCTATAGAGAATGTACTGCGTGTGTTCTCCGCATTTCTGCAAGTGATGTACTTACGATTTTTATGCAATGTTGCTTTTGTGTTTTTGTGGGAGAAATGAAAGGTATTCCAACTAATGCAATGTTTGTCTATTTTAAAAAGCTGCCAATCTTGGTATAACACACTCTGAACCTTCCCGGGTTTGCCACTGAACAGGCAGCCCATACCCTTCCACCAGATTTTCCTATTCTGTTAGGTGTCTTGAGCTTGGTTGTGCGTTGTTTCACCAAGTTTTTCTGGCCCCTGTGCTTGCTCAGGCAAAGGGAAAAACCTATTATTCATTGCCCTTGACAGAGTGGAGACAGACTGGATTTTCAATTTCCAGTATGTGTGGAAAACAAAAGGGAAATTTGAAAGGGGAATTGGAGAAATGTCGAAAGCATTTTAAAGATTTTATTTATTTATTTGACAGACAGAGACCACAATTAGGCAAGAGAAGCAGGCAGGGAGAGAGAGAAGGAAGCGGGCTCTCTGTGGAGCAGGGAGCCCAATGTGGGGCTCGATCCCAGGACCCTGGGATCATGACCTGAGCTGAAGGCAGAGGCTTTAACCCACTGAGCCACCCAGGCGCCCCTTGAAAGCATTTAAAAAAATTTTAAAACATTTTTTAAAAATTTAAATTCAATTTAAAATTTAGTTTCAATGAACATAGAATGTATTATTGGTATTGGTTTCAGAGGTAGAGGTCAGTGATTTGCCAGTCTTTTATGACACCGGTGCTCCTCCCATCTCGTGCCCTCCTTCATGTCCATCACCTGTTACCCCCATCTTCTCACCCCACTCCTGTCCAGCAACCTCCAGTTTGTTTCCTATGATTCAGAGTCTCTTTCGGTATGTCTCCCTCTCTGATTTCATCTTGTTTTATTTATTTCTCTCTTCCCCTAGATCCTCTGTTTCAAAAGCATTTTTTTTTTAAAAACTTATAGGATACTGAATTCCGATCCTCTTGTAAGTTAGCTTGAACTCAGGGATCACAAATCCTGTCGTAGGTCCAGGCTTTTGGGCTAGCTACCCTGTGGCTCAAATAGTGTCTCCCAGCATTCCTTTTTTCTGACTCCCTGATTGTCACTGATTGTCACCACTGACCACCACCACCAGGGAGGCTGTCTCCTTGGCCCTGCTACCATTAAAATTAAGAGTGCTCCCATCCCATCTTATTGGACGCCCGGTTTCTATCTCCAGGCCCGGAAATAGGCCTCTTACTTAGGTAACTCAGAAACGATGTCTCAATCGAAGGGAGAGCTTTCTGTCCACACAAATGGATTTGACCATTGTTATCATCCACCAGTATAACCATTCGCAACCATGATGATAACTGTGTGGAAAGAATCATGGCCTATTCTAAGAATTATGGACTAGAAGTAAAAACATTGATAATCAAATTCTCAGGACATTTAGTTCAATTCATCATTCAGTGCTTGAGCAGTGCCTGTGACAAGTGGTCAGTGGAAAGCTTGGATATTACCCAAGCAAAGCCACCCAGCCACAGATTACCGGCATAAGCAGTGGGTACTTTGAAATCATGCTGCCCTGGGTAATCAAGGAAGGCTTCCTGGAGGAGATGCCTAAGCTGGGTCCTGAAAGGATGGAAAGTCACAAGACTAAAGGTCTGTAAAGTGGAATGGGGATGGAAGATCAGATGAGACGAGATGAGATCTTGAAAGAGAAAGCTGAGAAAAGGCCTGTAAGTTCTAACATAGAGGGACATTTCCATCGACCCGTTCCTGAACTTTGGGTAATGTAAATGGTCCTAGCCAGCTTACTTGTGTTTAAATATCATGTAACACCTGCAACTTCTCAGCCTTTTTCATTTGTAGGAGAATTAATAAAAGTGATTCCCTTTTACCAATATCATGGTTGGGTGAGACAGAATTAGGGAATGTGAGAGTTTGTGTATGTTTAAAAATGTCCTGATAGTGAGTTTGAGAAAAGTGTGCGAAAATATTTTTCTTGGAATCTGTGTAGTAGGTGATTTGGTAGATAAAGTAATTGATTATTTTTCCTAAAGATTTATTTATTTGTTTGGGGGGTGGGGTGGGAAGGGGCAGAGGGAGAGAGGGAGAGAGAATCTCAAGCAGACTCCGTGCTGAGCACTGAGCCTGACTCAGGGCTCGATCTCAGGACCCTGAGATCATGACCTGAGTCAAAATCAAGAGTCAGATGCTTAACTGACAGGTGCCCCCCAAGTAATTTATTATTGACCCCCCTATACAGTCAGTGAATTTGGCCTTGGGGGGGGGTCATACAAATGAGGGGATGCTTCAGGAAAACTTTTTCTCATTTGTATGGATGCTTTTGGGGCCCAAATAAAAACTGTTTCACGGGGCGCCTGGGTGGCTCAGTGGGTTAAAGCCTCTGCCTTCGGCTCAGGTCATGGACCCAGGGTCCTGGGATCGAGGCCCACATCGGGCTCTCTGCTCAGCGGGGACCCTGCTTCCTCCTCTCTCTCTGCCTGCCTCTCTGCCTACTTGTGATCTCTATCTGTCAAATAAATAAATAAAATCTTAAAAAAAACCAAAACTGTTTCACTACCAGAAGGTATAAATACAGATAGGGTTCAAAGAGGGAAGCATTTTCACATTTTAGGACTTCATTAATAATTATAATTTTGGTTCTTTAATACATTGAAGAAAAATATATTCCTTTCACAATAAAATCTATAGATAAAGAAATCTAACTTTGGCATTTGAGGTTGTATCTAAATAGGGTCCCCAGATCAACTATGTTAACCACAACCAATCAAATTAAAGGTAGGTAGTCTCTTCAATTGAGGTACATTACCCAGAACTACAACTTCTAACTCACATATCACTGCTTGATACTTTAATTGTTTACTGTTCTTCTTCCAAGGATTGTCATCCCTTAGACTTTGTTTGAAGCTCTCAAAAAATATTTCTCCCTGGGACACCTGGGTGGCTCATTCATTGGGCATCTGCCTTCTGCTCAGGTCCTGATCCCAGGGTCCTGGGAGCAAGCTCCGCATTGGGCTCCCTGCTCGACGGGAAGCCTGCTTCTCCCTCTCCCACTCCTCATCCTTGTGTTCCCTCTCTCACTGTGTCTCTGTCAAATAAATAAAATCTTTAAAAAAAATACACACACACACACACACACACACACACACACACATATATATATTCCCCCCACCCCCCGTGTGGGCAATTTGCTTTTAATTCAGTGGCACTTTATGTGAATTTCTAGAGTATGTGCCAAAACAAATTCTATCCAGAACACATGCAACATATTCTGGAGGCAGCTTTCATTCGGAAATTAGGTTCATCTTCTGAAAGTATTAGAACGTTAGTAGATTTTTGTGTCTCAAGATTTAGACTTTGCTTTGGCTACCTTCAATCTACTTTTACTGATAATATTTGGAACCTAAAGGAACCAAATCACAGAAAATGCAATTTTTTTAAAGGTTTTATTTATTTCTTTTGAGAGCAAGTGAGCAAAAGACCACAAATGGGGAGGAGGGGCAGAGGGAGAGGGAGAAGCAGACTCCCGCTGAGCAGGGAGCCCAATGCAGGGCTCCATCCCAGGACCCCGAGATCATGACCTGAGCTGAAGGCAGATGCTCAACCGACTGAGCCACTTAAGCGCCCCAGAAAATGCAATTTAAAAACGATTGAAAGGGGTGTTTGGCTGGTTCAGTCGGTTAAGTATCTGACTCTTGATCTCAGCTCAGGTCTTGATCTCAGGGTTGTGAGTTCACACCCCACACTGGGCTCCATGCTGGGCATGGAGTCCACTTAAAAAAAAAAAATTGAAAAATTTCCTTTTAATACTGTTAATGGCCAATAAGTGAAAGGGGGAAATCTGGAGTTTAAAATCAAGTGTGTACTTGGAGTTTAAAGGTAACAGGAAGAGCTGTGCATGGTACCCAAACAAGGGGAACAGAAAAGAGTAATTAATAATTGAGTGACATTTCGGGTGTATGTCAGTTCAAAGCATTTCTTTTCCCAGTTCCCTTCCCCTCCCTAAGTCTGTCTTCCCTTACATGAATCTTTTTTTTTTTAAGGTTTTATTTGACACACAGATCACAAGTAGGCAGAGAGGCAGGCAGAGAGAGATAAAGGGAAGCAGGCTCCCTGCTGAGCAGACAGCCTGATGTGGGGCTCGATCCCAGGACCCTGGGATCATGACCTGAGCCAAAGGCACAGGCTTTAACCCACTGAGCCACCCAGCCGCCCCTCCTTACATGAATCTTAATTCATCCACGTATTCTTCTTTTGAATGGCTACACCTTCGACCCCTGCCCCCAACCATGACCCCCACCCTAACCCTCCAGGAGAGAATCAGGGCCATGACGGGGACCAGAGCACTGAAGTGACGCGGCAGCCTTGCTTTTTAGAGGGTCGTTAGCAGAGACCTCCTCTTTGGGAGAATTCTGAAATGAGCAAACATTCGGAGGCAGCTTCTACTTGCAATTAGGCTCATCTTCTGAAAGTATTAGGAACTTAATGGATTCTCGCACGCCCCAAGATTTAGACCTTGCGTTGCCCATTTTCTTTTCAGAGCTGCTCTCTTTCCTCCAGGTGTCCTTTTCCCACAGTCTCTCGGGCTATAATGCTGTGTCTTCCAAATTAGTTCTCATTTCCTCTCTTTGCCTCTCAAAACTCTCATTCTCTTCATGTGGCTGATGTTGGCTGGATGTGGAGACGTCGTTTATTAAACTAATTTGCTGAAATGTGGATGAGAGCCTTTCTAGCTGAGTTTTTTTTCTTTTAATTGCTAGCACAAATCTCTGGATGGAATTTCATGAACTGTCGCTGGGGTGGGAAGGGGTGGAGAGAAGAGGATGCATTTTTGGCAGAAGACTTTGTGATACACTTTCTGTTACGCCGGCCACTTCCCACTGGCTCAGAGCCAGCTGAGCAAGGATGCTATGAACTTTCCATAATGGGTGGTCGTGATCTATTTGCATATCTGTGTGCCCTACCAGACCGTGGGCTTCCGGAGGGAAGGATGTATTTCTTATTTATATTTGTATCTGAAGTGTCCAGCACACAGCAGAAACTCCGTTAACAGTGTTGAATGAAGTAATGTAGTTTGTGGATTTCTCATCTGTTGTTTTTTGCTGGTGCTGAGAAATCTGCACTGATCTTACCTTTTTTTTTTTTTTTTACAAGATTGCTATTTATTTATTTGAGAGAAAAAGAGAGGGAGTGGGGTGGGGGGAGGGGCAGAGGGAGAGGGAGAAGCAGACTCCCTACTGAGCAGGGAGCCTGACGGAAGGTGTGTGTGGGGGTGCGTTGATCCCAGGACCTTAGGATCGTGACCTGAGCCAAAGGCAGACACAGACTGAGTCACCCAGGTGCCCCCTGACTATTACCACTTTCATTTTCATCCCATTTGCAGGCAGCTCTCCTGTCTTAAGCTCAGCACAGCCTAGACCTTCAACCTGTTCCATCTGTAGGCTCAGACAGTTCTGTTTTCTTCCGGATGCTTATGACTTGTGGGCTTTGGTTTCCCCATGCCCATCTTGCACATGTCCCCCAGAAGGGCGTCTCTTCACATCTCTACAAGGCTGGATTGTCTTTGAGACTAGGTGGAATTATGGTAGTTGGACTCTCTCTAATTACTGAGAAACCTTTTGTGATGGTTAATTTTATGCGTCATCTTGATTGGGTCCGGGGAGGTCTAGATATTTGGTCGAACATTCTGGGTGTTTCTCTGGGGGTGCTTTTGGATGAGGTTAGCATTTAAATCAATAAAATGAGTCATGCAGATTACTTTCCCTAACATGAGTGGGCCTCATTTCATCCATTAAAAGCCTGAGTAGAAGAAAAAAGGCTAATGTCCCCCAAGTAAGAAAAAAATTCTTCCTCCTGCCTGCCTTCAAACTGGGACGCTGGCTTTTTTCCTGCCTTTGGACTCAAACGGCCACTTAGGTCTTTCTGGGTTTCGAGGCTGCTGGCCTTCAGATAGGGACATGCCATCAGCTCTTCTAGTTCCCACACCTTCAGACTCAGACTGGAACTAAACCATCAAGCTCTCCTGGGTCTCCAGCCTCCAAGTCACATGGTAGAGGAACTTGCCTCCATAATCACGTGAACAAATTCCTTATAATAAATCCATGTACACACACACACATGTACATCCTATTGGTTTTCTTCCTCTGGAGAACACTGACCAATACTCCCTTGTTTATGTACATTAATATTCCATAGTTTGTGGTTCATGCATTGTGGTTGTCTGTGGGCCATGATCACCAGCTCGTAACTGTTACAGAATTATAATGAACATTACTTTCTGGGACCCCTGAAATCATACCGTGTAGGTGGGCACCCACCCTTGATCTGTAGCCTCTCCATTAGGACCACTGATCTATATAATCTGAAAACAGAGGTTCGGCCAGATAACCAGATAATTGGCAAACAACTGACTGCATATTCACTTAGCTTCACAGTGGATGGAATGTGCGTGTTGTGAGTTGTGTGAATGTTGGGGGCGGAGAATGGATTCTAGTTAGACTGTAAGCCCTTTTGGAGCTCAGACCGTTAAGGGCTCAATGGGCTCTCTGCTCTCCCTCTGCCTGCCGCTCCCCCTGCTTGTGCTCATTCTCTCTCTCTCTCTGTCAAATAAATAATAAAAATCTTTAAAAAAAAAAGTACAGCAAATGATTCTGCCTATATTGTGTTATTGGTGCTATGAATATTCTGGGAAATATGTAAAGGAAATGAGACTCACATCCTGTAATCTTCCCTAATCATCTTTATTGGTAATGTGAAATTTATGCCCTTCCTTTGGATTGGGATACAAGTTGTCCTTATCTGTTTATACATGTTGTCTGCCACTGAATTCTTTCCAAACGTTTGGCTTACTTCCTATGTATGTACAGACGTACATATTCTCACAGTGCTGAAAACTTAGAATTGAAATTTTTCCCAACTGGTTTCTCAAAAGCCATTCTTTTTGAGCATAAGTAAGAAAAAAATTGCAGGATTATGATTCCTCTTACTAATACCGTGGAGGCAAACCTGAACTTCAAGTTACTAAGTAGCCTCCTTGGCGGGGAGTCTGCTTGGGATTCTCTCCCTCTTGCCCTCCTCGCATGCACATGTTCTCTCAAATAAATCAATAATTTTTTAAATAAGGCTACTTTTTCCCCCATCTAGTGCTGACATGGCTCCTTCGGTCTGCAGTCCGCTATTTTCTTCTTTTGTGATTTAAATTCTTTCCTACTGTCTTGATGGAAATAGATTTCCCTGCACACAGTCCACGAGAATGTGCTCATTCTCCACTGAGAATATGCATTTGAAAAACGTGTTGCATTGCTCTGGATTTGAGTTCAGCAAACATTGGTACGTCTGTCCTGTTTGTGAACGTGTATACGCACGGGCCTCAAGGTCACGGAGATCTTTTCTGTGGCTACTCTTACCATATATCCTGCGTCTTCATTTAAGGTTCCTTTCTGTTGTTTCATTATTAGATCAAACTGTTGTGGGGGTGTCTGGAGGGGGGCTCAGAAGGTTGAGTGTCTGACTCGTGGTTTTGGCTCAGGTCATCATCTCGTGGGTCCTGGGAACGAGTCCGGTATTGAGTCCAAGCTCGGCGGGGAGTCTGCTTGGGATTCTCTCCCTCTTGCCCTCCTCACATGCACGTGTTCTCTCAAATAAATCAATAATTTTTAAAATAAATAAATAAGTTTTTATAAATATTTTATTTCTTTATTTGAGAGAGAGAGCAAGCAAGCAGGGGAAGCAGCAGGCAGAAGGAGAGGGAGAAGAAGGCTCCCTGCTAGGCAGGGGGGCTCATCATGCAGGGCTCGATCCTAGGACCCTGGGATCATAAGCTGAACCGAAGGCAGCCGCTTAACCAACTGAGCCATCCAGGTGCCCCAACAAATAAATAATTATTTTTAAAAAGGAAACTGTTGTGGGTAGAAGAGAGAGACACACACGAAGAAACAGACTCTTAACTATACAGATCCCACTCATGGTTCCCAGAGGGCGGTGGGTGAAACAGGTGACGGGGATTAAGGGGCACACTTGTCCTGATGAGCACTGGGTGATGTATGAAAGTGCTGACTCACTATATCATACTCCCGAAACTAAAATTACACTGTATGTTAACTATCTGGAGTTAAAATTGAAAATAAAAACAAACTGTTGTGGTTATAATGGAAATAGTAAGCAGCTATCAGGAAGTGAACTTGGGAGTACGGGAGACAGAATTCCCTTCCCAGTATACACGCTTGCCTTTTAATTCTAGAATGTAAACGGGGATTGATCATATGGAATTAAGTTACATGTAAAGTTCAGGTTTGTTAAATTTTCACGTGTCATTCTATCTGAATATATTCTGTGTAAGAGTTGTAAACTGAAAAATTGAAATAACAATGATTAAACCAAAGTGAAAATATTCCCTGTTCACCTGATTTCTATAACAGCAGACTTTCAAATTGAAGATCAGGAGAATGTTCTTAACAACAACAAAAAATTGTGTCAATATAGGCTCTTGTACATTTTTGGCCAGTTTTCCTTTTTTGCTACTAAAGGAAAGTGGAGGAAAAATCAGTTTATGCTGGGGCTGAATGCCAGAAAAAAATCCTTTAGTAATACTTAGAGGTCTTAATAAAGAAACATGAAAGATTACATCAATATACTGAACAGTAAGATAAAAACCCACCAGGCAGAAATTATAATGTCACATTTTTGCAGACTGTTTTTTACTCCATTATGATAAATAATAGGAAAATGAATCACGATTTCCAGGATTTTGGCCAATAACGAATTTGTGAGGATAGGGTTAGAGAATTTCCTGCAGGTGATGTGTGAAAATTTTGAATAGAGTTAATGACTGCGAGTGGTTTATTTTATCCTCTGGGAGAAATGATAAAAAGTGATATATACATCTTGAGTCATTTCTCAACGGTTTGGAGCAATGATGCTTTCACCTGAAGAAATGAAAAGCTCACAAGGAAAACAAGAAACTATATAAAATAGTCAATTGTAAGGTGAAGGCTAGAGGAGGCAATTTTTAACGGCAAATGCAGAGAAAGAATGATGAACGGTACTCGCCAATGTTAAAAGTGAAAAAGCGACAATTCCTTTATTCCTCCCCTACTCTCCCCCCCTGCCCTAGACTGGTTTCTTCATGGTCCTATCAGAACGTCTGGCATTTCCTCATGTGTCTCCTCTTAGGATATTGTATCTTTGCCTCTTTTTTATAAAAAAAAATTGAATTCTGCTCATAAATCCACTTTGGGGGGGGGTGCTAAGTTAGTATTCATTCCTGTGCTGGCTTCGGTCAGTATAGGCTCAGAAGGCTCTCCCTGCTGTTTTCCCCCCCAGGGTTAGGGAAAATAGGGCTTGTGCACAGCGGGTAAATTAGTGGGCTGGGCGACTTTGGAGCCACAGACATGTCTGTCTTGCTGGAAAACAAGCACGCAGAGAACCACCCTGTAGATCCTGCTCAAGGATCAAGGTGGTGTTGGCTTAGGCAATGATCTGCACCATCTTTGAACTTGGTCTAGCTCCTCCTTGCTGGTGAGGTCAGTGCTCACACTGGAGCCTTTCAGTGCTCATTCAACTCCTCCCCAGACACAGTCTCTCTGTTTCTAGCCCTCCTCAGACCTCTCTGCTCTGTCTCCCCCTTCCATTTCACCTCCCTCTATCTGCCTACCTCCCAGGGCATGGTAATCTGAGTCTTCGTTGATTCTCCACAAATCTATTAATCATTGCCAGAATTTATGCTCTGAGCCCTTTGGCACTAGACTCTTGATTCTCAGAGGTAAATTACTAGACTGTAAGGGATATTTAAAAGTCATCCTTCCATGATAAGTTTCCAAAGCCCGTTTTGAAATCCAGGAGCTAATGATTGACTGACTTCTGGGTTATCTCTTGCTTTTTCACTGTGTCTTCCTTCCCCGTGAGCTGCTGGGGGTAGGGAAGGGCCATGGACACACTACATGGTGGTGGGGAACTCAAAGCAATTCACTATAGCACCTACTACTCATTCATCCATCTATCCTTTTTTTTTTTTTTTTTTTTTTTTTGCAGTAGGCTCCAAGCACAGCATGGACCCCAAAGCAGGGCATGAACTCAGGACCCTGAGATTAAGACCTGAGATCAAGAGTTAGACACTTAGGGGTGCCTGGGTGGCTCAGCAGGTTAAACCCTCTGCCTTCGGCTCAGTTCATGGTCCCAGGGTCCTGGGATCGAGCCCCACATCGGGCTCTCCTCAGCAGGGAGCCTGCTTCCCTCCCTCTCTCTCTGCCTGCCTTTCTGCCTACTTGTGATCTCTGTCTGTCAAATAAATAAAATAAAAATCTTTAAAAAAATCTCTGCCTGTTCCAACTACGCCTGTAGCTCTTCTCTTCTGATTCTCAGACCATTCTGTACCACCCAACCCAATGCTTAATAGTACATTATTGTGTAAAGTCATCTCAAGTATATTATTTTTTTCTCCCAACAAAATTGAAACTCATTGACATTAAGGACTACGTTTTAGATTTGTTCTGCATCCCTCCAACCCAGTCCCTTGCCCAATGGTGTTCAAGAAATATTGGTTGAGTTCTGTGTAAATGGGTACTGACATTGGCATTCCTTGCATTCATGCATAGAAAGCTCCTGAAATTTGAGAAAACGGATTTCTTTGATTTTGCTAGCTAGTATAATAAATAATATGCCATTAAATCTCAAGCTGGTGGAGAAGGAAGAGGAGAGAAAGGCAAATGGTTCTCAGCTGGGGTTGAGTTTGCCCTCCAGGTAGGTTTGTCAGATTTAGCGAATAAAAATAAAGAATACCCAGCTAAATGTGAATTTTAGATAAACAATGAATAATTTTTTGGTCTAAATATGTCCCAAAGATTGCATTTGGGGCATATGAATAAAAAGGATTTGCTGTTTATCTGAAATGTATATTTAACTGGAAGTTCCGTGTTTTATATGGCAACACGACACACAGGGGTTATTTGGCAATGTTTGGAGACGTTTTGGGTCATCACGACCTGGGGATGCATCTAGTGGGTAGAGGCCATGGCTGCTGTTAGATGCCCTATATTTCACAGTTAGCTCCCACAACAGAGAATTATCCAGCCCCAAATGTCTATTGTATCATGTTGAGAAACTTCTACAGCGTATAAAGAAACTAGTTCCAGGATATTTTGTCTTTGGGACACTGTGAACACAGCGCTGAGGGTCTCTGGCCTTTTTAAGTGTTTATAGAAATGTTTGACACTTGGAATGTTGTGGGTATACACACACATATGCCTTTCAGGTATATCCATATACATATATGTAGACACACACAGAGGTATGGCTTCAAAATACAAAAACTCTCAGAAAATTAAAATGAATAAACTTATATGTCTTTAAAAAATAACATGTTTTGGGGCACCTGGGTGGCTCAGTTAAGTGGCTGCCATCAGCTCGGGTTACGATCCTAAGATCCTAAGGTCCTGGGATGAGTCCCGCATCAGGCTCTTTGATCAGCAGGGAGGCTTCTCCCTCTGCCTGCTGCTCCCCCTGCTTGTGCCCTCTCTCTGTCTCTGATAAATATTTTTTTAAAAAACAAAGAAAATTTTAAAAAATCATGTTTGCTAATCATCTGCAACTCAAAGCACATAATTCTAGCATCTATATTCTTTAAATGTATTTTTATTTAAATTCAATTAATTAACATATAATGTATTATTCATTTCAGGCTATCATGTATATTAAATATGGGATGTGGGTGCATTTTAATACATTTAACAGTATTTAAGGTAAGCCTCTAAAAGATGGGGCATCTGGGTGGCTCAGTCAGTTAAGCGACTGCCTTCGGCTTAGATCATGATCTCGGGGTCTGGGATCGAGCCCTGCATCAGGCTCCCTGCTCACTGGGGAGTCGGCTTCTCCCTCTCCCTCTGCCCCTCTTCCCTGCTTGTGCTCTCTCTCTCTCTCTCTCAAATGAATACATAAAATCTTTTTAAAAAATAGAACAAAAGAGAAAACATACTTCCACACATAAATAAGTAAGTAAATAAATAAATAAATAAGTAGGAGTCCAGGCTTTACGGAGGTTTAAAAATAGCTCTGCTGAAGTCCAAAATAGTGTTTCTGGGTTGGTACATGGAAGGAGAAGGATGAGGTTTCAAGATACAGAGGATACCAGAATGTTAGGTCCACTTAAAGAGTATAGTTGAAAGAGCCATAGATGACCGGCTTGAAAGCACAGGGTAATTAAGGACAGAAATTAGAGACAAAGGGGAAAAAAGAAAAAGCTTTTCTGGGGACCTCTGGCTGGCTCATTGGTAGAACAAGCAACTACTGATGCCGGGGTCATGAGTTCAAGCCCTGTGTTGGGTGTGGAGTCTACGTAAAAGTAAAAGCTTTTCTGCATTACCACAAATAATAGGAAATAATTTGTAGTAAAGTGGCCCAAATCCTACCCTCCTTTCTAGTCATCCGATGGGTGAGCCATTTTATGTCACTCCCCCAAGAATTAACCCCTGCAATAGCTCTTCATCTCAAGCTGAAGAAAAGCCAAGATTCTGACAACAGTTCGGAGATCTAACTCCAAACCACACACCCTAGTGTCTTGTCCCTGTGACTTTTGTTCTATGTCTTTTCTCTTTTCTTCACATTGTCCAGGAACATTTATTAATTAGCCTTGTTGCTGTGTAACAAATTGCCCCCAAATGTAATTCCAACAACTGACATTTCTCTTCTTTCATGGAGTTTCTGTGTGTCAGAAACCTGGGATTGGTTTAGCTGGTGGCTCTGGTTCAGGGTCTCTCATGAGATTACAGTCAAACATCAGCCAGAGCTGCAGTTCACGAACAACACTGACCAGTGCTAGAGGATCTGCTTCCCACCTCACCCAATTTCACTGTTGGCTGGAGGCCTCAGTTCCTCATGACATGAACTTCTCCACAGGGAGGCTCCCAACATGGCTTTCCTCAGAGTGAGACCCAAGAGAAAGAACACTTGAGAGAATGCCAACACATGCTATTTAGGACTTAGTTGTCAAGACACACTTCCACTTCTGCCACACTCTATTCTATACTCTTCTATATCCAGCCTTCAAGGGCATGAATACCAAGAGGCAGGGATCACTGGGGGCCATCTTGAAAGCTGGATTCCATAGGGTCTTTGCATGGGCTCTTCCCTATGATAACCTCATGGCCAGTTCTCTCAGGTTTCTCAATTCTTTGCTCTGATGTATCTTCTCAGTAAGGTCTTCTACTCCTACCACCCTGGTTAAAATGGTCACCAGTCCCCATTCCCCTTATACTCTCCCAATCCTTCTTACTCTGATCAATATTATTTTTCAATGGCACCTAACATCTTTTACTACAATATATAGGTTATTTATTTATTACATTTATGTTTGTTGTATGTCTCCACCGTTCTCTTCCCTCAAGCTCCAGGTGGACAGGGTTCTTTATCTATCATGCCCACTGACGTATCTTAAGCTCCCAGAAAAACACCTGGCATATAATGGGTACTCAATAGATATATATTTTTTAAGATTTTATTTATGTATTTATTAGAGAGAGAGAGAACAAGCAGGGGGAGCAGCCGACAGAGGAAAAGGGAGAAGCAGGCTCCCAGCTGAGCAGGGATGTGGGGCTCAATCCCAGAACCCAAGGATCATGACCTGAGCCGACGAAGGCAGATGCTTAACTGACTGAGCCACCCAGACGCCCCACTCAATAGATATTTTTGACCAAATGAAAGAATAAAGAGCATAAGCAGAGCCAGTTTATTTAAAAATTTAGAATTTCCTGATGTCTCAAATAAATAAAGCATGTATCAGAGACTCTTTATCTCAAAGGGGAAACTGGAACTTAATCAAGTTTAGCCTTCCACAGGGTAGAAGAAGATGGAAATGAGAGATAAACCAGAATTCTTTTAATAGATGCACGCGGGTGAGAATGGACAATTCTGGCCCACAGAGTGCTTTTTATGGCACCCACAAGGTTGGAAGACTTGGAAGATTTCATATTAAAACTCTGGGTTTCTGGCATCTTCTGAAAAATGGGAAGATCTGGCCCTATGGTTGCTGTGTTCTCCATTAAGCATTGCGCAATAGTATATTTTCATTAGAAAGTTCACCATTTACTTCCATCCTATGGTCTTACAACGCGCCCAATGTATTTATTTCCATCACCTACCTGGCCACTGTACCGGGAGGGGGAGATCCCTGTTTCTGATGATACACTACGTTGGTGACATTTGCCAGAAAAACCACACATTTAGCTTAGTTGATAAAGAACATAAGACAATGAAGGGACACAGTGCTGTGACAATATTTTTCTCGCATCTGTCCACTGGTGTAATGAGGGACCTATTGGTCAGAGATGGTCTAATTCTATCTTGCTCACTATTTAGCACATGTTATATTAATAGTGGTAACATTTGATGTGGTACAGTATGATTCAGATTTTCTATTCCATTTCTCATGGCAACAACAAATGTTTTCCTTCTGAGTCAGCATTACCTAGATGCTACTGCTGACCAAAATTAGACCATGTATTCTCAACCACATAAATACGAGCCGTTGAGGATTTTCTTAATATTGATGGCGTATGTGGGTCATGTAATTAGCCTACGTTTATAGTTCTGTGATCTGTTTGGCTGCTACAGAGCCAGAAGGGGAAATGCAAGAGCATTTTCTCTGTTATGCAAGCATCATTACATTATAATGAATAGGTAATTTTAAATTGGGCTGATGAGTCATATTACAGTAATCCAATATTTCCTTTGTGAAGTCCCTGAGGTTTATACAAGGAAATCTATTCTAAGAATAACAACAGGGATGATGGAGCTTCTGCCTTTCAGCACCTTGGTCTTAATTTACTAGTTGTGTGATCCTGGGGACAGAGTCCAACCTTCTGTAGCCTCAATCTACTCAGGATTAAATGAGATTAACAATGTGGAAGCTTGAAGGACAGTACCTGAACAGAACAGGATCAATCCAGGTCAGTATATTTTTTAAAATAGAGATTGATTCTTAAGATCCACTAAATGATAGATGAGCCCTTCTCTTGAAATTTATTTCCCTGTGTAGTAGGGGATTACATATTGGGTGCACAGAGGACGCTTCTGGAATAGACATAAATGGGGAAAAGAAAAAGATTGATCTTTTTCCTTCCAGCTCTCAAACCAGGCAAAAGGGGCCATAGCCCTTTATTTGGCATTTCTTTTCTGAATTGACAAAAAATTATAGCAGACCCCTAAAACATGTACTGGAATAGATCCCATTTTTAATCCCAGCCTATAGTTCACCTGTATCCAGCTCACTTATCTTACTAATGCCATGAAGCAGCAAGAGTTTATGTTTTCACGTTCCCCAAAAGTCTTTCTTTCTCTTCTGGTTGAAATAATTCCTATAACTTTATCACTTTGTATTCCCCATTCCAATCATGAACATTAACAAAGATTTAAGCTATTGCCCAGCCGCCCTATGACACACGAAGGAATTGAGGTAAAAGGAGGACCCTGTTCTCAATAGAGAGACTTATGAGCAAAACAGAGCTACCAGGTTGTTTGTTTGTTTAAAATTTATGTGTTTATTTGAGACAGAGAGAGAATGAGTGGGGGGACGCGCAGAGGGAGAGAATCCTCGGGCAGACTCCCTGATGAGCATGTAGCCCCATGCGGGGCTTGATCCCACAACACATGAGATCAGGACCGGAGGAAAAAACCAAGTCCCACTCTCAATCCACTAAAGCCACCCACGCGACCCTTAGAGCCACCACTTATTGTGTGCCCACAGACTGCTGACAGGGCTCTGTGCTACACCCTACATCAAGTACTAACAGCCAGTGGTGTAGTGAAAAGTTACTAGACACTTCTCCAGCATTCACTCTCCACTTTCCCTCCCACTTTCTGATCGGGATCCTCAGAGATGCTAAACCCAATCCGCAGGGTAGCACATGACCAGGGTTAAGCCAATCGGTGCACTTCCTGCCCCTAGTGAGTGATTGGTTCAGAGATGGCCACGTGGCCCGCTGTGGTCCAATTAGAGTGAACTGCCTCACTTCCGCTAGGAAAACCAGGACCAAGGCCTGTATGCTGTCGTTTTCTGGTTTGGGTGTTAATATTGGACGCCTGTAACTCCTGTGACCCTTTTTATTAGCATGAAGGCAGGGCACATAAAGAAGCGGGTAGCACGGCAAGAATCTCAGACGAACAATGAGGATTTCATCATCTCCGGACAAGCCTATGCTGAAAGCCTACCCTATCTCCGGGCTTCTCCTTACAGGAGCTGGTGGATCTTCGTTATTGTGTAAACCGGGAATTAGGTTTCCTGTGACTTGAAGGAAAGTTTCGCACATGAGCTCATAGTAAATATCAGGCCCATTTTCATAGCTGAGCAAACAAGAGTATTTGTCTCCATCACCACACCAATACATAGCAGAACTATGATCTCAGTCAAAGTTCGACGGACTCCAAAATCCATGCTCTATGACTGTACGTCCCGCAATTTTAATGCAGTATAAGAGGTAGATGAAAAGTACAGTAGTGACAGGAAGGGAGGAAGGATCAACTCCCGTGTGTGCGTGGTGGGCGTGGAGATATTCCTGGAGGAGGAATGACGTGTTCAGAGGCATGCATGGAGTGACTGGCTCGTGACATATACCGAATCAATGTTTTCTGTTTTATCTTCTTTTAGGCTTCTGAAAAATACACATTGCCAGAGAATCCTAACCTGAGGGTCCCCATCTCTTCATGGGGCCTTGAAGACAACACAGGGAGCTGAAAGGAAAGTTACCATTCTAAAGCAGAGTTGCACAGATTAATTCAAACATTCCTCCTCTACCATTCATAAGAGATATGTCAGCCTACTGTGGCTACCCCTTGATGCTTGGTCAGCAAGTCCCATTGTCCCTTTAATGTCACTTTGGTCTAGCCCCTCCTTTTGATCTCAGTGCCATTGTTCATTGCTTGTCATGTAAAGCCTTGCTACTCAAAGTATGGTCCACGGACCAGCAGCCTCAACATCACATGGGAACCTCTAAGACTCTCAGAACCTCATCTAAAACCATCTGGACCAGAATGTCCATTTTAGCCCATTAAACTTTAAGAAGCAATTTTGTATTTTACTGCTAGAGCCTCCCAACTGATGATCCCTGCCTCTAATTTTATGCCACCTCCACTCCCCACCCCATTTTCCTGGGAACCATCAAATGACATTTCAGAAATACCGACTGTGCTTCTATCCTGCTGAATATCAGTGGTTCCTTCCATGGTCCCTTGTGGCCTTCTGGATAATCTCCACATTCCTTTGACCTAGATGCCAAATGTGACTCGTTTCTGCCTGGGGAGTCTCATCTCTTGCTGGCTCTTGACTCCTACCTATATGGCAGCTTAGTTGTGGAACAGCTCAGTGGTTGAACACATGGGCCTTCGGGTCATACAGACTTGGTTGTTTGGTTTTTTTTAAAGAATTTATCTATCTATTTGACAGACAGAGATCACAAGGAGACAGAGAGGCAGGCAGAGAGAGAGGGGGGAAGCAGGCTCCCCGCCGAGCAGAGAGCCCGATGCGGGGCTTGATCCCAGGACCCTGAGACCATGACCTGAGCCAAAGGGAGAGGCTTAACCCACTGAGCCACCCAGGCGCCCCGTGACATACGGTTTTGAGAACCTTGTAACTGATATCCGACAAGAGGGTCTCTTGTTGAGAAAAGTGTGGGAAACACAGGGACAGGGTTACACAAAGCCAAATAGTTCTCAGAGCTTCTAAGGTGCTAATATTCGTAAAGAATCTCCAAGAAGGTGATACATTATGCACTGGCCAGCTGCCTCGGCCCACAGTTTCTGCCAACTACTGAACAACACTTCTTCATGGCTGAACCCTGGAATCTAGCACATTCTCTGGCACTGAATTCAAGCTCACAAATAATTGTTGGAAGAGTAAATATTAAATGTATATTGCATTGTCCATGGGGAGACATCACTGGAACCCAAATTAGTTCAACAGTAATAGAAACAAAGAGAGGAAGGGACAGGCTATTGGTTAACCAAAGTCAACCCACTCGGGCTAATATCAGCAAGATTTGTAGGTCGAAATACACATTTTCTGGCTTGAATGACTGGCTGGAAGAAAAATGTCATCTGCTGTGGCTGGTTTTGGAGAGAAGGGATTCGATGTGAGGTGCTTCTGGGATATTTAGTCTAGTGGAGCTGTCCAACAGAGTTGCTTATTCACATCTGGAAATACAGATCTGTGAACTTGTGGCTCCTCTACTCACTTGAGTGAGTTAGGTTTATGTCAGCCTTTTTCCAGAGTATGTGACCTGCCTCGGGGCTGATGGAAAATGGAAGAGAGGAGAATCGGGTCTGTACCTACATAGCCAATGTGGATAGGATACAAGGATTTTGCTCCCTGGATGGAGCAGTATTGTAGAGCATCTGGGAATATCAGTCTCGTGTACAGAGGGGGGCTCCCAATCGTTCCACATGGAACAGTCAGGTGCACATAGAACAGCATAGAGCATTTGTGTTATGACGTGCCTGTGAGAGCTATACACAAATCAGGGAGTTTTTAATAGACTTCTCTTCCATTTACATAGTTCATTTATTCACTCAACAAACATTTACTGAGTACCTACTGTGTGCCATTCCATATTCCAGTTCTGACAATTTGCAAGTGAATAGAGCACATTTCTACTCCATGGATAGACTCATATAAACATATGAACTGTAGTAAGTTGTAGCACACACTTTTTGTATAATTATTTTTAAAAGATTTTATCTATTTATTTATTTGAGAGAGAGACGGAGAGTGGGGGAAGGGAGCGCATGAGTGGGGGAAAGGGCAGAGGGAGAAGGAGAAAGCAAAAGGCAGATTCCCACTGAGCCCAACCCTGGGCTTGATCCCAGGGCCCTGGGATCATGACCTGAGCCAAAGGCAGACACTTAACCGTCTGAGCCACCAAGGCATCCCCATGTAGTACACAATTCTGGTGAGTATAACTTGGCAGGACATCTCTGGAGGACAGTTTAACAAAAGGCATCAGGTGCCCTTGACAATGTATATATCCTTTGACTCGGCAATTTCACATTTAGGAACTCCTCCTAAGGACAGAAAGGATGTCTCCAGAGCTTTAGCTGCAAGACTGTTCTCACAGTTTTCGAGATCATTCCATGAAGTTGGGGATAACCTGAATTCCTCAAAACCAAGGAGATAGTTTACATCAATGATTCTGCAGGCAATGGGAATGCAGTGGAGGATTAAGCACACGAGGGGCATTGAATGTGTGTGTGCTCCAGGATAATTTTAGAAGTAGTGTGGGGAATGGTCTCTAGTGGGGGGAAAACAGAGAAGATGGTTTTTGCAAGAATCTAAGTAAAAGACGATGCAGAAGTGAGCAAAACAAGGCAGTATGAATGGAGGGGACAGTTGGATTTGGGAGAGCTGTCCAAGGTAGACAGTAGGATTTGCGGACCAGCTATGGTCGGGGCGGCGGGGGGGAAGACCACAGCATATTGGAGAGTGAGGTACTGAGGAAAAAATGTGAGATTTCTAATTCAGGTGGAGCAGGTTTGGGGAAAGACCTAAGGATCTGATCTTGAAAATGTTCACATCTTGAGGTTATAAACGTCTTTTCCTGGGCATTGCCATGGTGATTCCTTGAATGGAAAGGAAAGCTTTGAGAGGTGGTGTGAACTGTGGGTAAGTGGTCTCTGGGACTAGCGGGCTGAGATTGAATGCAGGTCCTGCCTTTTACTGTAAGCAGTTTACTTACTTATTAATGAGGAATTCTCTGAGCAACAAGCCCCTATGTCGTATGATGTTGTTTGGCGTATAAAGTTAAGAAGAGTTGGTCTTGGGGTGCCTGGGTGGCTCAGTGGGTTAAAGCCTCTGCCTTCGGCTTGGGTCATGATCCTGGGGTCCTAGGATAGAGCCCCACATCAGGCCCCACTTCGGGCTCTCTGCTCAGCAGGGATCCTGCTTCCCCCTCTCTCTCTGCCTGTCTCTCTACCTACTTGTGATCTCTGTCCGTCAAAAAAATGAACGAAATCTTTTAAAAAAAAGAAGAGTAGGTCTTGTAACCAAGTACCCAGTTTGTAGTGACCAATCAATAAATGTGAATTAAAAACAAAACAAAACAAAACAAAACAAAACAAAAGGGGCACCTGGGTGGCTCAGTCAGTTAAGGGTCTGCCTTCAGCTGAAGTCATGATCCCAGGGTCCTGGGATCAAGTCCTGCATCGGGCTCCCTGCTCAGCTTCTCCCTCTGGCCCTCCCCCTGCCCATGCTCTCTCTCTAAAATAAATAAATAAAATCTTTAAAAAGTATTAAACAAAGACAAAAACAAAAAACTAGAAAAGCGCCATAATACAGGGAGAGTCCCCATGGACCCTGGGTATTTTTCTGATTCCCTCCATACACTACACAGGAACATAGCCTTGGCTTCTCTCATAATAACTTCATGTCTCAGCATGGCTGAAACACCTGATGCCCTCCCCTTGAGCATTTGTTGCAGAAGCACCAGTCCCAACTCTCCAACAGATGCAGGATTTCAGGTCTTAAGTCTTGGGTCTATTTCCTTAGCTTCTTTTCTCTCTCCTAAGCTTCCTTCAAGAGTGTGCTTGAAAGCACACAGTGTGCTTTCTGGAACTCTCTTTAACTCTGTTTGCTCCTCCAAATCCATTTCCCTCTTTTGTCAATTTTCCCAAGACGGCTGGGTATTTCCAAGATGGGGTTGGGGGCAGGGGTGGTAGAACACGGGAGAGGAACAGGGGCTGCAGATGGAAATCAGAAGCCACTGGGGTCAGGGCCATCAGAAAGGATAGTTTTAACTAGGAAGGGGTGAAGAATGAGAAGAGAAGAGCTGGAACGGGATCAAGACTGGAGAGGTGGGGCGCCTGGGTGGCTCAGTGGGTTAAAGCCTCTGCCTTAGGCTCAGGTCATGATCCCAGGGTCCTGGGATAGAGCCCCGCATCAGGCTCTCTGCTCAGCAGGGAGCCTGCTTCCCTTCCTCTCTCTGTGCCTGCTTCTCTATCTACTTGTGATCTCTGTCAAATAAATAAATAAAATCTTTAAAAAAAAGACTGGAGAGGTATCACTGAAAGTGGTGAGCGATGGGGAAAGAGCTCATAAGGGAGATGGAACTGTGAGGGCTGGAACCACAATGAGCAGAAAAGAGGAGTTCTGGAAGGCAGGTGTGGTGGGAGTTTAGAGTAGGGTCTGGTTTGCAAGGTTATAATTCTTTTGGAGGGACCGAGTAGGATGATGATTGAAACAAAGAGAATGGATATAACAAGAAATGGGGATCTTGAGCCATTTCAGTGGAATGGAGAGAGGCGACTTGCCCAAAGGTTATGAACTGGTCAGTGGTGTAGCGAGGACTTCACACACACTAGAATGTTAGTGGTGTCTCTTGTGTGTTTTGGAAACTAAGGATATGCTATTGCATTGTTTAAGAGACGAAACCCTAAACCCCAAGCCCATACTTTTATGCTTAATCCAGTATTCACTTCTCCCTAAGCTGGGAGGAGGTCTGTCAACACATTTGGTCTATTGTACCCCATCTGTATTTATTTGAGATGCCTAACAAACACATCCAGATTTGCTTTATGGAAGCTTATGAGCTCCTAAGACATTGATCACAGGTTTTACACACAGAGAACTGTGGGATTCCCAACTCTGCATGAAGAAAAGTACACAGTTCTGCTTTGGAACCAACCCTCGTGGGCCCCCAGCCCTAGGCAACCACTCATCTGCTTCCTTTCTCTATAGAGTTTCTACAGATGTGCTTCCTCTATAGAAAGACACCCTAGGCACTCCATATAAATGGAATCATGCACTACACATGTGGTCAGTTACGACTGGTATCTTTCACTTAGCCTAGTGTTTTCAAGATTCACCCATGTTGTAGGATGCTATCGACACTTTGCTCCTTTTTATGGCCAGATACTCTTTCACCTTAAGAACATGTCACATTTTATTTGTCCATCGTCGTTGATGGACTTTTGTGCTGTTTCTAACTTTTGGGATCTCCAGAACCGTGCTGCTATGAATGTTGGTGCACTCGTTTTTATATGGTTGTATTTTTTCATTTCCTGCGGGTGCATAGCCAGGACTGGAATGGCTGGGTCCTATGGTAACTGGGTTTACCCTTTTGAGAAAGTGCCAGGCTGACTTCCAAAGTGGCTTCTCCGGGGTACATATCCACCCATAACACGTGAGAGGTCCAATTTCTCTCCTGAGTCTGTTTTAACAGGTCTCTGCTTTGTCTTGGAGACCTCACTGAGTAAATGTCCTCAAGGTGAGAACTCCAAACCATCAGCCAGCACGATGTAGTAGTAGGAATAATAATACAAATAGCAAAGATGATGACCGTTGTTTTGGGGCCCTCCGATGTCACGACACGCATGTTCTCGTTTTGCCATTGTGGCAGTTCCCCGCATAGTGTCATGAGAGGCTGAGAGGTAAAGAAAGTGAAGCTCAGGGAAATTAAGTGGTATGTCACACAGGGTAACGCAGCTGGCAGGTGGCAGACTCGGGGCTGGAACTCAGATACTCCGGATTTCAAAAGCCTGCGTTTTTGAACAACGTGCTGTTCCGGATGCGCTTGGGGTTGCGTCCATTTACAAATTGTTAACATGCTGAATAAAGGATCAAATTACCAAGATGATATTGCATTATTTTCCCTTTCAATCAACCCAAATGACAGTTATACAAGTGTGTGGCACTGGCCCTTTGTAATCATCCAGCATCCCCTACGAGTCTGGCATTCCCAGAAGAGAGAGGCGCGGAGCCAGGATGGGAAGCCAGGGCTGGAAGAACCACTTAATAATTCCACGCAGATGGTTACTTCAGTCAGTTACTGACCTTGAAGCATTACCACCCTAGACTAACACAAACAGACAGGGTTCTGGGCATGGCTGTGGCAGAGCTCCTTTTGTCCCCTAGGATTACGGAATTGTATTACTCACACATTTTTAGAAACACAATTCATCTGCCTTTCAACGATGTAACAGCAAGTGCTCAGGAGAGATGACTGGAGAATTCAGTAAATTAAAAAGGAAAAGGTTTTCCCCAACTTTCCACTCTTAGAAACAACTACTGTGAATATCATTGTGTATTTGCTCCTAGTCTTTTTATTTTCCATGCATTAAAAACATTATTCATTCTTTTTTTTTTTTAAAGATTTTATTTATTTATTTGAGAGAGAGGCAGTGAGAGAGCATGAGTGAGGAGAAGGTCAGAGGGAGAAGCAAATTCCCCGTGGAGCTGGGAGCCTGATGCGGGACTCGATCCCGGGTCTCCGGGATCATGACCTGAGCCGAAGGCAGTTGTCCAACCAACTGAGCCACCCAGGCGTCCCTGTCCCTATTCATTTTTTTTCTGATTATAAAAGTAACACCTATCCCTTGTGGGAGCATTGGAGAATTCAAACAAAACATTATTTGTTATCTCGACAGTCATAGGTAGTCACTCTTAATGCTTTGGTATGTGTCATTTCAATGTTTTCTTTTGGGGCACCTGGGTGGCTCAGTTGGTTAAGCATCTGCCTTCGGCTCAGGTCAGGATGCCAGGGGCCCGGGATCGAGTCCCACCTTGGGCTCCCTGCTCAGTGGGGAATCCACCTCTCCCTCTGCTCCTCTACCCACTTGTGCTTGCTCTCTCTCTCTCTCAAATAAATAAAATCTTCTTTTTAATTTTTTAAAAGATTTTTATTTATTTATTTGACAGACAGAGATCACAAGTAGGCAGAGAGAGAGGGGAAGCAGGCTCCCTGCCGAGGACAGAGCCTGATCTGGGACTCGATCCCAGGACCCTGAGATCATGACCTGAGCCAAAGGCAGAGGCTTAACCCACTGAGCCACCCAGGTGCCCCTCAAATAAATAAAATCTTTAAAAAAAATAAGTGTTTTGTTTTATTGGATATGTATATATGTGAACAGATAACAAAATTGGATCACAGCATTTTTCATTTAATTTCTACTATTATCACTTTATGAAATACTTAAATGACTGAGATCACAGTGTACACTTGATCTTAACAAAAGATCAAAAACAATAGCCCATACTTTGCATTACAATGTGTTCTCTACTTTTCCTTCTTACGTTTTGGTGAACACTGTGTTACAATGTCTCCCCGTGACATTTCAAACTCTTTGTAAACATAATTTTACATTAAGTACAGAATTTATTTAGCCATTTCCTTTTTGTAAGATATTAGACTTTTCCCACATTTTACAGAAATTGTAAGAAATACCTTGTGCGTATTTTTCTTAATATTTCAAATATTTCTTAGGGTAGATTCCTAGGAGTTGGATGATTGGATCTAAGAGGTCTGGCTATTTTTTCTTTTCTTGTTTTTTTTTTTTAAATTATGACATTAATTTTAATTTAATTTAATACAGAAAATTAGAATAACATGACAAAGATCCCTGAACCTAACTGACCATTTTGTCTTTTTTTAAAAATTTTTTAAAAAATTTATTTATTTGTCAGAGAGAGAGAGAGAGAGTGCGAGCACAGGCAGACAGAGTGGCAGGCAGAGGCAGAGGGAGAAGCAGGCTCCCTGCTGAGCAAGGACGCTGGGATCATGACCTGAGCCGAAGGCAACAGCTTAACCAACTGAGCCACCCAGGCGTCCCCCATTTTGTCTTTAATTTTATTTATACACCCTTTTGTTTAGTTTCTTTAAAAAAAGATTTCATCTATGTATTTGAGAGAGAGAGGGATTGTACACATGAGTGGGGGAGGGGCAGGCAGAGAAGCAGGCTCCCTGCTGAGCAGGAAACCCGTTGTGGGGCTCAATCCCAGGACCCTGAGATCCTGACCTGAGTGGAAGGCAGATGCTTAACTGATTGAGCCATCCAGGTGCCCCATTTCATTAGTTTTTAATACTGAGATATAATTTCCACACCATAAAGGGCATTTATATTAAGTGGTTTTCTCAATGAATATCCATATTCACATATATATTATATCCATGTAAATCATATATATGTGTATGTGTATACACACACACACACACATCCCACTATGTCATCAATCATTTCAGTACATTTCTAGTATTTAACAAATTCCTCTTCTTGTGTATTGTTCAGTAGGCCCCTTAAAGTAGCCACCATTCTGACACTTATCACTATAGATAAATTTTGTCTGTTTTTGAAATTTACATGGATAGAATCATTCAGTATGAGATGAACCATGAGAGACTACGGGCTCTGAAAAACAAGCTGAGGGTTTTGAAGGGGTGGGGGGTGGGAGGTTGGGGGAGGCAGGTGGTGGGTATTGTGGAGGGCACGCATTGCATGGAGCACTGGGTGTGGTGCAAAAACTATGAATTCTGTTACGCTGAAAAGAAATTTAAAAAAAGATAAAAAGGTAACTTTAAAAAAAAAAGAATCATTCAGTATGTACTATTTTCCATCTGGTTTCCTTAGTTTAATATTAAGTCTCTACAGGTCATCCCTTTTTTGGTAGTAGTTTGGTCTATTCCATTGATGTGGCTATAATCCCCCAAAATACGTTCGTATCATAAGTGTTAGTGAGGATGTGGAGAAATGAGATCTCTCCTACATTGCTGGAGGGAATGTAAAATGGCTCAATCACATGGAAAGCAGTGAGGCTGTTTCTCAAAAAGCTAAACACAAAATTACCATATAACCCAGCAATTCCAGTCTTCGGTACCTTAAAATAGGTACTCGAACAAGTATTTCTATGCACATAGTCACAGCAGCACTATTCACCATAGCCAAAAGGTAGAAACCACACACATGTCCATTGATGGATGAACAGATAAACTAAATGGGGCGTATTCACACATGGCGTGGCCATCCAAAGGAGGGAAATAGTGATTCATGCTATGGCATGGAGTACGCAAACAGTACGCAAAGAGCAAGAAGCTGGACACAAAATTCACAGTGTATGATTTCATTCATGTGAAATGCCCAGAACAGGTAAATCCATACAGAAAGAAAGGACTGGGGGTTGCCAGGAGCTGGAGGGAGAGGGAATATGGGATCACTACTTAATGGCCATGGCAGTTTCATGAAAGTGTAATGAAATGTTTTTTCTTAATATTTTTCTTTAAGGTTTGTGTTTTGGGGTCTTAGCTAACATAAGCTTCTACTGTGAAAGAATAAAGATATTCTTCTATATGATCTTACAAATTTTTAAAAATTGGTTTTTTTCTCATTCAGGTCTTTAATCTACCTGGAATTTTATATATGATATGTATCTATATGTTAGGAAGTCCAAGGTTGACATTTTTATTTTAGTTCTCCATTTGGTTAGGCAACTATTTCGTCATCATTTAGTGAAGAGTCTATCCTTTCTGTACTCATTGGTAATGTCTCCTCTGTCATATACCAGCTTTCCACATATATGTGGGTCTATTTTGGGGCTCTTGATTTTCTTCATATGTCTTAAAGTTTTACAATAGGTTTTTAAAAAATATTTTATTTATTTGACACAATTCTTATGCTTCATTTATTTTTCCTGTCTTACCAGACCAGGATCTCCCAAAGTGGAGATGACAGGCATCCTTGTTTTGTTTCTGACCTTAATGATCAGGCACAGAGAGTCAATAGTAAATGTCAAATGTTTGCTGTTGATTTTTTATAATGACTCTCTAGAAGGTTAAGGAAATGATCTTCTATTCTTAATGTGCTAAGAAAAAAAGACAGACATATATTTGACTGCTGATTTTTTCAAATGTTTTTTCTGTACCCATTAAGGTCATCCAACAGGTTTTCCCTTTAATCTGTTAGTATGGCATATTCTATCAATAGATTTTCTGATTATGAGGTAATTTCTACATTTTTAAAATAAACCTCATTTGTTCACAATGTATTTTAACATTAGAACGTTTGTACCTGTGTTTATAGGTGAGCTCACTCTAGAATTATTTTACTGTGCCATTTTAATCTAGGTTTGATATCAAGGTCATATATTATCCTCATAAAATGGGCTCTGAAATAATTTTTATGAAATAAGGATTATCTGTTATTTTGTTAAAGCTCACCTATAAGGGGCACCTGGGTGGCTCAGTGGGTTAAAGCCTCTGCTGTCAGTTTGGCTCAGGTCATGATCTCAGGGTCCTGGGATCGAGTCCTGAGTTGGGCTTTCTGCTCTGCAGGTAGCCTGCTTCCCCCTCTCTCTCTGCCTGCCTCTCTGCCTACTTGTGATCTCTGTCTGTCAAATAAATAAATAAAATCTTTAAAAAATTTTTTAAAAAAGCTCACCTATAAAACTGTGTGGGCCTGATGCCTTTGTGGGACTCAGGAGGAAAATAAATTTTTATATTAAGAATTCAGCTTTTGGGGTGCCTGAGTAGCTTAGTTGGTTAAGCAGCTGACTCTTGGTTTTGATCTTAGGGTCCTGGGATTGAGCCCTGAGTCAGACTCTGTGCTCAATGGGCAGTTTGCTTGAGGATTGTCTCTCTCCTTCTCCCTCTGCCCACCCCACACTCGCTCTCTTTCGCTAAAATAGACAAATCTTAAAAAAAAGAGAATTCAGTTTTTGAAACGATTATTGATTTTTTTTTTTTACTTCTTAAATACATTTTAGTAGTTTACTTCTTAAAGAAAGTTATCTATTTCAACTGGTTTAAAAAAAACCTTCCTGTATTTATATCTTGTATCCCTTTTCATTCTTAATATTACTCATGAGTGCCTATCCTGGTGGGTCTTGAGAAGTTTGTTTTTTTTTTTTTTAAGATTTTTTTTATTTATTTGACAGGCAGAGATCACAAGTAGGCAGAGAGGCAGGCAGAGAGAGAGGTGGAAGCAGGCTCCCTGCTGAGCAGGGAGCCTGATGCAGGACTCAATCCCAGGATCCTGGGATCACGACCTGAGCTGAACCGAAAGCAGACGCTTTAACCCACGGAGCTACCCAGACACCCCGAGAGGTTTGCTTTCTTTACTAGTAATATTCCCCCCAAGGAATGAGCTTTTGGTTTTGTGGATCTCCTCTACTGCTTCTTATTTTTCCATTTTTAAAATTTATGCTGTTATTATTTTTTGTACTTCATAGGTTTTATTTTTTTTTAAAGATTTTATTTATTTATTTTAGAGAGAGAGAGTAGGGTGGAGGGGCAGGGGGATAGGGAGAGAGAGAGAAACTGAAGCAGACTTTGCATTTAGCATAGAACCCGACACTGGTTTGATCTAACAAACCTGAGATCGTGACCTTAGGCAAAATTAAGAGTCAGACTTTAATCAACAGAGCCCCCAGGGCACCCCATCTGTTCTTTTTCATCAAAGTCTTTTGAGTTGAACACTTAACCCATTTTTTTTTTTACCATTTTTACCATTTTTAAGGGTATAGTCAGTGGTAGTATACTCATTCATTTGTATGCAGCCATCACCATTCATCCCTTAAAATTATTTTCATCTTGTAAAACTACAAATCTCTACCCATTTAACAGTAACTCTCTATTCTCCCCTCCCCCAGCTCCTGGCAATTACCATTCTACTTTCTATCTCTATGATATTTGACTCCTCTCAATGGCTCATGTAATTGGAATCACACAGTATCTGTTTGTGACTGGCTTATTTCCCTTAGCATCATGTCCTCAAGGTTTATCCGTGTTGTGACATATTGCAGAACGCCCTTCCTTTCTAAGGCCGAATAGTATTCTGTTGTATGGCTAGACCATGTTCTGCTTATCCATTCATCCTTACCCACTTATTTTTAGCCTTATGGAGTTTTTTTTGGAGTCAGTTGTAATTTATTTTTTAACCTAAATCCAATTATTTATTATATATAATCTATTATAAATAATAAATTATAATTTATTATAAGTTATATATAATTTATTAATTACTTAAATATACATAATGTATAATTATATAATTATATAATTATTATGCATAAAATATATTGTGTAATATTATATATAATATATAATATATTTTATTTATTTATTTATTATTTTATTATAAATAAAAATATTTTATTTATGATATTTATTTTATATGATTATGTAATAATTATATAATTATGTAATAATTTAATATGTAATAATTTAGCATAGAACCTGACACTGGTTTGTCGGGTTTTATTTTTTCTGGGGTACAGCTCTGTGATTCATCAGTCTTATATGATACCCAGTGCTCATTACAACACATAACCTTCCCAATGTCCATCACCAATTTTTCTTTTTTACTGTAGGCACTGAAGGCTAAACATTTATTTCCACCAAAACTTAACAAGTTTTGATACGTGGTACTTTCATGGTTATCAGCTCTAAACAGTTTATGATTTTCCTTCTTATTTCCTTTTTCTCCCATGAGCTATTTAGAAGTTCATTATTGATAATAACTTTTTTTTAAGACTTATCAGCTCATTTTGAGAGAGAGAAAGAGTGTGTCTGTTGGGGGAGAAGCAGAGGGAGAGAAGCCTCAAGCAGACTCCCTGCTGAGCACGTAGCCCAGTGTGGGGTTCAACCCCTTGACCCTGAGATCACAACCTAAGCTGAATCCAAGAGTTGGACACTCAACTGACTGAGCCACCCAGGTACCCCTATTGATAATGACTTTTTTTTTTTAAAGATTTTATTTATTTATTTGTCAGAGAGAGAGAGAGAGAGAGAGAGTGAGTGGAGGCAGAGGGAGAGAAGCAGGCTCCCCGCCGAGCAAGGAGCCCGATGTGGGACTCGATCCCAGGACGCTGGGATCATGACCTGAGCCAAAGGCAGCTGCTTAACCAACTGAGCCACCCAGGCGTCCCTGATAATGACTTTTTAAGGACACTTACTACCAGTGGCTAAATACTTTTCTTAAACAACTAGGCCATGCAACACTTCCACAAGCTAAATGGTTATAAAAATCACCCCAGATGGACATCTTGAAAGCAACAACAATAAACAACTCATATCCTCCAGCCTCCTTCCCACCCCTCCTGCCATACAGAACACCATATCAGAGCAGTGTAAGAAATCAGTGCGATAAAGCAGCTATGACTGGATTCAGTTGCTGACCAGGCCCCTCGGTAAGCATGGGACTTGCAGCAAACCATCTTTTTGCACCTCAGTTTCATGCTCTGTAAAACAAGGCTGAGAAAAGAGCATCTACTTCACAGTTATTAGGAAGTTTAGCACCCAGCCCTCATTCAATAAACTCTTCCTAATTTTTTATCAATCTAGCTGCTGATTTTACTTTGTACTCTTAATGCTTCCATGCTGTGTTGCTAAGATAAACCTCTGAGTTTCTGGAAAGTAGAGATCCGTGATCCAAGCAGCTTTGTTATATTTGTGTCCAAAATATGTTCATGTCTCTCTCAAGTTCATGCAAACATCTATGGAGTTGGCACAGGGCATCGGGGTAACAAGACTGTCCCATTCCACATTCTAGTTACATGCAGAAGCAAAGCCCAGAAATTCTCACAAAAATGCACCCGACCAAGCTCAGAACCCCACAGATTCAGGACCACACTCAGGCTTCTTCACACTCCCCACCAAAGATGGATCCATCGCCCACAGCTAGAGAGGCGCTCACCAATCCCACTCAAAACCTAGCAGCCCGCTGACAGATCACAAAGCAGCGCAGTGTCCCGCAAAGCATCACCACCGGCTTCAGCACGAGCGGGGGCTATGTTTTTACTTCCTTTGGGTTTGTTCTATTTTAGTTGTTGTTTTTGTTGTTCTTCTTAGAGTTATCATCTGCCCCTCTTTCTCTCTACCCAACCCCCCAGCCCCTCTCGCCTCCAGTGCGCATGCGCCCCACATCCCTCCCCCCTGCTGGGTACCAGTCAGCGCTCCCCGGCCCTGACGGCGGAAGAGATGGAGCAGCGTCACGAGCGCCCGGCCCCTTAAAACGCTGCTGGCTGGAGCCGCCTCCCTCCCTGCAGCCCGCGGCGGGGATGGAGTAAAGGGAGACCCGTCGACTTGCCCGCGGGGATCAGCGATGGAGTTAAAGCAATCTCTTTCCACCCATCTGGAAACCGAAAAGCCTCTGAGGCGCTATGGGGCGGTGGAGGAGACAGCGTGGACAGCGGAGGGACTGGGGAGAAGTGAGTACTCGGCTGGAAGGGGGGGGGGTACCGTTGGGGATCCGTGCGCTGGAGCCGGTGGTCGCAGGAGCGCTGGAATCGTGGGGGAGCGGACCAAGGGGAGCGCCCCCGCAGCGGGGCTTTCAAGGCTGGGGGGGATGCTCAGCGCTGCGCAGCGACGCGCTCTCCCGCGAACCTTTTGTTAAGGGGGACCCTCCAGGCTGGGCTTCGCCGGGAGGCTCGGGAAATCTCAAGGCAGCAAGCCGGGAGCCTGGGGTGGACTCGGTAGTCCCGGATCCATAAGCTCGAAGCTGGTCTTGGAAAGTAAGGTATTGCCCGCAGCCGAGATAGGAGAGTCGATTCTCCGCCTGGGATGCGCTAGGACGCTGGAGCGGTCGGACCATCCTGGAAAGCGCCCACGTCCCTGGAGGGGGGAGTGTCCGCTGGGTTTCTGCCGTGTTTCTCCCCGGGCGCCGCGAGGTTTAGGGCACACCTGAAATCCCCAGCTTTTCTTCCCCCGCCTTCTCCTGGGTCGCGGGTGGGACGGAAAGGGTTAGGGGAAGGTTAACCCTGTGCGCACCCTTCTCCTCTCTCCCTTGACTCATTCAGTCTTTGGTTTGGATATAACCCTAGAAGGCACTTCTGAAACGGGCCGACTTTATTTGCCGAGTCTGTCTACGGTATTTAGGTGTCCACAGTGTTTGCTGATAAACCAAGGATTTTTGTTTTTCATGAATAGGAGGCAGCGGTTAAAACTCCTGCTTTCGAGTATAGAGGCAGCCGCAAGGGCCCCACAGGGGCACCAGCCCTCCCTGCAAAGCCAGGGCTCTCTGTGGTGCCCTTTTCACTGCTCCCCCTAGCACGCTGCCTCCTGACGGGCTGGGAAGGGCCTCTCACCCTTCTCAAGGACCCTCAGCTTCCTCCCTTGGCTCTGGGTAACCGTGCTCATCTCCAATCGCAGAGCTACGTTGGATCAAAGTATTGAGTGTGCTCCCGTCTTGACTTGGTAGAAGACGGTGTGGGTCCATGCGTGTGTGTGTGTGTGTGTGTGCGCGCGTGCGCTCCTTCTCCACACCTGTTATGACAAATTCAGAAAATCTTCCTAGAATGGCTCAACTGTATTCTGGTTCTCAAGGGTTCAAGTTGAAATCACAATCAAATGTCTTCGTTCTGCACCTGGCATCCACAGTGCTCCCAACCTCTTTTCTTGCTCCTTTTAAAATCTGGGTACTTCTTCCTCTTTCCTCCTTTCAAAACCCATTGGCTTTGGTACTTTGGAGTGACACCGGGGCTGAGGGGCTCTGCTTCCTACAAGCTCAGAATAATCCCCACAATGGCTGCCTTTTATTGATAAGACGGACATGCACCAGGTCCTGTGCTAAGAACTTTTTTTTTTTTAAAGATTTTATTTATTTATTTGACAGACAGAGGTTACAAGTAGGCAAGAGAGGCAGGCAGGGAGAGAGAGGAGGAAGCAGGCTCTCCGAGGAGAAGAGAGCCCAATGCAGGGCTCGATCCCAGGACCCTGGGATCATGACCTGAGCCGAAAGCAGAGGCTTTAACCCACTGAGCCACCCAGGCGCCCCTGTGCTAAGAACTTTAAAGGCATTATCTCATTTAGTCCCCACAGCTACCTCCCGGGTGAATTCTGTGATTCCCCATCCCCAGCTGGAAAAAGCTAAGCTTGCTAGGAGCCCTGACGGTGAAGTTTCAGAGTCAGGATTTGAACCCAGAGCTCCTCTCTGCTTTTAACATGAAGGTTTATTGCTTCCACAGTTTCAGGAAGCTCCCTCAAACCTGTATGAGTCTCAGAACACATACAAGTACACGGCCACCCTTTTGGTCTCTGGAGCCCTCAGTGGCCTTGAAAGAATGCTGGGTCCTTGCAGAGTGGAAGCCGTGTTCAAATATGCTCTGGGTTTGAATGCTGGCTCTGCCCCTCGCTGCCTATGGGACTGACTCAAGGCACATTTCTAAGCCTTACTCTGCCTCTGTTCTCTGAAATGGGGATGGTAACTGGACCTACCTTATGGCTCCATTGCAAAAACTCAGTAAGAAGGTGTATGTCGAGCTCAAGGTTTAAGAGCTCAGTACATGTCGGCTGCTTCAATTATTTTATTACTACATCTGTAGAAGCAACAGATTCCATCCTTCCATCCTTTGCAAGGCACTGCAGAAAGAACACTCTGGACTCAAACTGCCATGATGGTCAGTTCCCTAATCATTCTCTTACAGCTTTTTATTTTCTCACCATTTTGTTAGGACAGTTTTCAAACGTACAGGAAAATCACACTGAACACCTAATGTAAAGCATTTTTTTAGCTCCTGAGATTTTTATCCTTCTGAGTCTTGGGCTGCAAACTGTTAAAAGCCTAGTAGAAAGGCTTTCTCATCTTCTCTGTTCCAAACCATCAAAGACTGACTTTTGCTTCCTATTCACATACAAGACTACAGTTTCTGATGTCCTTTTGCATGGATCCCCAAATCTGCTTTTTTCCTCCCTCCCATTCGAACTTGAAATGTTCTTAAGGCACCGATCCAGAGTCCTCCTTTTGAATCATAAATCTGCGGTCGTTACCTTTAGAAAGCTTTGATCTCTGGACTTTTGTCTGCAATCTGACCCTTTTTTTTTTTAAGTCTTTTTTTTTCTTCTTAAAGATTTATTTATTTATTTGAGAAAGAGAGAGAGAGAGCACGAGCTGGAGGGGCAGAGGGAGAGGGAGAGAGAGAATCTCAAGCAGACTCCGTGCCCAGTGCAGATCCCCACGCAGGGCTCAGTCCCAAAACCCCGAGGTCATGACCTGAGCTGAAACCAACGGTCAGACACCTAACCAACTGAGCCACCCAGGCACCCCTTAAAAACAATTTTAAAAGGGGGGAAAAGATTGCAGAACTGGTCATTTTCAGTATAAGTTGTATGAACTATTATCTTCAATTTTAACTATAGTTTTTAGATGGAAGATACATTTAGTACAGCGGCAAAGAATGGGAGTTTTGAAATCTGGTTAAATGGGTCCAAACCGGTTCTAATACTTTGTTGCTTTGTCACCCTGGGAAATTGGTGAAACTCTGTGTGTGTCAGTTACCTCATCTGTAAAATGGGGATATGTTAGTTTGAGACTTTGGGAGCTTCTCCAAGGTGAAATTCAAAACTGAACCCCCACACATGGAGAGGAAGGAAGGAGAGACAGAGTCAGGACGCTCCAGAGAGACAGGTGGCAGGTGTAATCAGCAAGGAAATTTATAGGTGGCCACAAGGCAAGTAGATCTCCATGCCAGCCCACCAAAATTTTAAATAGTTTCATGGAGGCCTGAATAGGGTTCAGTTATATATATACTTCCAGATGGCCCTGGCAACACCTTACTCTTTCAAGGCTGTGCCCTTGGAATAGCTCCCGCTTTGAAAATGTTTGTGCATTTCAAGGACAGGGGAGGGAGTGAGAAGTCTGCAATTGCTGGGAGGGGGGCAGCTTTTGGGTCAAATGGTGGTCATGTCCTCTCCATAACCTCCCCCAACAGGATGATAATCATAATGACCACTTCAGGCTGTCAGGAGGTTTAAATGGAATAATGTATATGATGCATTTAGCACAGAGCCTGGCACACTGTAGGCGCTCAGTGCTATAAGGCTGTCATAATAGGACATAAGCGGATGGTGCCCAACAGCATGGGAGAGGGTTATTCTGAGCTCACCAGTCAGTTCTTGCTTGTGTCCATTGCTTTGTAAATCGCAGATAATGATTGTGTATACACCACGTTCCTCCTCGTGGGAATGTCTGGAGGAATGGCTTTTGAACCCTTGCAAACCACCTGGTATTTTCTCCTTTGAGAAGGATTCGAAGCAATTGCTTGCATCCACCTGAGACAGCATTTTGCCCCTAGCAGTGAGTTAGTTGGTTTTTTTTTTCTTTTTACTCAGTTGGAAAATGGATAGTGACATTTCAGTGTGGTTCGATGTATAAAAATATTGCTTTCAACCAACTGTAATTAATTGAGAGAGACACAAAGACAAGGTGACTTTTGAAAAAGCGTGGAGCTTTTTAAAAGCACAGTTGTCTGAGGTCATAGCCATTTCGTGGTAGGTTTTCATGTTCCCTAAAGGGTGATCAATATTTTGGACAGGGGAAATGTGGGGTTTGGGGATGGGTGGGGTAGGCACTGGCACAGCGGGGAGGAAATGCCCTTAGAGGTAAAAGCATTGGCAAAAGCGCAGAGGTAGAAATAAATGAGCTGAGAGTGGGAGACTGGAATAAAGCAGAGAGCTGAAACACCAGGGGAGGTGATGATTATTTAAAAGTCCAAGGGTGTGTGCTGACTAGCAAGCAGGTCATTCCACTGGCCAATGTTTCAGGTATTAACAGTTGGAGGGTGGAAATAACATGGATTGCCGGCAATCCATGTAATCGATTCTTGGCAAAGGTTTTATGTTCCTTTCATCTGTCTGATTAACTATGTTAACTTTATTATCTCAGTTTTATTTTGTTATGGCATGATTTCTTTTTTCAAGTGTATAGACTAGTATGTGCACTTCATTAAAAAAACTGAAATTCATCTGAAATAGAAAAATAAAAAGTGAAAAATGACCTTAATCTGTTCCTCCCGCCCATTCCCCATGTATTCATTCAACAAATAGGTATAGAGTGCTTTGTGACTGCCAGGAAGTGTTCTAGGGGCTGTGGATACAGTGTTGAGCAAGGCAGACAAGGTTCCTGCCCACGGGGAGCTTCTGTTCAGGGAAGTGAAGGGGTTAGATAATACATAGGCAAACAAATAATGTAGCTCAAATGTTAAGTGTTACATGGGAAATAACAGGGGAGGGATATTTCCCATCTGGTGGTCGGGAAATGCTTCTCTAAGAAGGTGACATTTTGCCAGTAAATGTCAGAGATCAAATGCAAAGGTCCTTGCTGTGTTAGAGGAAGAGACAGAAGGCCAAGGTGGCTGGCACCCAGAGAGTCAAGGAAGACAATGGAGATGAATCAGAGGGGAGCCAGACTGGGTAGGGACTTGTAGGTTGTGGTTACCAAAAAAAAAAGTACATATTTTATTCCTTTTACATAGGAAGCTACTGCTGTTAAGCAGGAGACTAACATGAGCTAGGTTTTGTTTTTTAAAAGGTCACATAGGCTCCTGGATGAAGAATAAGACCACAGGGGCAAGTGAGGGTCAATGTAATTATCCTTTGCTGTGGTCCTAAATTTTTCTTCATCAATCCCATCGATAAGTGGTAGGAATTTCCATGAGTGTGAAAGGTATGACAAGGGATAGGGCAGCTCTGGCTGTCTGGTGGGAGAACAAGCTCTGGCTTAAGATTAAGGAAATGTGACCATCTATGCTCTAGGCTGGATGGACAGCGACTGTGTAATTTACAGCAGGAACTATGTAGCAGGAACGCCAAGATTATGAACTTGATCGTTATCTAGTATGCACGTGGATCAAACCCAATTACTTATGTTTCTCCGTGTTCATACTGTTGTTTCATTGTTTTAAATTTATTTGAGAGAGTGAGAGGGAGAGTAGGAGCAGGGAAGAGGGACAGAGGGAGAGGGAGAAGCAGGCTGTTCTTGGAGCAGGGAGCCCCATGATCATGACCTCAACCAAAGGTAGACGCTTAACTGACTGAGCCACCCAGATGTCCCCGTTGTTTCACTTTTGCAAGCATTTCCTTCTTATGTGTTAATTGAAGAAAAAACTATTTGTGCCTCTTCTTGGTCTCTGATTAGTTATTAAAGACTTATTAATAATAATAGTAGTTAATGAGCTCTAGCTGTGAACTTGAGCTTATTAAATTCTCATAACAACCCTATTATGTCAGGTGAATTCTCACTCCCCTTTTACAGGTGGGGACATCAGGGCTTCAGGAGGTTGAGAAACTTGTTCAAGGTCCCAAAGCTGGTACGTGGCAGAGCTCAAGCCCCCTGCCACTCTAGCCCTGTGTGACTGTAAACGTTCCTGGCCTGTGTCTGTTATGCCTAGCATAGATGCTGCAGAGAATAAAAATGAGATAAGACACAGCCTCCTATCCTTAGGAAGCTTCCAGATTTGGGGAGCGTGGACACACAGAAGTAAAGAACAGCATAATCTGTAATACCAGTTAACAAGAAACGAATGTGAAATGAAGGGACAGAGGGGAAATGAGGAAAGAGAGCTCTGCTCTTCCTTGGGGACCCCAGCGTGACAGCAAGGAGTATTTGCACCAGGCCTGAAGGCTAAGCAGGGTTTCGAGACGATATTAATGGAGAGAAGGGCATTTCAGTGAGCTGCTCAGCCCCAGACAGAGAAGTGGGGATCCCTAAGGCCAGGGTCAATGCACTAGGGTTGTTGTTGTTGTTGTTGTTTTCCTGTTTCTTTCTCGTTGGCGCTTGAGTCCTGGGACTCAGGTCTGTTTGGTTCACGGATGTCAACCTCTATTATCTGGATGAGCTTGCGAGTTGGAGACCAGCACGGGCAGATGCTAATAGTGTAGCCACGCAGACCAATGCTCACAAAGCTCTCACAGGGATGCTGCCCATACGGTTCATTCATTCCTCCACTATTCACTTATTCAGCAGGCTTGAGCCCCTGTGAGTGCTAGCTTCAGAGGCAGAGAGGGGAAAAAGACCCAGACCCCACCCTTAAGGAGTTCTCAGGTTGTCTGTGTTCCAGGCCTCCTTTTGCTGCATTTTCACCTCATGATCTGAACCCAGTCACCTACCTTCCCTACACCTCAATTTCCTCCTCTGAGAAATGGGAATGTACCAAATACCACTGAACTGTTCTGGGGTCTGGGAGAGAAAGTGGTTCTTGAAGCAGCTTGAAAAGATGAACAGTAATTCGGGCTCCTTGCTCAGTGGGGAGCCTGCTTCTCTCTCTGCCTCTGCTTGCCACTCTGCCTGCTTGTGCTCTCTCTCTCTCTGACAAATAAATAAATTAAAAAAAAAAAGATGAACAGTATTTCATTAGTGATTGCAAGGAACAGCATTCCCGGCAGAGGGAACAGCATGTGTGAAGACACAGACTGAAGCAGCAGGACGTAGAAGGCTCACCACACTGAGACAAAACTTTCCTGCAGGGTCCAGGGGGGGCACATAAGGACCAGATTCTTAGAATAAGTTTGAATGAATCAGAGTCAGACTTACTAATAATTACTTTTTTCTTAAAATGCCTGTACACATAGGGATGGTTAAAGGAGAAAAAAAAAATTACTCTAAGGGAAGTAGAAGGGAATGATTATAAAAACTAACCCGCACAGAAACTTCCTACATGCCTGCTTTGTGGATGTATTTACATACATTCCCTAGGTCACTCCTTACAAAACACCCTGTGATGTGAAATACATGGAGATATTTATTCCATTTTACAGATGAGGAAATTGGGACTCAGGGAGGTTAAGCAACTTGCCTAAGGTCACTCTGGCCATAGAGGGCAGAGCTGGAACTCGAACCCAAACCTGGGTGACTGAGTCCTGTTCCCTTCTTGATGTCCTGGGAGTGGCTGGGGTTCCTATTCATTCAGACGGGTAAGGTCAGTTAGTGCTTCTAGTACAGCTTCGTGTTTCCTAGTACTGATTCTGAATTCTTGGGCAACAGAGGGGCCGATTAGGGTCGTGTTTGAGAGTGGAAGCGCTGCCTACATTTGAATTCTGGCTTTACCCCTCATAAGCTCTGTAGTCCTGGGCTGCTTCCTTAACCTCTCTGAAGTTTGGTCTTCTCCTCTATAAAATGGAGGACCTGCCTCACATGGTAACAAAGAAAATCCAAAGAGGAAGAGGAGTCATGAGGGCCGAGGTGGGTTGAATAGGGTCGCTACACTCAGCCAGAGTAATCATGCCAGGTGTCTAGAGCAGGACAAGGGACAGAGGTAGCATTTAGAAAGTAGCATTTAGAAAGACTTGTCTGGCAGTGGTTGCACCCTGGATGGAAGGGCAGGGAAGCTGGAGGGTTCTAGAAACATCTGGTCATGAGGCCACCTAGGCTGGGGTCTAAAGCAGAGGCAGTGGGTAGGGAGGAAGGGGTGAATCAGATATCCCGAAGGGAGAAGACAATAGTAGTCGATTACAGGTAGAAAAAAAGGAGGGTCTCTTAAGAGCCACAATGTGGTAGGGAGGGAATAACAGTGTGGTTAGCCTGGGGTCTTAGGGTTCAAATACATTGGCATCTGTGCTGCCCACTCTCACTTTCAATAGGGCTCAAAGAGGTGCAGGCATTTTGTGTATGGGGAGAATAATGACCCTTTACATTCATACAGCACTTTATAATTTATACTTTTCCTGTGTTTTCTCACTTACTCTTTACAAGAAATGGCTAAGAGCTAGAACTGTCATGTCCTTTGGGATGTGGGTTAACAGGTTAGGGACTCACTCCAGGGAAGGGGTACAGCCAGTAAGGACTGAGCAAAGATCTAATAGTCTAGGTGGTTTGCCTTAGACCATGGTTTCTAGGCACATTTTTGTTTGTATAACATACAACCAACTGCATTATAAATGGTATGTCTTTGGGGCACCTTGGGGGCTCTACTGGTTAAGCATCTGACTCTTTTCCTTTTTTTTTACTGAAATTTTTTTAGGTTTTATTTATTTATTGTCAGAGAGAGAGAGAGCACGCACAAGCAGGGGGAGCAGCAGGCACTGGGAGAAGGAGGCTCCCCACTGAGCAGGTAGCCTGATGCAGGACTCAATCCCAGGACCCTGGGATCATCACCTGAGCTAAAGGCAGACACTTAACTGACTGAGCCACCCAGGCGCCCCAAGCATCTGACTCTTGATTTAGGCTCAGGTCATGATCTCAGGGTTGTGAGATGGATCCCTGCATCAGGCTCCTCACTGAGCATGGAGCCTGTTTGAGATTCTCTCTCTCTGTGTGTCTCTGCCCACCCCATTCCCCACTCTACTCCCTCTCTCTAAAAAAAAAAAAAAAAAAAAAAAGAGAAAAACAAAAAACCAAACAACAACAAAAACCCAAAAAGCAAAGAAACCCAAATGGTAATAATTATGTCTAGATTCTGTAACATCAAAATTGCAAAATGATCACGGTTCTGTGCATTTATTTGAAATCCCTGAGTAGGTAAGTCATTCATTCACCCATTTGCCCATCTACCCATTCATTCCCTCATCCACTCAACAGCATATTTATTGCTGGCCTCTTGTATGTCGATTATTGTGCTAAGCTCTTGAGAATATTTTATTGAGTAGCATTTTGAGTAAGATGTTTACAGTTCCTGCCTTCAAAGGGATTTAAGGTCTACTGGCAAAAATAGAATTACCATATGATCCAGAAATCCCACTTCTGGGTATATATTTGAAGGAAACGAAAACAAGATATTGAAGAGATATCAGCACTCTCATGTTCACTGCAGCAATATTCCTAACAGCCAAGATATGGAAACAACCTACATGTCCACCAACGGAGGAATGGATAAAGAAGATGTGGTGTGTATCTCCAAAGCAGTATTATTCAACCAGCAGAAAGAAGGAAATCCTGCCATTTTTCCCTTTGAGACAATGGATGGTCCTTGAGGGCATTAAGCTAAGTGAAATAAATCAGACAGAGAAAGGCAAAGACTGCATGATCTCACTTATATGTGGAATCTAAAAAAAGAAAAAGAAGAAAAAGCCAAGTTCAGAGAAACATAGTAGAGAAGCAGTTGCTTCTACTAGAGAAAGGGGTTGGTAAAAGGGGCAAACTGTCATTTATAAGAGGAGTAAGGGCAGAGGATCTAATGTAAAACCTGGTGACTACAGTTGATAACACCGTATCATATAATTAATTGAAATTCACTAAGAGTGGAACTTAGGTGTTCTCTCTCTCTCTTTCTCACACACACACATACACACATGAGATCAATAGGTCAGGTGATGATGGGTGTTAATCCCTAGATGGCAGGAGTTCATTCATACTGTATCCCCGTAACAAATGACCACAATGTCCACTTTAAAGATCTTACGATATCGTCAGTTATACCTCAACCAAGCTGAGAAAAGGGGGTCTACAGGGAGACCCCTGTTTCCAGGGGTGCTGAACCAAAGGACCAAGCGATGAGGCTGTCCCTCTTAGTCCTTTGGAAACAGGATTCAGGTCAATTGGGTGACCCAATGCGTTCTTATGAGAAAAGGGGGTCTACAGGGAGCAGTCCCTGTTTCCAGGGGTGCTGAACCAAAGGACCAAGAGATGAGGCTGTCCCTCTTAGTCCTTTGGAAAAAGGATTCAGGTCTACGGCCATACCACCCTGAACGCGCCCGATCTCGTCTGATCTCGGAAAAAGGATTCAGGTCAATTGGGTGACCCAATGCGTTCTTAGTGAAATGCTGTCCAGAGATGAATTCAGTAGTTTTGCTAGACGTGTATTTCTGAAGGCCTTTGAGAAGATGAGTCCTTAATGGGGTCAAACCACATTTTATGGGCAAATCCAAGTGCAGTGATGTGACCCCGTCTTCTTGCGAGAACAATGATCGCAGAAACCCTGGATGTCGTGTTGCTGTTCAGTGCTGAATGCGTGGCATTAACCACACTGGCCGGCACTTAGAAGCCTCTCATTCAGTCAGTAGTTGCCAAGTTAGGGGGCTGTTAATCCACAAAGACTGAGGTGCAAAGGATTTAATCATGTTTTGCAAACCTCTGAAATCATCAAACTAAAGAATAAAGTTAGCTGGAGTCTTGGTCTGAATCGCCTGCCTGTCCCCTGATTTAGACAGTTTGTTCCCGAGGCTGTAGTTAGATGAGCAAGCATCCTTGCTTTCCTGCTTCCAAGGAAAGAGGCAAAATTTTTAGATCAGATACAAAATAACAGGAATAGGCACTGGTTACTGCCAACTGGCCCTGTACTTACAGTGTCATGATGGGTGTAGGCTTGGCTAGGTGCTTAACGTTTGAGTCGTATGTCCTTGACAATTAGATGTCCACAGAGGTGGGCACACCGCTCAGAGTGGCTCCCATCTTTTTGCAACCACAGAACCAAAACCCAGCATGGCCACATTAAATATACTGGGCCATTAAAAGACCTTTTAATTTCATGCAGAGAACAGAGTCATCTTAGATGCCGCTGGTGGAACTGTTTGGAGTGTTCCAGGCTTTTTTGGAAAGCCACCGGGTAACATCTATTAAAATTTAAAATGCTCAGATGCTTTGACCTAGCAGTTCCGACTCCTGGGACTCTATCCAACAGAAATAAAAACACCAGCATACAAAAACATATGTGCACAACATTTTTTTAAAAATGGACACAAAATGAAGGCCCATCAGTAGCAGGATACATGAATAAATTGTTCATCTACTGTGCAGTCTTTCAAAGCCATTAAAAAGGAAAAAAGGTAGAGGAAGACCAGTTGTCTTAGAAGTATGATTGGGGGAGGAAAAGGAGAGCCAGGAAAACGTGTGTAACAGGATCTCGTTCCTGTAAAACAAAATTCTCTACATCTCTGTCTCTCTAGGACATACAATATATAGCATTTATGTGCGTCCGTCTGCGTGTAATTTTATTATGAAGAGAAAAACACAGAAGGCTGCATAATAAGTTGATGCCATAGGCTACCTGGGGGAAGGGACTGGAGACAGGGCTAATGTGAGGGAAGGAGGAGGAGGTGGCAGCCATCAGCCAGGGAAAAAAGAAAATTAAACAGCTACTTCCCTGGCAATAAAAAAAAATCCTCTGATAATATTATCACACTTATCTATTTGCGCAAAGTTACACATTTGTGGGGTGGGGGAAGAAGCATCCTAACTTCAGAAAGGTTAAAATGTGCTGGGAAAAGTGGGTCCCAGAATTGAGAGAGAATTTCCTCAGACTTAATCCTCACCACAGTCCTACAAAGATCAAGCAGTGTGTGTGTGTGTGTGTGTGTGTGTGTGTGTGTACAGATATATATCCAAGAGCAGAGAGATGGAAATCTTGCCCCATTAGTCAAGACAGAAGGGATGTGAATCTCTAGACTTTCTGGTTAAGAAGTTCATACCTGGGGCACCTGGGTGGCTCAGTGGGTTAAGCCTTTGCCTTCAGCTCAGGTCATGATCTCAGGGTCCTGGGATCGAGTCCCGCATTGGGCTCTCTGCTGGGCAGGGAGCCTGCTTCCTCCTCTCTCTCTGCCTACCTCTCTACCTACTTGTGATCTCTCTCTGTCAAGTAAATAAATAAAATCTTAAAAAAAAAAGTTCATAGCTTTTCCTCTACGATTATTTGTAAATGTCCAAGCATATTAAATTCCATTGCAATTTCACATTTTTTTAAAAAAGGAAAGGCATCTGCAATAGTTTGTGGAGCTCTATTTTAAGAATCTGGGTCATCACAGGGTGGACCATGTTCCTTTAGATCTTCTCTCTTTGCACTTCCCAGCTTCCCCCTGGTGGTTCCCAGCGCTGAGAAATGAAACCGCTCACTCCCCATAATCCCAGTCTCAGAGACAAATTTGGGAAACAGGCAATAATCAGGAGAGGCAGAGACCTACGAGGCTTTCCTCAACTCCTGTGTTGCTTCCTGGGTTTACTCTACTCAGGATGCTGTAACAAGAGGCCACAAATTGGGGGGGGTTTATGAAAAACAGAAATTTCTTGCTCATGGTTCCAGAAGCTAGACGTCCAAGGTCAGGGCATCTGGGGATTCTGTGCCTGCTGGGGACCTGCTTCACAGATTGTCCCATAGCTGCGTCCTCACATGGCCGAGGGTACAGGGAGTTCTCTGGGGTCTCCTTGATCAGGGCACTAATTGCATTCATAATAACTTCACCCTCAAGACCTAATCACCTCTCAAAGGTCCCACCTCCAAATACCACCACCTTGAGGGTAAGATTTTCACATATGAATTTGGAGGAGGGAGGGCAGAGACATTCTAGCATCCTCTTTAGTCCTAGAAGGAATTAAGAGAGCTGGAAGCTGGAGATCTGTCCAGGACCCCACTCTAGGGGTGAAATGCTTTTACCAGGTGGCCCTTAGAAAGTGGCCATCATTTTGACAAGGAACAAAAATGATTCCCATTTTGGTTCCATTTGGTTTTTGCACGCCCAGCACCCCAGGTGATGAGTTCTCCCACTGGGTGTTTGCAGTGCTGTGTTCCTGCTGGAAACCAGCCGCCCACCGCTGCAGGGATCTCTGTCCTTCTTCAACCTGTTGCAACAGACCTAGGGAAGGCCTCCCCAGAGCACATCCTGCTGGTTAAATCCGGTGCAAATGCCATCTGCCATCTGCCACCCATAAGAGCGGCTCAGCCCCGGCCCAGGGCAGCCCCAGGCTGGGTTCCAAGAGCTAAGATGTCTGCTTTCCTAAGGATCAGTTCTGCCTTAGAGCAGGGTTTTGTTATTTCCCAAATGCTTAGCCAGGACTGGTTTAGTTTTATGTGTCTTTCTTCTCTACCGAGAAAGAGATTTTTTTTTTAACTGAGATAAAACTCACATACCATAAAATGAACGCTGAACACTGAAGTGTACAAGTTAGTGGCATGTAGCACGTCCACCATCTTGTGCAACCCCCGCCTCCAGCTACTTCCAGGAAAACGTGTACCCATGCAGCAGTCCCTCCCCATACACCCTTCCCCTAGTCCCTGGCAACTGCTTTTTGTCTCTATGCAGTTACCTTTTCTGGATGCTTCAGATAAATGGAATGGGGCAGTGTGGAAGCTGGCTCCTTTCACTGAATGTAGTGGTTTTTTAAAAAGGATTTTATTTATTTATTTGAGAGAAAGAGAGAGCACAGGCAGGGGGAGCAGCAGGCAAAGGGAGAGGGAGAAGCAGACTCCCGCTGAGCAGGGAGCCCGATGTAGGGCTCGATCCTAGGACCCTGAGATCATGACCTGAGCCAAAGGCAGATGCTTAACCTACTGAGCCACCCAGCCACCCCCTCACTAAACCTAATTACCTCCTTATAGGCCTTACCTCCAAATACAGTCACACGAGGGGGGGGGGTGCTAAGGCCTTAAAATATGAATTTGTGGGGACAATTAAGTCCCTAATAATAGACTTATTATTTTGGATTGGACATCATGTTTTAGCATCATGAGGTCTTAGGGCTGGAAGGAAATTTGTGGAGTTCCTTTGTCCAGGATTTCTCAACCTTGGCCTTACTGACATTGACATTTGGGGCTGGATCACACTGTACTGTGGGGGCTGTCCCAGGCATTGTAGGATGGCCAGCAACATTTCTGGCCTCTGCCCACTAGACACGAGTAGTACCACCCCCTGCACTCCTGCCCAATTGTGACAACAAAAAACTGTCTCCCAACATTGCCAGATGTTCACTAGAGGTGAGGACTTGTCCCCAGTTGAGAGGCGCTGTTCAGATCTAATTCCTTTTTGATACAGACACCCTAATTTTGTGATGCGGAAGATTCCAAAGATTTTTCTACCTCATCTCTGCACTTTGGTCCCTAGGTTTCTGGCCTCTTTTTCTCCACATGCCTCACAGTTTTCTGTTCACATGCACAGAAAGTATTGTCGATAAAAACTGTATGGGCCGTGTTCAGGAGTAAGCCAAGAGAAACCCGATTATGAGCTCCCTAAAGCCTCAAGAAATCTCCCCATGCAAAATGGATTCGATTTTCCTCAAGGCACTCCTGCCTGGGAGGATTTCTATTCACTACAAATAGAAGTGAAGAAGAAATTGTCGCTTACACTGACAACAAAGAAAATGTTTCGGGGAGATAAACATCAACTCTTAGCTCTGCTACCAAAATGAGGGGGATTTATGTCAGCCCAGAGAACATGGACTTGAAGTTTTCTCTGGAAAGCTCTGTCCAGGGACTGACCATTTTTTTTCTCTATTACTGCCCCGAAGCGTGCACAGACCATAATGAAAGGGACCAAGAAAACAGCACAATGGGTAACAGATGACATCTCCATTCTTGTGAACTGGAATGAGCCCTTGGTTTGGTGGGGTGGAGAGGAGATGGAACACATGGTTCTTTTAATATACCGGATGAATTTCTTTAGTGTAGACGTGTCCTGAGAAATCAAGTATTCCTGATGATTTGGGTGTCCTCTCCTCTTCTTAAGAACGACTGTGTGTATGTGTCTGCCTGTTCAACTGTTTATGGTTCTGTTGCTTCTACAGTGCATAAGACAAAAATTGTTATTTCTGGAGATAGCCTACCTCTGTGTGATTCTCAGCTCTGACTGTACATTAGAATCCCCTGAGTAGCTTTTAGTACAGTTAGCCCACTTCCTCACATCCCTTTTTTATAAAATTTTATTTATCTACTTACTTATTTACTTGAGAGAGAGAGAGAGTGTGTGTGTGTGTGTGTGTGTGTACATGCATGAGTGACGGTGGGGGAGGGCAGAAGCAGAGGGAGAGAGAAAATCTCAAGCAGACTCCACGCTGAGTGCAGAGTCCAACATGGGGCTTAATCTCACAACCCTGAGATCATGACCTGAGCTGAAATCAAGAGTCAGATGCTTAAACGACTGAGCCACTCAGGTGCCCCCCTCCCTATTCCTTTTTCAACGGATGAGATACCCCTGCCCAACAAGGATGGTGATTTTCCCAAATGCTCAAGCTGCACAGAAGCAGAACTTGAATCCATTTATCCTGTCTCTTCAAAAGGAGCTAAGTAAATAAGATTTCCCTTACTTTTTAAAATATATTTTTATTTTATTTATTTGAGAGAAAGAGGAAGCATGAGCAGGGGTGAGGAACAACAGGAGAGGGAGAAGCACACTCCTGGCTGAGCAGAAAGCCCCATGCAGAGCCTGATCTCAAGGCTCTAAGATTATGACCTGAGCCAAAGGCAGATGCTTAACCAGCTGAGCCACCCCAGGCGCCCCCAGAGTTTCTTTCCTAATAAAGGACTTCCTCCCCCTGACCTGAAAACTCTCAGTAAAATAAATTACTAAATCCTCAACTATAACTCTGTCCTTGCTCTTGGCAGAACAATTCAACCCACGAGTCCTGTTGCCCTAGATCTGCCATCCATTTCTGAATACAAAAGATACTACTGCTATTATGATTAGCAAACACGGTTCTAAAATTTGTCCTGGATCGAGAGAGGCATACCCAGTGTCGGATGGACCAGCCTCTCCATTAACGTAACTCCTTTTCTGAAACACAATCATCTGTATTTAGAAAAGATAATTGTTTGCTTGCTCACGTTTCTCAAAGAAACAGCTGGCTACTATATGATGATGTGGCATTAGCAGGAGAAATTCACCCACAGTTCTAATGGGGCATAGGGCAAGAGACAGGGCATATTTGAGGGAACACAGAAAAACATTAACGTATCTTTGTTATTGTTAAAAGGTAATTTTCAGGGGCGCCTGGCGGGGTGGGGGGGCTCAGTTGGTTTAGCAGATGACTCTTGGTTTCAGCCAAGGTCATGATCTCAGGGTGGTGGGATCGAACACCACGTCCACATCTGGCTCCACACTCAGTGGGCAGTCTGCCTGAGATGGTCTCTCTCTCCTCTGCACCCCCACCCCCGCTCACGCACTCTAAAAATAAATAAATCCTTAAAAAAAGATTAATCTTCAGAAAAAGGTAAAATCACGACTCTCATGATGATATAAAAACAAACACGTTACAGGGCACTGGGGCTCAGCTGATTAAGCGTCTGATTCTTGGTTTGAGCTCAGGTCTTGATCTCAGGGTCATGAGTTTGAGCCTTACACTGGGCTCCATGCTGGGCGTGAAGCCTACTTAAAAAAAAAATTATATAATAGGGGCGCCTTGGTGGCTCAGTGGCTTGAGGCCTCTGCCTTCGGCTCAGGTCATTGTCCCTGGGTCCTGGGATTGAGCCCCACATCAGGCTCTCTGCTCAGTGGGGAGTCTGCTTCCTTCTCTCTCTCTCTCTCTCTGCCTACTTGTGATCTCTGTCAAATAAATAAATAAAATCTTAAAAGAATTTATACACACACACACACACAGAAAAGAAAAAAATTTTAAAGACCTACATGGTGAAGATTTTATTCTGCTCAGTCCAGGGGGGGACCAAGTAGATGTTACAACCCATTCTACACAGTCTGAAGAAGAGACTAATATACAGATGAGGGATATTGACATGACAGGGTAATGGAAAGTAAATCTGGGTTTTCCTTGAAGGAGAGATAAGTCAGTTGGACCTCTACTATTTGGGTGAGGATTTGCAAGTGCACGAGCATTATTTTTGCCTCATTATACTACTACTTACAGAGCTGTAAAACAGCTCAAAGACAAGGAAAGACCAGAATCAGATAACCCGGGAGGCGAGCCCTAGGTACATAATCTCCCTTCGAAGCCCTTTCCCCCTTATAGGACCCATGTGCCCTCCTCAAGAGGAAGCAGGGGGAGACCAGGTTCTGAATTAACCAGCTTTCCTGCACAGAGAAAGCGACATGTTTTCAAAAGTTAACGGTTAGGAAAATTATCCTTGAGAGCTGAAATGGTTCAAATGAAACCTGGTCTGGGGAAAGTCTGTACTTGCAAACAAGTCCGGAGGGGACAGAAAAATGAGGGAGAACACAGTCTATTAATTATCCAGACGTTGATCTCTTGATGCCAAACATTTTATGGACTTGAAAGCACCATCCAGATGTTCAGCTTGATTGAAGCTGAGAGAGGCTAAGTAGCTGCTTGGCAAATGAAAATTATCTTATACATACGTGTGTGTGTGTGTGTGTGTGTGTGTGTGTGTGTATACATATATATACACGTGTATGTATATATTTTCAAGTTCATGTATGTATGTATATATTTTCAAGTTCAGGGTCATTACCATATATCCTGTGGCTGATATCTACCAACCCTGCCTGGTTAACAGATCTTCCTTTCAAAGAAGACGCTGTTAAACACGGGAATTGGCACACACCAGGAATTCCGTGCGTGTCTGCCGAATTACATTGCGGTAATTGATTCCTAAGCAACTGAGGCACGTTGCTTCCCTTCCAGGAGGAGGTAGGGATACTGGGCAGGATGTTCACAAGCTTCTAAAAATGGCCCTGAGAAAGAAATCACTTTGGCCTCTGTGGGATTGGAATCGGGTGTCTCGATTTACAGTATGCACTCAGCTGCCACTTGTATTATCTAAAAATAAAGCCAAGCAGCTTGGAGTTGGCAAGGGAGTCCAAACCCCTTGGTGTTCCATTACTTACTAGCTTGACATACGCGGCGGCTCGGTGTATAAGATCTGGAGACTCCGCACAGAGGCAAATTGGAGGCAGGGTTTAAAGATAGAAATCTGTGCATCCATTTGTCTTTTTGCCACATTTATGAAATCCGCCATCTGGAGGCTCGTGGTCCAATAACATGATCTCTCATATGACCGGAGGCCTTTTCTCAAAGGCAGCATTTCCTAAGCCGTGTTCTGAGAAAGAGCGGCTGGTAATAGGTTTTCTAAGAAAAAGGGAGGACTCTAAGCTTGGGAACTGCTGGGTGAAATTTAGTGGTGCACAGGTCTTGATGGGAGGAATCTTCAACAGGCTAACCCATGTTGTGAATTTCAAAGGTGCAAGACGTGCCTTGAGGCTGGTGTCCTGCCCTCACTTCTGCCCGCTCTGCTGCTGACCAGCATTTTTATCCCCCCTCCTTTTTGGCTTATCTCCTCTTTCCCCAAAACTTCCCATTGCCTTTGACACCAAGGGCAAACTCCTCTACCACAGATAGATAGATAGACAGGCAGACAGATGATAGATGGATGTATAGATTTTTTTTTTTGAGAGAGAGAAAGAGAGAAAAAGAGGGGAGCACGGAGGGGTCGAGGGAGAGAGGATCTTAAGCGAGCTCCATGCCCAGGGCTCGATCTCAATCTCATGTTTGTAGATAAAATTAATTAAGCTGGGCGCTTAACTATCTGAGCCTCCCGAGTGTCCCACCTCTACCATTTTTTGTTGACTGTTCTTATTTATTAAAGATTTATTTATTTGCGCGAGAGCACGAGTTGGTGGGGGAGGGGCAGAGAGAAAGGGAGAGAGACAGAATTCCAAGCAGGACTACCCGCCCAGTACGGAGCCCGACTCAGGACTGGATCCCACCACCCCGAGATCATGACCTGAGCTGAGATCAAGAGGCAGACGCTCAACCAACTGAGCCACCCAGGTGCCCCTCATATTTACTTTTTAATTTGAGGATAATACACCCTGCTGGTCTTCCCCACCATCCTTAATCTGCACTTTCTCTCCCTCCCGACAGACTTATTTCCCTCTATGGTCTGTAATTCACCTCTGATCTGGGGATCAGCCTCCTTCACATCCTCATCTGTAAAATGGGACTAATACATCCCTACCTCATCATAGTGATGGAGAGTAGTCAGTGGAGGTGGGGCACTGAACACAGTGCCCAGCATGTGATAAGGGCCTGATCATAGCAACTGTTATTATTACTGCTGTCGATATTGTTGTGACTCCCTTCTTTGTGCCGTGCCACCCTCCTTTCTTCTTGTCTGCTTAAGCGTGCTCCTACCTTGCCTTGGTGGCAGGTCCAGTGATCTCCCTGCTTTCGCAGCTCCTTTCCTGTGTTATGCACAGCGGATCTCTGCTCCTTCTGTAAAAGAAAATGCCAACATAGCCCCCAGGTCCCACCCAGAATGTCTCCAAGTCCCACCTACAAAGAATACACGTGTTGCCAAGGTTTCAGGCTCTCCTCCTCCAGAAGCGCCCATATTTCCTTCCAGTCCCCCCGTATTTCGAAGAATTTCTTCCATTTCTGACCTCCTGTTATACTTCCTGTCCTGGGTCCTTGATCTGCCTCACCCCATTGATCCTAATCTCCCCTAGAGCAGGAACCAAGCCTTACCTTTGTTTTAATCTCCCTCTAGCGTTTCGGCCAGGGGTTGGCAAACTCTTCCCATACGGGGCTAGATAGAAAATATTTTCGGCTGGACAGGCCATACAGTCTCTTTCAAAAAGACTTGGCTCTCCTGCCGGAACCCCAGAGCTGCCGCGCACAAGAATGCCCAAATGAATGGGCACCACCATGTTCCTTATAAACTTTATCTCTGGACACCGAAATTTGGATCTCATGCCATTTTCCCACGTCGTGAGATTTTCTTCTTGGGATTGTTTTTTTCCCCAACCATTTAAGTGGGCAACTTTGGCCTACAGGCTTGTCAACCCCTTGCCTAGACAAATGCCAGGCAGACGAGAAGGCGGTCAGATCCCAAGTGACGGTTTGTTTGCCGCAGGAGGAGAAAGTTCTGGCTGCTTTGCCTTTGCTGTTGTGCTTGCTTCTTCCCAGTCACCAGTGGCAGGCTTTCAGCTTGCAGAGCTTGTCCTGCAGGTGGGGAGAATATGCTGCCCAAGAGACCAGTTGGCATGGTTTGGTATTTCTTTCATAGGTGCTCGTCTGGGGGCTTTCTGCACACAGGAGATAGGACTGTTTGACAAGCCAACAGAAATCGACTCTGGATAACCGAGAGGCTTTCCACGTGTGGGGGCAACCCCCTGATCATCAGCTTAAGGGGCTGCAAATAGAGTTTAAACAATGAAATAAAAGTGAATAGAAAATATGAGGATGCATCTAAGGTACTAAGGGTAAATATTAATTTGTGCATTTCTTTTTTTTTTTAATTTTATTTATTTATTTGATAGAGAGCACAAGTAGGCAGAGAGGCAGGCAGAGAGAGAGGGGAAGCAGGCTCCCAGCTGAGCAGAGAGCCCAATGCGGGCTCGATCCCAGGACCCTGGGATCATGACCTGAGCCAAAGGCAGAGGATTTAACCCACTGAGCCACACAGGCAGCCCAAATTTGTGCGATTCTTATTTTAATTCTGCTTATGAGCGTATGTGGATGCCGGGACCACTCTGTGCAGGTCTCACTGTGGATCCCATTTATGTAAGCTTGCAGAGCAGAGAACCTTAAGGAGAAAAAAAGGAGTTTATTGGAAGCACGTGGAAATCGTTACAAAATAATAATTTTTTAAAAAGGCTAAATAGCCAGGCTTTGAAAGGAAGAGGACCCATGATCACTATAGAGTTCTGGGTACAAAATCAATCGATCAATCCAAGTGGCAGAAAATTCAAGCGGACTCAGCACGCCCTTTCCTAGTTTCATCCCCCAGACACTGTGCTCAAGATTTAAACACCCAAGGAGAGGACAGAGAGACAAATTTCTGAGTTAACCACTGTCAGTTGCGTTGCTTGAAAAGAATCTGACTTCCTGTGTGCGAAAACTCCCGAAATGAGAACCTAGGAAAGGCAGGCCGGACCCTACAAACTTTCCCAGTGCCTCCTCCCGATACTGACCTTTGCAACTACCCTCAGGCAGTGGACCCTTCCCGGTCACGGTCACAGGACCAGCTCCATGAGCCAACAGTGGCTGCAGGGTGGTCGGGGGAAGCCACGCTAAGGTCACAGACAAATGTGTATGTTAGTGTAGCTTGATCCGTACCCAAGCCTGGACTAGCAAGGGTGTGGCATCTTGACTGCCCGTCCCAGCACACAGCACTCCACGAGGAAGAGAGACTCTCACAAATACAACCGAGGTGCGGGGCCAGGGAAAGGACAATGGGTTTGCAGAGCAAAATCTCTCCATCCCTCAACAGATGACCTCCTCAGGCGGGAGGCTGCTTTTCCCTCTCCCATAAAAGTACCTAGGTTTTTTATTCTGATAACAAGAAGATGAATGCTCATTAATTTCTTTTTTTTTTTTTTTACTAGATCATCAGTTTATTATAAAACGATATAATTTAGGAAGAGCCTGATGGAAGAGATGCGTAGGGCAAGGTATGGGGGCGGGGTGGCGAGCTTCCCTGGGCAGGTCTCCCTGCTTGGCCACGTGTTCAGCAGCCTGGAAGCTCTCTGAACTCCATCCTTCTGGGCTTTTATGGAAGCTTCATCACCTAGGCATGATTGAGTCATAGTCTTTTTTAATTAAAAATACTGCAGATCATCAAAGAAAGCAAATGTCATTTAAAATAATGCTGCCACCCTCAGATAACCACTGACGACATCCTCTCAGATGTCCCTTTGTCCTCCTTCCTCTCCTTCCCCTTTTCCCACCCCCGCCCCTCCTTCTCCTCCTCCTCTGAATCCAAGAGAGACAAATCACAGTTTGGAATCTGGTCCCTTTTCTCACACATTTCCACGGTTTTAGGGTACACCCCCCCTCTATGGACAGAAGAGAGGGTTCTTCTCTTTTTTAGTGTTTGGAGGCAGAGCTGCCTGCAGCTCAGAGCAGGTGAAAAGGGGCAGCTCAAGAGAAAACAGTCCTTGACAAATTAGATGTAACTCACAAAATTTAAAGCCACAGTAATGAGAATGGGATGCAACAGAAAGTCTAACTTGACTCAATAAACACATGTTCTGATCCTTTGCATACAAATGGCTTGCTGGGCACTGGGAGAGGGAGGAAAACCAAGGTGAATAAGGCAGAGTCGCTTCCTTCCAGAAGCTCACCTTCTAGTAGGGGACAGAATGACAGACAATGGCCCATGCCAGCCAGTGGTAAATGCAGGAACACAGGGGAAAACGCAATTAACATGCAGTTATCAATTGGTGCGTTCTCATACATTTTCATTTCACAAATAGGCGGCATCCGGTCTGTCTTGCATTCTGGCCTTGCCTGGATCCTTTCCTGGTTGGTTGTTTTACTCTCAGTTCCCACAGTGCGGAACCTATTCTGCAGGTGCCTTTGCTTGGATTCTCTCCTTTCTACCTGGCAAACTCCTCCTTCTCACGCTTTTAGGTGTCCAGTATCAGTGCCCCCTCCAAAAGGCTTTCCCTGGTCTCCTGCAGGCTCAGTGCCCTTCTGTCTTGCCAGTTTTCTTCCCATCACATGGTTACTCTATCCCTTACTCTTGTTACAGAGGGGCTCACACCTGCTCTGTTTTGCCCAGCGCTTGGCAAGGGCTCAATTATTACCGGTTGAATGAATGAGAAATAAGTAAATGCGTCCAATGTGAGAACACACTTGTTGAAAAACAAAATCCAACCGAATACATTGTAAAGATCTTACGGGCTTTAATCAACGATTTGGGCAGCAGCCAATCTAGTAGATAGAACAGAGCTCTGAAAAGCGGTACAAGGCAAGAGATTTTATACCCAGAAGGGAGCAGAAAGAAGAAAGTTGTACTAGACAAAAAAGTGGGTTGGTTATGGCATGGTTACTGTCTTTAAGGGGATGGCACAGGTTTGCCAGGTAGAGGATGTAACTAATCTATCAGGCAAGTCCTGATTGGTTTAAGGTTCCACTTCTGGGAGAGCTAAAACTACAATTAAGTTAAGTCAGTCTGGGGATGTGGGGCCTGGCATCAGTGATTCCATTTGGGGTCTGCTGTCTAGTTTCTAACACACTCCAACGAGAAAAGGGAGCTGAGACTCATCATCCTGATTCAGACAGGGTAGCTCTGATTAGTTAACAAAGGGAGATGCTAAAGCAGTGTGGGAGGCTGGACTGAATCTTGCAACAGAAAAAGAACATTAATGGGAAGAGTGGTGAATTCAAATCAAGTCTGTGGCTTAGGGAATAGTATTGCACCAATGTAAATTTCAAGTAGACTCCACACCCAGCACGGAGCCCAATGTGGGGTTCGAACTCACGACCCTGAGATCGTGACCCAAGCTGAGATCAAGAGTTGGATGCTTAACTGACTGAGCGACCTGGGCATCCCTAAAATTCTTCATTTTGACACACGTGCCATTGTTCTGTAAGATAGTAATACTGGAAGAAACTGGGTGAAGGGGACATGGGAACTTTCTGCAGTATGACTGCAACTTTTCTATAAGTCTAAAATTATTCCAAAATAAAAACTTCATTTTTTAAGAAGGGAGGGAGATGAGAAGAAGCAAAGAAGTCAGTGTGTGGGTATGACCAGTGGTGCAGAAGCTCTCTGAAAGTGTGAATATTAATGTCTTGTTCTGACCTTTGTTTAGAACTCCTTCCAGAATGCTGGGATAGTGTGGGGCTTTCTGTTTCTGGCTCCATGATAGTCAATCCAGAAAGGCTTATCTGTGGTTAGTAAACTCATTCAAATTTTGGAGGTATGGGGTAACACTTAGAGAAGGAAGCAGAGGGACCACACTGAGCTTTCTGTTCCCTCCTGGGCAGTCACCTGTGAGGTGTCACTCATTTTCAAGGCTGGAAATGAATGAACAAAAAAGTCAACCACACTCGAGAATACGAGGAAAAATACTAAAAAAGTTTTTTCTTCCCATGTGCCAAGTTTTATGGCCTAATTTTGTATTTTCAGAGAAATATTTTTAATCACATTTTTTATTTTTTTAGAGATTTTGTTTATTTGAGAGAGAGAAGAGAGAGCCAGAGCACGAGCTCTAATCACATTTTTAATCACATTTTTAATTTTTTTAGATATTTTAATTATTTATTTGAGAGCGAGAAGAGAGAGCCAGAGCATGAGCAGGGGGAGGGGCTGAGAGAGAGGGAGAAGCAGACTCCCTGCTAAGCAGAGAGCCTAATGTGGGGCTCGATCCCAGGACCCTGAGATCATGAGCTGAGCTGAAGTTAGATGCTTAACCGACTGAGCCACCCAGGCGCCCCTAATTACAATTATTAAAAAAATATATGAAATTCTCTAAATAATAAACCCTAATTTGACGCTAACTGAATAATGACTAACCCTATTTCTCCAACACTCACTGAGCACCTCAATTCTAGGTGCTAGGACATTTAATCAAGGTTCTATTGAGTGTATGGGACAATAGCAGCGGTAATCGAAAAAACGTGAAATCCTACCTCTGGAATCAAATAATTTTCAGTCTCCTAGAAGAGGGTCTTTTGTGATCTCAAGAGTGTTTTATTTTTATTTTTTAAAAGATTTTATTTATTTATTTGACAGACAGAGATCACAAGTAGGCAGAGAGGCAGGCAGAGACAGAAAGAGGGGGGAAAAGGCTCCCCGCTGAGCAGAGAGCCGGATATGGGGCTCCATCCCAGGACCCTGGGATCATGACCGGAGCCGAAGGCAGGCTTTAACCCACTGAGCCACCCAGGTACCCCAAGAGTGTTTTAAAAGTCTCAAAAAAAAAGGGCACCTGGGTGACTCAGTCAGTTATACCTCTGACTCTTGATTACGGTTCAGGTCATGATCTCAGGGTTGTGAGATCGAGCCCCATCTCAGAATCCACGTTCAGCAGGGAGTCTGCTTAAGATTTTTCTCTCTTCCTCTCCCTTTGCCCCTCCCACTGTGCACAGGCACATGCGCATGATCTCTCAAATAAATAAATAAACCTCTTTTTAAAAGTCTCATAAAATGAGCTTGTAAAATTAATTCCTTTGCATTGCAATAATAAACACATGCAGTCTACTTGTTTAAATGTATTTTGCAAAGTCAAGCTATACCTAATCACATCATAGTGTCAAAACTTATGTCTCATTTTGTTAATGCCTAACTGATTTTTTCTTCTGTTGTCTAACTTGTAATCATTATAAGCTTAGCCATGGCCAATGATTAATTATTAACTGCATTGATGGAGAGCAGTAGTGCTTGAATGTGTCCTTCTCAAGCCACTGGAAGGGACCAAGAAGAACTGTCAAGTTTCCGGCCCTACTCGCCTTCCATCGGGTCCGTTTCTCTCCTGAAGTACATATTAAAACCACCTATGCTCAGACACCATCTCAATCTGAACACAGATTCTAATACCTGGGAACATGCAATAGGCTTTTGACCATAAATGACTATGTGTGAAGCTACAAGATCAAGATCACTATTCTGTTATACTATGAACGTGGTGGGGACTGAGCAGGAAAAAATGGAGCTCATTACTCAGCGAATTACATTCAGAAGGCTCTCCTTTGAACAGAGCAACAGTTCAGTTAGTGGAATCTGGTTATAATCAGTATTTTGTGAGAAATCATTCACACGGGCTCCGAAGCATCTATAATCTCTTGCAACAAAGAAGGCTTGAAATGAATAGGAGAAGAATAGAAAAATGTCACCTGAAAAAATGCACAATGATGGCCACCACTAGGGTGTTCCAACATCTTGGTTGGCCTGGGACTGCTCCCAGTTGAGCACTGATAAGTCCTACATTCCAGGAAACCATCAGCCTCGAGCAAACTAGGCTAGCTGGTTGCCCCTACTACCTGTTTTATGGAGATTGCGACATAAGAAAATATTTGCTACCCGATGGTGCACAATACAACTGGTCACCCCCTGCTTATCCCTGGCATGAAAGGCCAGGTACTGTGATGCTGAGGGTAGCTGCTTCAAGAACATGGACCCTGAGGAGAAAAATATATGTATGGAATGAGCCGGTATATTGGATGCACATGAACCAAGTCAACAAAGCAGGCTGATGTTAACTAGATATCAAGGTAGGAAATAGCTTTATTTTAAGGAATGCTCCTCCCCCACAATTCCAGGTTGTGAGTTCGAGTCTCACATTGGGTGTATAAAGGAACGCTCCTTTGAAGCGTTCACCAACAAGGCAATTTAACCTCTATACTGAAGCCAGGAGCTTCTGGCCTGATTTTCCTTCCGTTTTCTCAGAAAGGACCGTAGTCAATGTTTGTTCTTTATAGCAATTTTTGGCTAACCAAGTTGACATTTTCCTTTCTCTTCAGGCAGTGGAAGCGTAAGAGATTGAATTAATTTTGTGGTATTTATTGCAGGGGCTGCAGGAGATGCTGTCAGTAGGCTTTTAAAAAGTCTTTTAAAAGTCATACATGCTCATTATAAAAATTCAAGCAATACAGAATGTAAAAAGTAGAAAGTCAGAGCCATTTCTCACCCTCAAACTACCCCCAGATTTGGTGGACATATATTACCATAAGTATTTCTTTAAGGAAAGGAATTATATGTAGTAAACATAGCCTAATTTTTTCACTCAAAATATCATGGCCAACTTCCTATGTCAGTAATACAGAACTAGCACATCCCCCCTTGTTCGTTTTTTAAATTTATTTATTTGACAGAGACACACAGAAAGAGCGAGCAGGGGGAGGGGCAAAGGGATAAGGGGGCAAAACAGACTCCCCACTGAGCAGGAGCTGGACTCAGGGCTGGATCCCAGAACCCCAAGGTCATGACCTAAGACGAAATCAGGAGTCTGATGCTGAACCGACTAAGCCACCCAGGTGCCCCGTAGCTCATCCTTTTTTATGACTGCATAATTTTCCAATGTCTGGGTGCCCCTAACCAGTTCCCTACTGATGGACATGTAAGCCACATAATATTTCTGCTCTTATTGTCAATACTACAATAAATATCTTTTTTAGTTTTTGTCACATCTATCCCATTATTTCCTCTGTTTAAATTCTTAAAAGTGGAATTGCTGGATGAAAGGTGTTCTGTTAGGTTTAGATTGTGAGAGGTATCTAAGTCTGAATTCATTTTGTGGGGTTCATTTTGAAACTATATTAAAATTTCTTAATTTTGCCAGAAGAAAATATGATTCAAAGTGAACATGATGTAGTAGAAAAAGTAGCAGACTAGGAGCCAAATTCCTTGGTTCCAGTCCTTGTTCACCCCCAACCTAAATGTCTGACCTCTGACAATTCCCTTAAGCTGACTCTTGTCTCCCACTGTATCTTGTCTCATGAATCTTCCAAATAATTGACAGAGTCATTTTGTACAATGTGAGTGTGACCCCCTGTTTAAATCCATTAGGAATTCTACATTGCCTTCAGGCTGTAGCTGAATTCCTTTCTAGCTCCCTAACAGCTTGCCTTTCTAGCTTTCTCTCTTTCCACATACCCTACCAGGACCTTGGATCCAGCTTCTAACATTTCCTTGTATTACTTGCAAGGCTTACAGTTTAACATGTTTCCAGGCTGTGTTTGAGGTTGCTCCCTCCTTCTAGAATATGCAGTTCCCACTGCTCTGACCTGTTAACTTCTACTCATTCTTCAATAAATAGCTTGGGCTTCTTGCCTCCTTGGAAGGATTTCCTGATCTCCCCAAGTTGAATGGGTATCCCTCCTTTTGGCTTTCATGGACATAATATATTATCCCATGCATCCTCTGTAATGTAGCACTAATCATACTGCACTATAATGGCTGACTGTTTTGTCTGGGTCACATCCCTCTTTAGAGGGCAGAAACTGGGACCTGTTCATCTTTGAGTCCTCAGTGTCTATCACAGTGTCTGGCACAAGTAGGTGTTGGCTAAATTCTTGCAGAATAAAACAACTGATCTGACAAAGAAGTGATTAGATTCAGTGATACAAAATTCTGTGATTTTATGAGAATTAAAAATTGACAGGAACCCCAGAGCAACCACTAAAGGAAAAACTCAAAATAAAATAGTGATGGGACTCCTTGGTGGCTCACAGAAAGCTCAGTGTGGTCCCTCTGCTTCCTTCTCTAAGTGTTACCCCATACCTCCAAAATTTGAATGAGTTTACTAACCACAGATAAGCCTTTCTGGATTGACTATCATGGAGCCAGAAACAGTATGACCTGCCTTCAGCTCAGGTCATGAATCTAGGATCCTAGTATTAAGTCCCGCATTGGGCTCCTTGCTCAGCAGGGAGTCTGCTTCTCCTTCTGCCTTCCTCTCTCCCTCTCTGACAAATATATGAATAAAATCTTAAAAACAAAACAAAGTTAGATGGTGGAAAACAAACGAACAAAAGAATTAAAATGGCACACTAGAAAATAGAAAATAAAAGAAGTCAGTAAAGGAGGAACAGAGGAATAAAAAGACAGGAGACACAGAGAAAACAAATAGCAAAATGGCAGGTGTAAATCCAATCACATCATAATCACATTAAAGGTACGCCTGGTGGCTCAGTCTTAAGCCTGCCTTCTGCTCAGGTCATGATCCCAGGGTCCTGGGATGAGGCCGGTGTGGGGCTCTCTGCTCAGTGGGAAGCCTGCTTCTCCCTCTCCCCCTTCCTCTGCTTGTGTTCCCTCTCTTGATGTCTCTCTGTCAAATAAGTAAATAATTTTTTTAAATCACATTAAATGTAAATGGATTAAATGCTTCAATCAGAAAGCAGAGATTGTCAGACTGGATGAGGGGATGGGGAAGACCCAACTACATGCTGCCTACGAAAGACAAATGTTAGATTCAAAGGAAACGATGGAAAAATATATACCAGGAAGACACAAGAGAGCATGAGTGGCTCTACTAATGTTGAACAAACTAGACTTTAAGACAAAAAAAAATCACTAGAGACAAGGATGGACATTTTATCATGATGAAAAGGTCAATGCAATAGGAAGTTCCAACATTTATAAACAGAGATGCATCTAACCACAAAAGTAGAAGGGAAGAGTAGAATGAGTGGTATGTATTTTCAGAAGCATCCCTTGGAACCTCTCCAAGTTCTTTACCTCGTGGCCTCCTCTCTATTCCATTCAAAGGCATCATGCTCAGGTGCACCATAGTGGGGTCTCTGATGCAGGAAAGAAATCACAGTAGCATCAGTAGGAAAGAGCCTAAGGGAGGAGGCACCATCATTTTTAGGTGGGGCAGTGGGAGGGTGTTCAAGAGCCCATTCTCAACATCAGCACCCCTGGTCCCCAGACTTTCATTCTCTTCTTCTCTTCTCAGGTCTCTGTTCCCTTGGTTGCTCTCCCTCTTACCACACAGCACGTCTCATTAGCTCTGGTCTTGATGCCACCAACCTTCCATTTTCTGCATCGAATTAGCACATTTTCTACTTTAATTCCTGTCCCACTTTCAGAGGGATAGTACCATCTTCTGGTGTGACCTGGAAGCCCTAATTTAAATGACTGCTTTAAAATTCCCCTAGCCTTCTCCAACTTCTAAGGAAGTGGACTCCCAAGAAGACTTCTCTGAGGGGACTGAGGATTCTCAATACAAATTGGAAAAGTCCAGAGAGGACTAAACAGCCGTACCTAAGAAAAAACCTGAAAACTACAGGTACAGGGAGTTGGGGCCGGTGCTTGGGACCCTGGAGCCAGCTTGGCCAGAGAGGGGTGGCGGACAAATCAAGAGGAGATTCAGGGAAGTATCAAGGGTATATGAGGAAAAGAGATGCAAAGCAAGAGGATATTTAGATCTTTTGCTCTGCGATGGGTCAGATAACCAGCTCTCCCTAAAGCTTCAATTAAAGAAAAAATACATTACTTCCTATTGGAGTTGGGTTTGTTGTCTTTGGTTTTCATTTTCATTTTTGCTGTTGTTATGTGCCAAAATCAGCCTGAAGGTGGTCAAAGCAAGAAGCAAGGGTGGGCCACATTGAGACTAGGCAGTGAGTGTGACCTGTCAGCAAACCAGCTTAACACACCCACGACTACTGGCTGAGCACCTGCCAGCTCTGCCTAGTTACAGGGTTTCCAAGATGAACGACCCACTGTGCCTGCCCTGAAGGAATTTATGGGCTGGTGACAGAGACAGCCACATTAGTACATAATGAGATCATATGTTAAGTACCTCATAAGAGAGAAGATCTGGGTACACTGGGAACTCAGACACTTCTGGCCCAGCCTGGGGAGCCCAGGAGGGGATTCAGACAAATGACCCCTGTGCTCAGGTGACTGGATGAGGAAGGGAACCAACAAAGTCACAGAAGTGCAAAGCAGAGTAGTGCTTCCGGAAACTAAACGCAGTTCATTGTCGAGAGAACGTACCTTGCATGGGTTCTATTCTTACCCTTCCTCCCTTCCTTCTTTCTTTCCTTCCCTCCTTCCTTCTACCTCGCACTCATCCATTCACCTAAGAGAGTTCATTCCATGCCCTCTGGTTTCAAAACTTGCCACTAGAAGCCAGGAATAAAACACGGGAGAAAGGAACCTACCCATGGCTCTCAAGGGAGCTAATGATACCAACAGAAATCTAATTTCCACCTGAGTTAAGTGCTCTGCAGGAGAAGTCCAGGTGGGGCTGCCAGGTAACAATGCCTGGTTAACTTCGAATTTCAGACAACCAAGAAATCATTTTTGAGGTATAAGTTTATCCCATGCCACATCTGGAACATACTTACGCTAAAACATTGGTTTGTCTGAAGTTGGAGTTAAGGGTGGGTCTGGGGCACAGGCATGGAGGTGGTCGGAGACTGTGTGTGTGAGACCTGTAGAAAAGAAGCCTTTGCCTGGGAGAGGAGTCTGGGAAAAGGAAGGTGTTTCTGGAGGAGGAAACCGCAGGAACCGGAGCAGCAAGCAGCCTGGACAGAGAGAGCATTTGAGAGAGAAGCACCCCCCCCCCGCCCGGCCCCCCAGCTGGGGCTGGAGGACAGAGATTTAATTCACTGGGACGTGGAGAGAGAAGCAATTGAAAAATGGATAAATAGATCACGTTTTTAAGGAGGGTGCTAGAAATGTCAGGTATAGTGACTCAGGTTATTGATTCCAGAAGATTAGTCAAGGGGCAGCTGTATGCCGGACTCGCTTAGCCATTCTGTTGCCAGATGTCAAATAACTCAGACGCGGGGGCTGGCAGGATTCTGAAAGCAGCAGAGTCATCCCTCAGTGCGTGGGACTTGGCCTGTAAACACGCATCCACAGAGTCTGAAAAACTGGACAGGGTTCTGGGAGGCCCATTTGTTTCCGCCTGAATATAACGTGCCGCCTAACCGATCCAGCTGAGGGACACCACTGTGGAAACCTCTCAGGAAAGGAGAAGCAAACGTTCCTGGCCATATGGCTGGAAGGCCCAGGAGGTGAAGAGGATGAGTGAGCGGGCTGCCTGGGGGGCTCAGCCGGTGAAGCCTCTGCCTTCTGCTCAGGTCATGATCCCAGGGTCCTAGGATCGAGGCCCAGCTCAGGCTCCCTGCTCAGTGGGGAGTCTGCTTCTCCCTCTCACCCTACTTGTGCTCTCATGCTGTCTTTCTGACAAATAAAAAGTAAAATCTTAAACAAAGAGAGAGAGAGAGAGAGGGAGAATGAGCATCCTGGACCTGACCTGCTGCTGAAACCATAGGGTGGGAGGTGACTTAAAACAAAAAACCCAGTAACTGTGCATCCGGCCAAGTGCCTGCAACAAGGGTTCCCAACCAGGGATGAAGTGGCCCCAGGGGACATTCGGCAATGTGTGACATATTCTTCCCTGCTGCCCCCCCAGGGATAGAAAGAGAGAGACAAAGAGAGAGACAGAGGTAGAGGTGGGGTGGTGGGGACCAGAGGGAGGGAGAGAAACCCAAGCACACATCTGTACTGGGCACGGATTGGGGCTCAATCTTAGGACCCTGAGATCATGACCTGAGCCAAAATCAAGAGTTGGAGGCTTGACCTACTGCGCCACCAGAGAGTCTTGACACAACTGGGGTCGAAGGCGTGCTGCTGGCATAGACACATACTGTTCAACCTGCGATGCGCAGGTCAGCCCCCCTCCTCCCCAACAAAGATTTATTTGGCCCCAAATGTCAGTGGTGCTGAGGGCGAGAAATCCTAGCACGGATGCACAGACGTGGGGAGGAGGGGAAATGTCATTCTGAATCCAATAGCAGGAACGAGGTCCTGTGCCTCCTTCTAATGGCAGGATTTCAAATGGGTGGGTGGCAGGGTCTTTGAAATACCTTTAAAAGCCTCCAGGGAGCCACTGTTAATGGCAGAAGCAGCCGGGTCCTAACAAGAAGGCTGAAGAAGCCCGCGGGGGGAGGGGGGGGCCGGGGGGGCAGGAGGATGTGGAGGTGGGGGAGGGAGCATAAAAGGCACTTCTCTTTGCACACCTGCGATGGCCGCCTCATCACGGGACCACCGAATAGCCTGCCCTTGGCTTTCACACAGCCTCTTCTGGTAAACCTTCGCTGTAGCCTTAAAAAAGATCACAGTAACTTCTCACCTCACCCGAAAAGATGCCACTTTGGGAGAATACACGTACAGAGAGTCACTCTGTACTCATGCCTCACTCTCCACCTTACCCCACACCCTTCCTCAAACCGCCCCCCCCCAGCCGCAGCAAGTGCCCTAGGGGGTGAGGCTGTGGGTTTTCACATGGGGGGATGCCCCAGCATCCTGGAGCAAACCTGGGGTTCTTTCTGTGTGTGCTTTTCTTTTTCTTTTTTTAATTTCAGGCACTAGAGTAGCACAGAGAAAACCTAACACTCCTGTATCTACTCCAGATTTGGCTCCTGCTGAGGGCTTTACTTCACATCAATTAAAAAAAAAACAAACTTTAAAAATCCAGCTGAAGATCCCTCTTTTTTTTCTCCCCCCAAAGATTTTATTTTATTTATTTGAAGGAGAGAGCAAGGGGAGGGGCAGAGAGAGAGTGAGAGGGAGAAGCAAACTCTGCACTGAGCAGGAAGCCCAGCGTGGGGGCTCAATCCCAGGACCCTGGGATCACGACCTGAGCTGAAGGCAGATGCTTAACCAAGTGAGCCACCCGGGCACCCCTGAAGATCCCTCTTTCGTCCCCTTCCTTTCTAAAAGTGACTCCTGTATCCTTCATATCATGCTTATGTTTTTACTGTATGATGTATATATCCATAATATATCCCATATATATGGGATATCACACTGTACATATCTTTGCCACTAAACATTATATTTTTAGGATTTATACACATTGATACATATAGACCAATTCTTTTTTTTTTAAACTGCTCAAAGTATTTATAGTATATGAATATACCACAAATTCTTCACCCAATGTCCTATTGATACTATCTGGGGGGTTTTTGATTTGCCCCGATTAGCAAACACTGCCCTCATGATCATCCTGGGATGTATCTTTTTCGGCCCAGAAGCAAGAGTTGAGGCAGGGTATTTATCTGGAAGGGAAAGGGCTAAGCACAGAGCATGCCCATCTTCAGTTTTAGCAGAGACACCGTCAAACTGTTACCCAACTGTGACTACAAATTCACATCCCTCCCAACAGGGTATGAGTAGCTATCTTCTTTTTAATATCCACACCGAACAACCGTCAGCTCTCAAGATGATTAAAAGTTAGCCAGTCTGATATTTATTATTTTATTTTTGCTTTTTCCTGATTACCAGTGAGGTAAAAGATCTTTTTATATGTTGACTGGACATTTGAATTTCCTCTTCAGGGAATCCTCCTTTCCTTTCCTTTTCCTTTTTTTTTTTTTTCCTCCTTACCATGTTGTTATTTTACTTGGTTCCTGATCATAGGTATATTTGTGGGTGATAAATACCTTCACTCAGTCTGGCCTGTTTTTTTTGTTTTGTTTTGTTTTGTTTTTTACATCTTAGAGATAATTGTACTGTGCATGCAGTTGTTAAGAAATAGGGGCATGTGGGTGGCTCAGTGGGTTAAAGCCTCTGCCTTCAGCTCAGGTCATGATCCCAGGGTCCTGGGATCCAGTCCCACATCGGGCTCTCTGCTCAGCAGGGAGCCTGCTTCCCTCTCTCTCACTGCCTGCCTCTCTGCCTACTTGTGATCTCTGTCTGTCAAATAAATAAAATCTTAAAAAAAAAAAAGAAATAATAGAGAGATCCCTGTCTACCTTCCACCCATGTTCACCCAGTGGTAGAACTGTGCTTAACTATGGTATAATATCAAAAGCAGAAGGCTGACATTTATCTAATCCAATTGATTTAATTCAGATTTCCCCAAATTTATAAATACTGTGTATATATATTAGTGTGTGTATGTTAAAACTATACAGTTTCTTCGAGATTTATTTATGTATCTGAGAGAGAAAGAATGTGCATGTGTGGGTTGGGAGGGCAGAGAGGGAGAATCCTCAAGCCGACTCCATGCTGAGCGTGGATCCCTACGTGGGGCTCAATCTCATGACTCATGAGACCATGTGAGCCAAAACCAACAGTCAGTCCTTCAACTGACTGAGCCACCCAGGCACCCCAATTTTGTTGATTTTTCTCTATTGTTTTGATGTTTTTGGTTCACCGATTCTGCTCTTATCTTTATTATCTTCTTCTTTCTCTGTTCTTTGGGTTTTTTGCTATTTTTTAAAATGTTCTTAAGATAGGAACTTAGATTATTGATATGAGAACTTTCTGTTTTCTAGTATATTTAGTGCTATAAATTTCACCCTCTCTACTGTCTTAGCTGCATTCCATATATGTTGACATATTATATTTTCATTTTCTTTCTTTCTTTCTTTCTTTTTTTTAAAGATTTTTTATTTTTATTTATTGGACAGACAGAGATCACAAGTAGGCAGAGAGGCAGGCCAGAGAGAGGAGGAAGCAGGCTCCCCGCTGAGCAGAGAGCCCGATGCAGGGCTCGATCCCAGGACCCCGGGATCATGACCTGAGCCGAAGGCAGAGGCTTTAACACACTGAGCCACCCAGGTGCCCCTATATTTTCATTTTCATTTGGTTCTTTTTTCTTCCTTTGCGGTTTCTTTTTTGAACCAAGGATTATTTAGAAGTATGTTGTTTAATTTCCAAGTGTTGAGAGGTTTTTTGTTGTTGTTACATTCCTGTTACTGATTCCATTATATTCAGAGAACATAACTTGTATGCTTTCAATTGTTTTAAATTTGTTAAATTTGGGTTTGGGGCCAGGATGTTGTCTATCTTGACTAATGTTCCATGGGCACTTGGGGGAAAAGTGGGTTCTACTGTTGTTGGCTCGAGTGTCCCAGAAATATCAGCTACATTGAGTTAATCAATAGAGCTCTTCACTTATTCTCTTTGTTGATTTTCTGTCTAGTAGTCTCATCAGTGGGTGGGACTGACAGTGGAGGGTTGAAACCCCCAACTATAACTGTGGATCTGTCCATCCTTTACACTCTGTCAGTCCACTTCATATATCTTGATGCTTTAATGTTTGGTGCATAAATAGGGTTGCTATATCTTCTTGATGGACTGAACCTTACATAATGTCCCTCTTATAATTTTCTGTGCTCTGAAGTTTACTTTATCTGATATTAGCATAGCCACTCCTTCTGTCTTTTGATTAGTATTTGTATACTTTTTTTCTGTCATCTTACTTTCAATCTGCCTATGCTGTTGTATTTGAAGTGAGTTTTTTTGTAGATAATATACTGCCGGATCATGTTTTTCTATTCACTCTGCCAATTTGGGGGGCTACTTTAGTTGATATATTTAGACCATTTACATTTAAGATAATTACTGATGTGTTAGGACGTATAAGTCTTAATTCTGCTAGGAATCATTATGTTCTTCACTGCTATGCACTCACAGTTAAAAACAAATAGACATCAGTTTCACTTAAGAATGTTCTTGATGGGTGGCTTAGTCAGGTAAGCATCTGACTTCAGCTCAGGTCATGATCTTGGGATCCTAGGATCATTCCCTGCTCAGTGGAGAGTCTGCTTCTTCCTCTGCAACCCTCCTCCACTCGCACTCACTCTCACAAAAATAAATAAATCTTAAAAAAAAAAAAAAAAGAATGTTCTTGGTGAAGCAATAAGAATTACTAATTTCTTGGGGCACCTGGGTGGTTCAGTGGGTTGGGCCTCTGCCTTCTGCTCAGGTCATGATCTTGGGGTACTGGGATCGAGCCCTGCATCAGGATCTCTGCTCAGTGGGGAGCCTGCCTCCCCTTGTCTCTCTGCCTACCTCTATGCCTACTTGTGATCTCTCTCTCTCTCTCTGTCAAATAAATAAACAAAATCTTTTTTTCTTAAAGTTAAAAAAAAGAATTACTAATTTCTTTTGACTCTGGACCCTTGAGTGCGCGTCTTTTAAAAATTCTGGATAATGGAATGCGAAGGACATATAAAGAACTGAAGGAAAAACACTACAATTGTTTGAACTAAACTAGCTGCTTTTTTTTTTCTGTATAGAGTGCCATTTTTACTTAAAAGAATAACTGACAATTTTCAAGGCTTGGATGTCTGCCAGACAATTTCTCAAAAGTGAATGAAGTGAGCCTGTCACTTCAAGGAAAACAACTGAGAGTATTTGTTGCCAGTGATAACACTTGAGCTTTCAATAGACGATCAGGGTTTTGGAAAACTTGCCTCTGTTCCCATGAGCTTGACAGCTTCCCAGTACATGACTTCTTGGATGAGACGGATAGTAATGTGAAGTAATGTAATTTTTCTGATGAAATGCATCAACATTTAGAGATTAGCATAACTCAATGAATCAATATTTTCTAAATGACCAATGTATGACATTATAAAATTATGCCTGGTTAAAAGATTTCTTCAAAGAGTAAGATAGACCAGTGGATTTTCATGTAGCAGTATAAGAAGTTCATTGATACAGTTTCAGAATCCACATTGCAACTAACCTTGAAGATACCACTTCGTGAGTTTTGGTCTAGTAGAAAATAAGAATATCCACAATAATCTGGAAGGCTATTAAAACTACAATAGCCAATGATAGAGACAGCCGAAGTGTCCATCTACGGGTGAACTGATAAAGAAGATGGGGTATATATATGTACAATGGAATATCACTCAGCTGTAAAAAAGAATGGAATCTTGCCATTGACAATGACACAGATGGAATTAGAAAGTATCATGCTAAGCAAAGTAAGTCAGTCAGAAAAAGGCAAATACCACATGATTTAACTCAAATGTGGAATTTAAGAAACAAAAGAAATGAACAAAGGGGAAAAAAAGAGAGAGACAAACCAGGAAGCAAACTCTATAGAGAATACAGTTGATGGTTACTAGAAGGGAGGTGGGCAGGGGTGGAGCAGGGTAGGTGGGTGGGGTGGGTGAAACAGGTGATAGGGATTAAGGAGGGCACTTGTCATGATGAGCACTGGGCGTTGTATGGAAATGTTGAATCACTATACTGTACACCTGAAATTAGTATTATGCTGTATGTTAACTGGAATTTAAATAAAAATCTTTTAAAAGGCTATTAAATTATTTCTCTTTGCTAACCACATTATCTGTGTAAGGCTGGACTTTCTTTATGTGCTCCAACCAAAACAAAAAACACAACAGACTGAATCTAGAAGCAGATATGAAAATAGCCAGACGTTAAGGACATTTGTAAAAATGCAAAACGGTGCCACTCATGGAGTTTTTATTTTGGAAAACAGGGGTTTTTTTCTTCCTAATTAAAAATGTTATTTATGTTAACATGTAATGAGTTTGTAGCAGTTATTTTTAAATGAATTAATAAATCTTTCTAAAAGTTCTCAGTTTTAGTTTATCTATATAATAAATGTTGATAGATTTATAAACAAAAACTCTTTGAGTCCTCAATAATTATTTTAAAGCGTTGAGAACTACTGATGTATGGCTTGAAACAGATATCATTTTATTTTTTCTCATGTGAATAACTAGTTTCCCCAGTACTGGGGAATCTATCTGTCTCTACTAATTTATAATGTAACCTCCTACCTTTAGCACATTTCCATATGCTTGCATGTCTGACCCTTTTTTATTATGTTTTTCTATTTCTCTGTGTATATGTCAGTTCCACAATATCTTCATTACTGTCGCATAATATTATTGTGCTATCGGGGAGAATTTGCCCATTTACAATACAAGTCTTCCCATCTACGACCATGGTATATATTTCCATTTTTCTCTTTATGTTCTCCAATAAACTTTCATCACTTTCTCTCTGAAGATTTCACATATCTTATTAAATTTATTCCTACAAGAACTTTATAGTTTTATTTGCTATTGTGATTTTTTAAATGAAATTTTTAATTAATTGTTACTGGAGCATAGGAATCTTACAGATTTGGGGAGATATTAATCTTATAACCAGCAACTTTACTAAACTCTTTTTAATATAGATGCACTTTAATTTTCTTTGTGGACCATCATGCAATCTGCAAATTAACACTATTTTGTTTCTTTCTGTTTCTTATACCTTTTTTTTCTCATCTTATTGCATTGGCTCAGTCTTCAAGTGTAATGTTAATAGTGGTGATGTTGCACTTCATCAAATGCCATGACTTACTGAATCTGAATTCCTGATGATGAAGAAGGGTGTCTGTGATAGGGCTGTGCAGGTATGCTCTTAGTTATGGTCGTGGTATGTGGTGGATGAGGCAGTTTAGCCTGGTGGTTAGAGCGTGGCTTTGGGAGTCACGTGATCTGAGTTCACATCATAGTTGTGTCTTGTTCTAACTCTGGAATCTTGGCAATCATTTGATTTCTTACAGCCTTGGTTACCTCACTTGTAAAAACGGAATAAAAATAGGGGTACCTGGGTAGCTCAGTCAGTTAAGCATCTGATTCTTGGTTTTGGCTCAGGCTGTGATCTCATGGGTGGCGGGATGGAGCCCTGTGTTGGGCGTGGAGCTTATTGAGGAATCTGCTTGAAGATTCTCTCCCTCTGCCTCTCCCTTGATTCTTGCTTGTTTTTCTCTCTCTCTCGCAAATGAATAAATAAATCTTTAAAAAAAAAAGAATAAAGGGGCGCCTGGGTGGCTCAATGGGTTAAGCCACTGCCTTCGGCTCAGGTCATGATCTCAGAGTCTTGGGATCGAGTCCCACATGGGGTTCTCTGCTTGGCGGGGAGCCTGCTTCCCCCTCTCTCTCTGCCTGCCTCTCTGCCTACTTGTGATCTCTCTGTCAAATAAATAAATAAAACCTTAAAAAAAAAGAATTAAAATAGAAATTACGGTGTTTTTGTGAAGATGATATAAAATAAACATCGGTTTTTTGTTTCGAGTCCCTCTACCTTCGAGAGGACAATTAGTCTATTACTGAGTTCCCACTTGGGCAGCGGTGGATTTTGTCAAGACAACCGAGTGCATTTTATTGCTCTTTTCCTCAGGTCAACTATGCAATTATCTCTTCTATCTTATGTTCAAGTTCAAGGTAGTGAATGTGCCTATTCTATAAATATTAATCTCTTTGTGGAGATCCCTTGAAAGGAGGAAAAATATTGGGATAAAGCAAACTTAAAATACTTTTTCCTAAACACATATCACAAGTGTCTGTTAAATCTTGACAACTCAGCATCAACTCTAAAGACTGAATTTGGAAATTCATTTCACATTTCGGAAAGGCCCTTTGGCAATATTTAACAATATTTTAAATGAACCTCTCCTTCGCCCCAGTAATTTCCCTTTTATTTCTGTGTTTTACACACATTTGCATGAATGCGTGAAGCTCTCTATAACAGAATTTCATTATCTTATTGTATCTAGTAATGAAAATGTGGAAACAACACAATGTCTATCAATAGCGAAGTGATCAAATTTTGGTAGAGCTTAGTTTTTAAATTTTTTCTTTCTTTTTTGAAAAAAATATTTATTTGTTTGAGAGAGAGAGCACAAAGGGAGAGAGAAAAGGGGAGAAGCAGACTCCCCGCTGACTGGACAGCCTGACTCTGGGCCCTGATCCCAGAACCCTGAAACCATGATGTGAGCCAAAGGCAGACACTCAACTAACTGTGTCACCCAGGTGCCCCAAACTTTTTCTTTCTTTAAAGATTTTATTTATTTGAGAGAGAAGCAAGAGAGAGCACAAGCTGGGGGAGGAGCAGAGGGAGAGAGGAGCAAAGTCCCCACTGAGCAGGGAGCCCAATGTGGGACTCGATCCCAGGACCCCTGGATCATGACCTGAGCTGAAGGCAGCGACTTGACTGACTGAGCCACCCAGGCACCCTGGTAGAGCTTTAGAGCAAAGTACCATGCAGCTATATAGAAAAGACTGTAGTAGATCTATTTTGAAATCAAGGAAAAGGTCTTCAAGACATGTCAATTAGGTAAAAACTAAGAACAAGTTGTACGGCATGTACATTCCCATTTCTGTAAAAAATACAACTAAGAACCCTGCACACGTGCCTATATGTATATGCCTGCCCAACTATCACCAGTGGTTGGTTACCTCCAGGAGGGGCATGGGCCCAGATGAGAGATGTCAAAGGAATACTCTTCTTTCCTTTCTTAGTATACTTCTAGAATGTTCCATTGCTTGTGTAATTCTCAAACATCACTGGGACCCTGAACCAGACCTTCTGGGAAAGACAGAGATGTTTCCTTGCAGGACAGAATCCACTGCCATTGATATGGGCACGATGCCCACAGCTCCCCAGCCTGCCCTAGATAGCAGAGTGACCTTGAGTAGGAACCAGCCTTGCGAGAAAGACAAAAAAGGCCAGGTCGTACTCCAAGGGACTGCCCAGAGGTATGGGATGATGCTGAGGCCACATCTTCTCTATCTCTAAAGGAAAAAGTTTCTGCCCAGCACATGGACTGAATTGGATGCCTTGATGTCAGTACCCACAAAACGAACCCAGGAAGTAAGCAGAGATGCTCTTCCTGATTGCCTAGGGTTGGAAGTAGGGAGTGAGATGTCTCGGTGGCCACCAGAACCATTTGCTGTTTGGCTTTGAGCCCTGTCACCTTCTGTGGGGTAACCTCCTTTGGAGGGGCAGCCTAGGGACAGAGGGCTGATCCTGGAAGATGCTAGTTGCTTTCTACACAGAGCAGCATAGCGCTGAGTCAAGCTCACATTTCAAGGGCACCTGTGGAAGCAGCCGTGACTCACTGCCCCCTCCAGTTTCACACCTGGAGGAGGATATCACTGACAGGGAGCAAAGAGAGGTGACTTCCGGGGGCTGGGATGTAGGAGTGTCCTATATTTAAAACAAAAGCCGAGAAACAAAAAAGGTTCTACAGGATTCTGAAATAGCATTTACTGCCTGTGTTCCCAGCTACAAAATTAATCCATGTGCCTGATAATATTTCTAGTTCCAGTTATTTTAATTGGGCATTTATCCTAAGTCAGACACTGTGCTTTAAACTTTACGTACATTATCTCATTGAGTCTTTGTAACAATTTGATGGGAGAAGTCCTAATATTATATCCATTTTACAGACATGAAAGCTGCAAAAAAAATTATAAAAGAAAGAGGAGTATCACCCACAATTCCACCTTCCTAAGTTAACCAACATCCTGATGCATGTTTTCTGTCCAGTCATTTCTCCATATATTTTTTTCCCATGCATCTAATAGTAGGCAACTCTTCACTTTTCCATAATCCACCTTTTTTTACTTGGTACCATATCTTGCAAGCATATTCCCAAGTCATCAAGTATTTATTCTTCAATAACTTGATTTTAACCAGCCCCTGCAGCTCAACATTTGACATTTCCAGTTTTTCACATTGTAAAGAAGGCTGTCATGAGTATATATCTATGGATTATTCTTCCATGAAAAACCTGAGAAGGGTAAATTCTTTTTTCTATGGAGGTATAACTAACATATAACATACTATTAGTTTCTGGTGTACACCATGATGACCCAGGATTTGTATATATTGTGAAATGATCCCGCTCATCTAATGCTCGTCACCACACACAGTTATGCATTTTTAAAAATTATTGTCATGAGAACTTTTAATATCTACTCTCTTAGCAACTTTCAGATGTACAATATGGTAGTATTACTGTAGTCACCACGCTGTCCATCACATGTCCAGGACTTCCTTCTTTTTTATTTTTTTGAAGATTTATTAGAGAGAGAGAGGGAGCATCTCAAGCAGACTCTGTGCTGAGCGTGGAGCCCATCCCGGGGCTCGATCTCACAACCCTGAGATCCTGACCTGAGCCAAAATCAAGAGTCAGACTCTCAAATGACTGCACCACCCAGGCAGTCCAGGACTTACTTCTTTTATAACTGGACCTTTCTATGTCTTGACTCCTTTCACCCATTTTGGATAAGTTAATTTAAAGGAGAATTCCGAGTGTACATGCTTTTCCTTCTATAGAAGACAGCTCGGCCTGGCTGAGTCAGATAAGCCTGGATCTGATCCCAGCTCTCCACTACTCCCCAGCCCTGCAATCTTAGACGGCTCATTTCCCGTTCTGGGACTCCCTTCTGTATCTATAAAACAGGGAAATGTATTGCTTCCTTTTTGGAAGGCTTGCCCTGAGGATAACTGAGGTAATTAAGGCTTAGGTCTTTATTAGGCTTAGGGAATGACTCTTACCCTCTTCCTGCCTCCCAACCTCCACAGGACAAGACCCAAACCATCCGTCAGGATCCAGCGCCAATGTCACCCCCTCCATGAAATCTTTAGTCTCTTCCTGGCTAGAATTATGTCCTTTCCCCCTTTGTTCTTTTCTTCTTTTTGGTTTTAAATGGAAGCAAAATTCACAGACTGTAAAATTAACCATTACACAGCGTACCCATTAGGGTGCTTAATACATTCACAATGTCATGCAGCAGTCACCTCCACCTAGTTTCCAAACATTTCTGTCACCCCCAGAAGGAAACTCATCACTTCTCATACACCCCCTCTCCTGGACTACTGTCTCTGTGGATTTGCCTGTTCTGGGTATTTCCCCCTGAAAGGAGATATACAGCTTGTGGCCTTTTGTGTCTGACTTCTTTCACCACCTTTACTTCTCTGACATTGGGGCGCCTGGGTAGCTCAGGTGGTTAAGCGTCTGCCTTTGGCTCTGGTCATGATCCCAGGGTCGTAGGATCGAGCCCCGCATCGGGCTCTCTGCTCAGCAGGGAGCGTGCTTCTCCCTCTACCTCTGCTTCTCCCCCTGCTTGTGCTCTCTCTCTCTCTCTCTCTAGCAAATAAATAAAAAAAAAAGAAAGGGAGGGAGGAAGGAAGGAAGAAAATAGTTGTTCTACACTTGCTTTTCCTCGTAAATTTCTCTCTCCATGGGCTTCAAAGCTCCTCTGCCCCAGGTCGTCCTCCTGTGTGTTCTCGACACCAACCCCCCAGACCCTGCCATCCAGCAGGCGGTCCTGCCCAAAGGAAGCCCCGAACCTGCTTTGCTGAACTGAACGGGAAGTGCGGCCCTGCGCAAGTCCCCCGCCTCGGAGGCTGAAGAATTTAGGGAAGACCCCGGACTGTAACAAATCATTACTCACTGCGAATTGACTCAGAGCAGCCTGGCCGGCTTCGTCCTCACTGGCATGACCCCCTCTGGGCTGCTCTTCCGGTAGACCCTACCGCTTCCAGTAGACCCTGCCCCTTCCGGTAGACCCTGCCCCTTCCGGTGGCCCCGCCCCTTCCGGCAGTCTGGCCGCAAGTCCAGAGAAGGGCTTCAGGCCCCGAGTAAGGGACAGCTAAAGATGAGCTCTTTCTCATGCAAAGTGGAGACCCAGTTCGCAGGAAGAGCATCTCCTTTCCGGGCTCATGTTCTTTCAGTGGCTCCCTACTGCCTTCACCCGCGCAGCTGTGGGACGAATGGATTGCGCGGGTTCAAGCCTGGGACCACGGAGTGGGGACGCCTGGGTGGCTCAGTCGGTTAAGCATCTTCCTTCAGCTCAGGTCATGATCCCAGGATCCTGGGACAGAGCCGTATATCAGGCTCCTTGCTCAGCGGGGAGCCTGCCTCTGCCTGCCACTCCCTCTACGCGTGCTATCTCTCTAATAAGATCTTTAAAACAAAAAAAAAAGAGAAACTGGATCATGGGGTTCTAGCCGTTGCTTGGCTGATGGGGCCCTGAGATGGTGTGAAGTGGATGGATTCGGGATAAGCTTTAGGAGTCCAGTTAACAAACCTGCGGAGGAAGAAAAGAGGAACCTGCAGCCTTGTCTCTTGCCAGTTCCTACCTCAAATCCTCAGCTGTGGGCCCTGTGTTCTCCTTTCCTCTTGAAGAGCTAACTCTTTCTTGGAGTGTCACATTAAGGTTCACTTCTTCAGGAACATCTTTTTTTTTTTTTTTTTTAAAGATTTTATTTATTTATTTGACAGAGAGCTCACAAGTAGCCAGAGAGGGAGGGGAAAGCAGCCTCCCTGCTGAGCAGAGAGCCCCATGCAGGGCTTGATCCCAGGATCCTGAGATCATGACCCTATCAGGGACACCTTTCTAACCCCTAAACTAGGCAAGGCCTTGATGCCTCCCCCTTCCCCCGCCCAAACACGTGTGTATGGTATTGTAATCGACCCCGTGATCCGTGAGGACGGAGGGAGGCTCTATCCTGTTCACCTCTGTGTCTGCATCACTGGGGTCAGCATCAGGCATGTAGGCAGGCATTAAACAGTGCGTGCAAGAATGGCTGTTGTCACCTTCAGTCATTGCTAGGTGTTTGGAAGGTCCAGGGCAGGAAGCCATCAGCCCTGCAGACTATAGGAGGATGGTTGCACTACTCGGGGCTCTCAGGTTCAAGCAACATGACTAATTCAACTGCCTTAAGCTAAAGAAGGTTATTGGGGGCACCTGGGTGGCTCTGTCAGTTGAGTGTCCGACTCTTGATTTGGGCTCAGGTCATGATCTCAGTCTGGGGAAGAAGTCCTGCCCAGCAGGGAGTCTGCTTGAGGATTTCTCTCCCTCCTTCTCTGCCTCTCCCCATCCCCCACTTATGCTCACTCTCACTGTCTCTCTCTCTCAAATAAGTAAATAAAATCCTTAGAAAAATAAGGAGGTTATTGGCTTATGAATAGACTGTGTTGATTTCAGGCATGGCTAGATCCAGGGATTCAGAACCACATCAGTTCAGTCATGGCTCAGCAGGATGGAGTGTTTTCATCTTCTCTTTATTCTGCATCTAGCAAGTGTTAGATTCATTCTCAAGACAGGTGCTTTCCATGTGGTGATGCCAACCACTCCAAGCTTATGTGACCCATCAGCTAGCAATCCCAGCAGGGACAGTGGTCTTCTCCAGTAGTTTCACTAAATGTCCTGGGACTGACTCTCATTGCTCCAACTGGGATAATCCGTCCATCTGAACCAATTACTGTGGCGGGAGAGAGAGAGAGGAAGAGGTGGCAGTGGAATATTTTGATTGGTCAGTTTCTGGGTCACGTGTCCAGTCCTCCAAAGGAAAATCAGTAAATGCAGAGTAGCTGGGGCAAAAGATAGATGTCATTCAGAGGTCACTGGGCTTGAGGAGCTGGACTCGGAGGCTGGAGGCCTGATTCTGACCTTGCCATCAGTTAGCAAATCTCCTGGCTATTCAGGTCCTTCATCCATAAAAGGGACAGTCACACCCATTCGAATGGCAATAACTACCAGCCCTAGGAAGAATTGCTTTCTTTTTCCATCCCCTGTGCTTACTTTCTTCAGAAAACGGCTTGGATGATGTCTGAACCGCTTTGACCTGATATGACTTACAAGGAAATTATGCATGTGTTTTATATCCATTCCGGTCATTTCAGTAATTGGTTCTGAGACACTGTTTATCTCCCCCAGCTCCATCCCAAGTATAAACTGCTGTTTCCAGCTGTTTCACTGGAGAAAGATGGGGAAGGATACTTGTTTCCTTCTCGGGAAAAGAGAAGGGACGTAAACAAACATCCACCAGAAAAACAAAACCAAAGCCTAAAACCAATTTGCCGATTGTCCATTTTAGGCATATTCAACTACTCTCTCCACCTGCAAACCAGTAATTCTTGGGAGCTGGGCTAGTTAGTGCACAACTGAGGGAGTAATTAGAAACCCAGAAAATCCATTATTTGAGAGGCCCATGCTGATGATTCAGAGAATATAAGAACTGGGAGACTGTTTTGCCTTTAGCTGGGCTATGTGTGAGGATCATTTCAGGTGTAGGCAATTGAAACCCATTTGACTTAGCCAAGGGGATATTGTTTAGGATTTTGGGATTAATTAGGATTGCCCAGAGGAACTCAACAGGAGATCTATATCTCTGTATCTATCTATGTAGATAGATTTCTCTCTCTATATAAGCATATGCATATATATATATGTATATATATACATATATATATATATATATATATAGTTTATCATGAAGAATTTGTTCATGTGATTGTGGAGGCTGGAAATTCTCATGATCTGCCATCTGTTAATTGAAAACCCAAGAGAACCCGGGGTGTAAATCAGTCTGAGTCCAGAGGAAGTCCAGGGGAGCTGATGATATAAACACCAGGTCTTGGGAAGGAGAATATGAGATGTGCTATCCCAGCTTAGTCAGTGAAGTAGAAAAAGGAAGGGGTGAATTCCTCTTTTTTTTGCCTTTTGCGCTGTTCAGGCCTTCAACGAATTAGAGGCAGCCCACCCACACTGGGTGAAGGCAATCTCCTGTTGCCCCTTAAACCACACAGGTTGTAACTGTGCAGATTCTCTTTTATGAGGATATTTTTCAATAAATGCAGTACAGTCCTACAAATGTATTTTCTCTTCCTTATGATTTTCTTAATACTATTTTCTTTCTAGCCTACTTTATGGTAAGAATACAGTATATGATACATATAATGTATGTTATTGTTTATGTTACTGGTCAGGTTTCTGGTCAACAGTAGCCTATTCCTAGTTAACTTTTGGGGAAGTTGAAAGGTATACATGCATTGGACTATGTGGGGAGTGGGGGTTCATCGCCCCCTAAACCCTGTGTTGTTTGACGGTCAACTGTGTAGTGCCACTAAGTAAATTTCCAATGACAGTGAGATCTTGTTACTGTCACCTCTTTTATTTTTTTTAAATTTATTTGTCAGAAAGAGAGGGAGAGAGAGCAAGCGCAGGCAGAGGCAGAGGGAGAAGCAGGCTCCCTGCCGAGCATGGAGCCCGATGTGGGACTCGATCCCAGGACGCTGGGATCATGACCTGAGCCGAAGGCAGCTGCTTAACCAACTGAGCCACAGAGACGTCCCTTTTTTTTTTTCCTCTTTTAAATAAAGCTGAGATGGTCTTCCCCATAGCACAGCACAGGTTAGGGGGCCAGAGTCCTGGGGTTTGAATACTGGATCCAATATTCAATGACTATGTGAACTTCTTAGGCAAATTAACCTGCCTCCATGTCTTAGCTTTCTCATTTACCAAATAGGTATGGTAATAGTACCCACCTGATACATGGGTTGGGGCCATCAAGTGTGTTAATATAAGCAAAGTGTTCAGAATCCTGCCTGGCAAATAGTAAAGACAATAAATAAAAACTATTATCCTTACTGTAAAGTTTTATTTCAATTATGGCTTGGATTATTTATCAGATTATACCAAAAAAATGGAAAGTGCTGGAAAGAGAAGTTTTGTGAGTATGGAAAAATAGGGCTAAGTAACCATTACTAAGATTGAATATATCATTGCTGTTGCCTTTGAGGTTATTGCTTGAATTCTAGATAGAAATTCATTTTACAACTTTAAAACCTAGGAGTTTCTTCTAAACAAACTTGTGCAAATAATTAGCTATTCTGCTCATGTTACCTGGCAAGAAAGAACAATTGTTTTTGTTTTTGTTTTACCAAGTTTATCAGCATAAGAAGTTTGGAACTTAAAACCTTTGACATCCTCGTTCGTTTGTTTGTTTGTTTTTAAGATTTTATTTATTTACTTGACAGACAGAGATCACAAGTAGGCAGAGAGAGAGAGAGAGAGAGGAAGAGAAGCAGGCTTCCCACTGAGTGGAGAGCCCGATGCGGGGCTCGATCCCAGAACCCTGGGATCATGACCTGAGCTGAAGGCAGAGGCTTTAACCCACTGAGCTGCGCAGGCACCCCAACATCATTGTTTATAAAAGACAAGTCACAGAGTCGCTTTTCCTAAATGTCTAAAAGACCCCCTTTGGAGAAGGGTTTGCAAACCTTTTCTTGAAGGGCTAATAGTAAATATTTGTGTCTTTGAAGCCATATGGTGTCTATCCCAACCATCCAACTCTGTGTGAAAGCAGCCACAGACGACACATAAACAAATGGGCACATGGCTATGTTCCAATAAAGCTTTATTTGTGGACACTGAAATTTGAATTTTGTATAATTTCCACATGTCATGATCCAGTCCTTTCCTTTCTATTTTTTCCCCCAACAATTTAAAAATGTATCAAAACCAGCTTTAGCTGCCAGGCTGCACAAAACCCAGAGGGTCTAGATCTGGCCCTCGGGCTGCAGTTTGCAGACCCTGCCTTAGGAGCCGGGTGTGCAGAGGCTTTCTGGAGGAAGGCAGGTGGGAGACACTAGGACTACCCTTTGCTCCGTAGCTGCGTTACTCTAGTGCCATTTTCAGCCCCTGCTGCTCAGCCTCACACATTTTTGGATGTTGAGTGGGATGCCTGGGTGGCTCAGTCATTAAGCATCTGCCTTCAGCTCAGGTCATGAACCCAGGGTCCTGGGATCAAGTCCCGCATTGGGCTTGCTCCACAGGAAGCCTGCTTCTCCCTCTCCCACTCCCCCTGCTTCTGTTCCCTCTTTCCCTGTGTCTCTGTCAAATAAATAACTAAAATCTTCAAACAAAAACAAACAAAAAACTCTCTACGCACAATTTAAAAAAAAAAAAAAAAGATGCCAGGTGTTAGTGTGACTCTCTACAGGAAACTTCCAAAATGTTTAAGCAAAAACAGGACACAGTAGGTTCTATTTTTCCAGGAACGGTTGATTCAGGGTTTCAAAATACCTCATTTGTTGCTGCTCATCTCTTGGTTCTTGACCTCCTTCCATGAAGGCTTTGCTCTCAGGATCCACGTGACGGCAGGTTCATGTCCAGCAGGAAACTGGACAGAGTTTCTCTTCCTGCAAGAGTTCACATAAGAGTCCTGGGCCAGATTCCTTGTGTTTTGTCATGGGGCCCCTTGCCCATCGGAACCAGCCCCGGGGGCTGGCGACACAGAATGCTATGCCACTCCACAATCCCCAAGACTGGGGGCCAGTGGCCTCATTGATTCCCCAATGGATGTAGGGGTCTTATTACCAAGGAAAGGCGAATGCACGCAGGGAGGCAAAATCAACAGATGGCCACTGCATGTCAGAGACATCACACGATGACATTTAGAGCTGACACGCCCTGATCAAAATGAGCCCGCAGCAGGAACTTGCCCTTTAAATTCCCTCGTCTCAAGGGAATTGCTGGTATCCCCTTAGGCAAAATGTTCTTTGTGGGTTCCAGCTTCCCTTGGAGCAGACCCTCTGGGCTTGGCACAGCTGGAACTATGGAAAGGTTTATTTTTCATTTTCCATGCATTCGGGTGGCCTAGACTCCTAGTAGTCTGTTGATTGAAATTCTGTTTGGGGAAGCAGTGACTTGAATAGCTAACAGGCTGGCTCAGCCCCTCGTCCCTCTCCGGCAAGGCAGACCCAGTCCAACTCTGTAGCTGTGCTTCAAATAGCCCCTTCCTGACGTGGGCGCTGCATGATTCATACTGGAGTTTTCCAGGCTCACGGGTGTTGTTGACAGTTTCTCCTGCTCTTCTCCACCCCATGGCATTGAGCTTTTCCTACCTTTTCCCAAATACCTTTCACTCTTCACGTTTACCGTGGGGTACTCTTCATTCCCATGCCGTTTTTCTTCCCCAACTTCTGCCAGACTTAGACTTCAGCCCTCAGTTCCTGGCACCCACTTTAAGAGATGCCAAGCAGTGGGGAGTTGCCTGGGTGGCTCAGTCAGTTTAGTGTCTGCCTTCAGCTCAGGTCATGATCTCGGGGTTCTGGGATTGAGCACTGCATTGGGCTCCTTGCTCAGTGGGGAACCTGCTTCTTCCTCTCCTTCTGGAGCTCCACCCTGCTTGTGCTTTCTCTCTCTCTCTCTCTCTCAAATGAGTAATTAAGATCTTTAAAAAAAAAAAAAAAAGGCACCAAGCAGGTGTAGGGGAAGAAAAAAATCTTTTTCCTCTACGCACATTAGGGTCTTGGGCTGGGGGTCTGTAAATTAAACTGACAGAAGATGGATTTACAAGAGAAGAATGAACAGAAGTTTGTGACCGTGTGCATTGCGCATACACACAGGAGAGCCTCCATGGTGAGCAGCTCATGGGAGTGGTTAGAATTGGGACAAAAGAACAATGAATTTTTAGAGAAGTGACAAGTCACTTGCCTTGGAGCTGCCAGGCAGTACATCGTGGGGAGGTAAATGAACGTGGGAAATTCATGTCAGGGAAGGGCTAATTTTCAGCAGTTTGTTTTATAGATTTGTCTGGTAATGATGATGGTCTAGAGTTCTCTCTGGTGATTAGCCTCTGCCCTTCCTGATAGTGAGGGGAAGGATACACCTCTGCAGACTGATGTCCTGCTTTTAGGCAAATCAGGGAAGGGCAGAGAGCTTTCTTTGTTTCTCGTTCGTTTGCTTTTTTTTCTTGAATGCCTCTAGCTCAAAACAATTCTTAGGCCAAGGGGGCAAATTTGGGGATGCCACATTCTGCTGGCCTTCACAAGGAACCTTCTGGACGCCCTCCAGGACTAACTGAGGACTGGGCTGGTGTTTTGGACTCTACCGGGTGTGCCTGGGTGTGCGCCTCAAAACACTCTGCCTCCTCATGATTTGAATCCCACACCCCAGGCCAGTCGGCTGGGTCTGTGGGAAGAGGATGGGATGCCAGCAGGCTGTGGGCTGTCCCACACTCAGAAAGATCCACAGGACCGGTTGCTGCTGAGTGGGGAAAAGCAGCAGGCATATACCTAATTGCGTTTGAAATGATTGCCTTTGTTTTATTTTATTTTATTGCATTTACTGATTGCTTGCAACGACCAGGCCCTGGGCTAAGCACTTTGCACGGGTTGTGATGCATTTAATCTTCATCCTCTGAGGCAATGGCGGGAGGCTGGGCTGGCTTCCCCTGGGCTGTTCCCTCCGCTGTGTGCTCTCTTCCAGGAGACAGCAACTGTGGAAAACACCACCAGATCTCCTCACTGCCCCCATGAAACGGCCTTCTGTAGGTCAACCACCAGGAATCCAACCCTGATTTTCCACCACAGCCTCTAGCCCTTTCCCGTCGCTGCCTCCCACAGTGCTGCTCCCCTTTCTCATTTCGGTCCAGCAACATGGACCTTCTCTCTGTTCTTGAACATGAAGCTTGTAGCCATCTGAAGGCTTCAGTACCCACAGCTTTGTCTGCCAGTAGCAGTCCTTCCTCCCATCTTCTTAAGCCTGCTCCTCTTTACCATTCGATGACAGTTCAGATGTCATTTTCTCAGAGCAGCCTTCCTGGACCCCACTGTCAGAAGGGGTCCCCCATCCATTGCTTAGTAGCTCATAAGCATATTTCTCGCTATGTAATCCTGTAAACTTAAAGGATACTGTCTATCTCCCCTGCTTGTTGCCCATCTTCCCCCAGTAGGAAGGAGGTTTCATTTCCTTAGGCCAGCTTCTAGAACATTGGCTGGTGTATGGTAGTTATGTTGAATAAACAGAGAGTCACCCAATGAAATGGGAAGCCATGTCACTTGCCCAAAACTCCACAGAGGAAGGGCCACCAGAGGGGACAGAGTGCTGAGTGTTCAAAAAGGATGAATGAACTGAATGAAAAAAAATCAGTACCTATGAAAAGAATACTAACTGGCTGAACCTCTGCCTTGCTTTGGTGTCCAGTTTTGTTTTGTTTTGTTTTGTTTTGTTTGGTGTCTTCAGCTTTTCTGAAGTCAAGTTGACCCTTAGACATAATGCTCAGATTTTTCCATCTCTCGAAGCATTGCTGGGGAGCTGGTTTGGTGCCACCCCTCCAGTTCAGGCGGGGACACACAAGAAATTCTGGGCTTTTTTTCCACTTGCATGCGATCCTCTTCATCTTTTAACATGGGAATATTTTTCTTACAATTTTGAAAATAACACCAGAGTCTACCCACAGGGAGGTGTACGTAAATTCCCACCCTGTAAATGTGGGCTGTGCTTGGTGACTTGCTTCCAAAGAGGACAGTATGGGAAGTAGTGGGGCGGAGGGCAAGAACAGCCTTCCAGTAGAGGGATCTGACAAATACTACTTGGCCAGGTGGTCAAGGTCAGTATCAGCATTGATAAGTCATCTTGAGAACATGTGCCCTTGATAGAAGGTGATCAGAATGGCCCATTCCCTCTGTGGTCTTCCTCTTTTAAACCCATTGCCCCAGTATAAAGATCAGAGAAATAATCAGACAAAGCTCAATTGAAGGACATTCTATAGAACAGCTGGTGAGTACCCTTCCAAACTGTCAAGGTCATCATCCAAAACAAGGAATACTGTCACAGCCAAGAGGACCCTAAATGTCGTGGTAACCTGAATGGAATCGGGAATAGAAAAAGGACATTAGGTAAAAACTAAGGGACTCTGAACAAAGTCTGAATTTCAGTTAATTTTTTAAAAAATCCTTGAGTATTTCCAGTCCTAAATCTCTTGCTTTTGTGATTAATCTCCCTGGTGGGGCCATGACATACTTCTCATGCAGGACTTCCCATCCAGAATCTCCATCTCCATGTTGGCTTCTCTTTCCTTCCTCCCCCATGATCCAGCTCTGCCCCTGGCATCCCAGCGTGCCTTCTGTGTTGGTGAATGTTGACCTTGGCCTACCCATGCTTGCATGCAGTCCTTGCACTGGCTTCCTTGCCTGAGGCTCTCTGGCCCTCAGACACCTTGAATCACACCCAAATCACCCCTATTCATATATAGTTTATCCCCTGCTATTCCCCTCTCTAGCATTCTCTGAATGAAAATAATGTTGTCCAAGTAGTTTATCCCTAAGTTTCCAGCCAGTGAAGGATGAAATGAGCCACATGATTTCCAGGCTAGGCAATTTTTAAAAACTGAAATATTACTTTAGATAGTTGCAATTAATTTTCCTCGAGATCCCAATCATTTTAGCCCCACCAAGCATGGTTTTAAGCAGCACCATCTGGTTCTCTAGCCATCCTTGCGTGACCTTCGCCCTTCACCTACTTCTGAATTGGTTTATAAATTGCAAGTGTTAGGGAGTCTTAGTAGAGATGCATGAATCACAGCTCAGGATAGATTCGTAATCGTCTATATTCGTGAAATCGTTCTGAGATTGCAGGGCTGGAGGATTTTTTTTAATGGGCTTTGAATAATAGAATGAACCTGCAAAAGTGCTAAAAAAATTAGTTGTCTGTACAATTTTATTTTTTTATTTTCTAAAGATTTATTTATTTATTTGAGAGAAAAAGAGAGAGAGCACGTGTGGGAGGGGCAGAGGGAGAGGGAAAGAGAGAATTCTGAGGCAGACTCTGTGCTGAGCATGGAGCCTGACACAGGGCTTGATCTCAGGACCCTGAGATCACAGCTGGAGCTGAAACCAAGAGGTAGATGCTTAACCAGCTGTGCCCTCCAGGCACCCTATGTTTATGAAATTTTAATTAGACAATCATCTTATTATTATTACATGGTTATCAATTTCCACAGGTTAAATTTGACATCTCTACAAACTCCCACTGAATTAGTAAGAATATCTGATTCTCTTACATGGTCTCAAAGGACTTTTGAAACCAACCCAAACCCTTCCACTCAGGGCTGGGAGAAATATGACAGAGCTGTTTGGTGACTCATTGAAGGTCACTTAGAAGTGTTGGAGGGAGTGGGACGCCTGGGTTGTTCAGTTGGTTAAGCAGCTGCCTTCGGCTCAGGTCATGATCCCAGCGTCCTGGGATCGAGTCCCACATAGGGCTCCTTTCTCAGCAGGGAGCCTGCTTCTCCCTCTGCCTCCGTCTGCCAGTGTTCTCTCTCTCTCTCTCTCTCTCTCTCTGAGAAACAAATAAATAAAATCTTTAAAAAAAAAAAAAGAAGTGTTGGAGGGCGGATGCCAAGTAATAAAAAATGACATTACACATTGTCAAATAATCTGCCAGAACTCATGTGTCATCTCCTTCAAAGTCCCACCTTGATGGTAACACACACATTATTCAGATGAAAACCTTTCTAGAAATCCTCCTTTGGATTTGTAGTCCCACTCTGTGTTGAGATCTTGTCAACAGCCCAGTAATGATAAAGCTTTGCCTTGGAGAGGAAGTTTGATTTTTTGGAACTACCCAAAGTTGTCCCAAGCCAGCTTGTGCAAATAAAGTGGGTAATCAGATCATGCGAATATAAAAACATGAATTTAAATGTGCTAAACTGCTTTTCTTCAATGGCTCATAAGCTGATTTGAAAGTAATTATCAAAGAGTTTGTTTATTAATATCTCTCATTCCAGAAAGGATTTAATAGTCATGTAAGAGTCTAAGAAGTTTTAAAAGGCTTGAAGAATGTTGGCATTATTAGAAACATAAAGCATTCCAAGATGATTCCTTGAAGGATAATATTCTAGAATATTTGTTTTTTTAAAAAAAAGAATTTATTTCCATTACCTCAGTATCACTCCTCCACCCCAGGCTTAATGTTGGTTTTGTGGATGACGTAGGTGGGGCACAAGATTTTTGGTGTTTCTCATCCTTCCTAAGAAGGCATGAGATGGGATGGTGTATGAGTAGGGTATTCCCAATGAACAGAGCTCTGAGATGGAAGGTAAAGGGGAGAGGGGCTCCCAAGGGACTGATCTCCTCTGTGCTTTCCCACCCATAGCTCCAGCTGTGATGGTGTCTGTGGTGGGGTGCTGTCTCTTGATGATGATGGTGATGGTGTGGTAGTGGTTATGGCAATGATGGTGGGGATGGTGATGATGATGGTGACGGTGATGATGGAGGTATGATTGTGATGATGGTGGTCATGGTGATGGTCATGATGATTATGATGATCACAGTGGTGATGGTGGTGGTGATGGTGATGATGGAGATAGTGATTGTGATGATGGTGGTCATGGTGATGGTCATGATGATAATGATGGTCATGGTGGTGATGGTGGTGGTGATGGTGATGATGGAGATAGTGATTGTGATGATGGTGGTCATGGTGATGGTCATGATGATAATGATGGTCATGGTGGTGATGGTGGTGGTGGTGATGGTGATGATGGAGGTAGTGATTGTGATGATGGTGGTCATGGTGATGGGCATGGTGATGAAGACGGTGATGATGATGGTGATGGTGAATGATAACTGACACTCATCAAGATCTAACTTGGTCTTTTTGATGTACTAGCCTTAAAATCTCTGACTCAGCCCTCACTATGACCATTGTGTAGTATCTATTATTGTCCCCACTTACAAATGATGGATACTGAGAGTAGGTTAGCTTGCATAATTCCTGCACCAACTGTGCAAATAGTATGGAATGAACAAATATTGTAAGCAAGTATTGTTAGACCCACTTTAGTGAGTCTTTAGTGAGAAAGAGGAAACTCAAAAGAATTTAAATTACTTGTCCAGGGGCACTAGCCAATAAAGGGCAGAGCCAACATTCTGAGTTGAGCCATGTCATCAGCAAAACAATGCTGTGCCGTGGCTGCTGGAACTGAGTTGGGTGACATGGACAATGGCCATTGAGCCAGAGAGCAGTCTCTCTGCTTCGTTGTCCCACATCCTTCACTGAGGTCCCCTCCCTACAGACCATACCCTCAAAGATGATAATGACCCTAGGACTGGGACCCTCCATGTAGGTTTCTTCGGCCTCTCTATTACATAGACTGTGGTAGGCTCAATAATGGCACCTCCAAGATGCCCACAGCCTAATCCATGAAACCTGGGCATATTACCTTGTATAGCAAACAGGAAGTAAGGTGTTCTTAGGAGCTCTCCTGAAAAAGTGGATCCAAACCAGTGATTCTCAGCCAGGGACACTTTTGTCCCCCAGGGGTTATTTGCAAATGTTTGAAGACATTTGGGGTTGGTGGGAGGATGCTCCTGGCATCTAGTGGGTGGAGGCCAGGGACACTGCCAACATCCTACAATGCATAGGACAGCCCCCTTAGCAAAGAATGATGTGGCCCTAAATGTTGATAGTGCTGCGGGTGAGAGACTCAGGTCCAAATAAAATGTTTAGAGGCGGGACGCCTGGGTGGCTCAGTTGGTTGGGCGGCTGCCTTCGGCTCAGGTCATGATCCCAGCGTCCTGGGATCGAGTCCCACATCGGGCTCCTTGCTCGGCGGGGAGCCTGCTTCTCCCTCTGCCTCTGCCTGCCTCTCTGTCTGCCTGTGCTTGCTCATTCTCTCTCCCTCTCTCTGACAAATAAATAAATTAAAAAAAAAAAAATTTAAAAAAAAATAAAAAAAAATAAAAAAAATGTTTAGAGGCTGCTGAGCAGGGTTGAGATTAAACCCTTGCATTAACTTCAGTCCCTGAGTTTTCAGAGCAAGCCTTTGATGTTCTCACGTTCTACTTCCTTACCCCCATTTTACAGATAAGGACACTGAGGCTTAAAGAGGTTAAATCATTTGCCCAAGGTTGGCAGTTAGAAAGGGGCAGAGCCAGAGCTTAAGCCGAAGTCAGCTTGGCTGTGGCTCGTGTTTCTTAACCCCAGTGCTGGGCACGCATTCTCCTAGTAACTTTTGCCATTTGGACAAGTCAGATGAGGCTGAGAAAACAGAAACTCAGAGAAGCTAAACAATGAGCCCAAAGTCACATCAGAGACTAAGAACCATAGCCAAGGTCTGGAGACAAGTCAGCTTCCTCGGCTGCAAAACCTTCTTTGTGGGGTGATCGTGAGTATAAAGAGAGAACATTCAGGAGGGCCTGGTGCAGTGGGAGGGATGATTAGATGCAGGACCCAGCGGCATCCTCCTTCAGGAGGCAGGCTGGAGGGGGATGGAGTAGCTGGGAGTGCTGGAATTAAAAGCAGTTACTGCATCTTCTTGGGAAGTGATGACTCATTAAAAGCAACCGCCTGTTTCCTATAATATTCCCGTTATAGCGAGAAGGCGAGATGCTTGGTGCATCCCATAAGGCAGTGTTTGGGGGTTGAGATGAGCTTCTTTCCTACATGAATGACTGATGACAATAAAAGGCAGGGGTGTCACCAGGAGCCTTAGAAGTGCATCAGGATATAGTAATGGGGCTCAGATATATTTCCCTGGGATTTAAGACCAATGGGTCAGAAGATGGGCATGGGTACGCTCGTTGGTGAGCCAAGAGTGGCTCTCAACAGAGGGTTGCTGGGAACCCTCTGGACCCTGCTTCCAGGGCAAGTGGAGTTGGAGGACTGAAATCTTACCTAGAGGGACAGAAGAATGGCCCAGATGCAACCTGTTGATCTCCAGATCTGAGGATCCTTACCCTGTTTTCTTCCCCATGGCAGTCTGTCTTCTTCCAGGGAAAGGACATGTGAGGGTAGTCAGAATGATACTGAGCACCCTTTATCATGCCAGGCGTAGCACCAAGCACTTCACATCTTATGTCCCCTCCCAAGCAGCAGCTCTGTGAGAAGGGAGACCCATTTTACCCAAGAGGAAACTGAAATTAGGAAGATTAAGTGGCGTGTCCAAATCACACACTCGGCGATAGATGCAGGACTTGAACTAGAATCTGTCTAAATCTACCATCAGGAATACGCTGATGGTGTACTAATGACCTTCCTCCCTGACATGTAAGGCCCTTCCTACAAGGTCAACTCAACGAGGGCAGGGATTTTGTCTGTTTTGTTCCATCCTTGCTGCTTAGAGAAGTAGCTGGCACAAAGTGGGTTTCCAATGCATACTTATTAAAGGAATAATGAGGGCAAATATCACAGAGGGAGTTAGAGAGAGAACTTGTTATGTGCCTGGCACTTTCACAAATTACCTACGAAATGGGTGTGATTGTTCCTGCATTGCAGATGAAGAAACTGAGGCCCAGAGTCATCAATGGATGAGACCAAGGTCAGCATAGGAGCCAACCCTGAGACCCCAAAGCCCATGCCCATAACGATCCCCTTTGCTTGCCCTCTTCAAAGGCTGACCTGGCTCCCACAGTGCCTGTATCCACCAACTCTTTTCCTTTGCTCTTCGTTTTTTTTTTTTTTTTATCTACCTTGATTTATACCTGCTCATGCTAAAATTCAAATAGAGCCAATAGCAATGCACCAACATCAGCGTCTTGGTGATGCTGACAATGGTGTGTGTGGGGGGGAACTAGGTGAAGGATATATGGGAAGTCTCTGCGATATCTTTGCAACTTCTCTAGAAACTTAAAATTATTCCAAAATGGGAAGTTTATTTAAAAATTCAAACAATGGGAAAGGTTGTATTAGGTGGGAGGGGCTCCTCATAACACTGAACCCCCAACCCCACAGGCAATCCCCAAGGCCCTTCTCTCAGGTGTCCTTCTGAGGGCGTTCTAAGGATGCTAGATACTTCATAAATGCTCGTTGGGGCTGAGATTAGTATGTCCACTCAAGTAATTGCTTCCATGATACGAGCTGGGTTGGAATAATGACTCAGCTGACTGATGCATCTTTGGGTGAGAAAGTTGATATGTGGTTGTAACTTTTCCTTCAGACTTGGGTTCTCATTCCATTTTCCAGAGACAACTCTGGAGTGTAGACCTACTGCTATTTGTCAAGGGACCCTCAGACCCCAATCTTGTTGTGTCCAGTCACACCCTGTTGGACATGGCTATGAGACTGACTGAATGACCTTTAATGGCCTTGCAACCCAAAGGGCTGGAATCCCAGTGTATGACTGCTTTTCTAGGGTGGGTGACCAGGGTACCCCCAGTGGTACTCAGATGCTTCTAGCATCAAACAACATCAAATTACATGGTTGCAAAATCATTTTTTTTCTCCCCCAATTATCCACATTTATGATTACCAGAGAAAGCTTTGCCTTTAATACCTCCCTGGTACTTCCTCACTTTCTAGGACTTGCTAATCCACCTTGCTGAGAAGAAAGAATTTGGCTTCAATCTGAACATTTAGCTGGAATTTAACAACATTACTTTGTTTCCATTGGAATTATTTGTATGGCTACTTCCCAATTATGCTAAGTAATAGTGACTTATTCTTTATGGATACGATACGAATTTCCTTTAAGGAGCTTATTTGAGTGAAAAAAAAAAGCCAATCTAAAGAAATATTGAGTAAATGATAATATTGTGTCTCTGCTTGGGCAGCTTTAACAAAATTCCATAAACTGTAGGGCTTAAGCCATACTGACTTCTCACGGTTCTGGAGGCTTGGAAGTCCAAGATCAAGGCACCGGCAGATGTGGTGTTTGGTGGGAGCTCCTCCCTGGCTTGTGGAAGGCTGTCTTCTCGCTGTGTCCTTGCATGGGGGAAAGCAGAGAGAGAGAAAGCCAGCTCTGCTGTCTTGTCTGATAAGGACACTAATCCCATCATGGGGCCCCACCCACATGACCTCTCTAACCCTGATTACCTCCCAAAGAACCCATCTCCTAATACCATCACACTGAGGTTTAGGATTTCAACCTATGAAATGAGTCGGGGGAGGGTTGGGGGGGTGGGAACAGCCATTCAGGCCATTGCAAATCCATGCAGTGATGGAGGTTTGGAAATGCTTGTCTGTAGCCCTTTGATCTGCAACGTGGGTTTTGAACTTAGACGCAGGTCGGAGTTCCAGCTCCGGCACTCACTGGTTCAGTGATTTTTAGCCCATGATTTATGATCTCTCTGAGCCACATCATAACAGCCGTAAAGGAAGGGTAAATAGTGCTAGTATATGGTACCAGGTGCATGAAAGTTATGAAGCAGAAAGAAGGAGGGGACGGTCCGGGGGACGCTGGACTTAAAGTCCTGTTTGGACCCATGGTTGGAAAAGACAGACTAGGGAAGGCTTCTCTGTTCCCCGGCATGGCTTTACCCCTCCTTGCCCATATTTGAATCTCAAGCTTCTAGGAGATGCCCCGCTTTCATCTATGACCACCACCACTGCTCCCACCCCATCCCTGGGCAGCTTTCAATTTTCAAGGTATATGGTGAGACGTGCAGGTGCGCCTCAGTCATGTCCAGTGCCCAGCTCTGATTAGCTGGTGCTGCAGGACTCGCGAGCCATGCGTTTCCCTGATGTGGCATTTGGGGATAAAAAGATGGATTTAGCTGCCTCATCCCCCAGAAGTGACTCAGCTCCCGGGAGCTCGGTGACGGCAGTCCCAGTTGGAGCCCTGAGGACCTCCTTGCTTTAGTGCTTGGCTCTCTCTCTATACAGCAGTCCTGGAGCCTCATGGGCACATCTTCTCTAGCTTGTCTGTCATTTTTTTTTCCTTTAAGATTTTATTTATCCATCAGAGAGAGAGACAGAGAGAGAGCACGAGTTGGGTGGAGGGGTGGACAGGCAGTGGGAGAAGCAGACTTCCTGCTGAGCAGGGAGCAGGACTTGATGCAGGAGTCGATCCCAGGACCCTGGGCTCATGACCTGAGCTGAAGGCAGATGCCCAACCCACTGAGCCACCCAGGCGCCCCGCTTGTCCATCTTTTTCCAGGATTTGTCCTCATGGACACGCTCATTGGCAGCTGTTGGATGACTGCCCTCTAGCTGGAAAATAGTGTCGGGAAGGTTTCCATCACGCCAGCTCTGTTTGCAAGTTCAGACTGAAAAGCAGCCGACTGTGTGTGACGCTCATTTATTTAAAACCTGTACTAGCATTTCTCAGGGTCTGGCCTGGAGACTTTCTTCGGAAGTTCCCTGGACACGACTCCCCAGCCTTGTTTTAGCCTAATCCCTGGGGGAACCTCTGGGGGTAGAATCAGAGAATCCGCCTTTTTAACAAGCTACTCAGATAATCACCACGCCTGCTAACACTTAAGAACAGCAACTCCCCATATGCTCAATTTTCTCTCTTGTCAAGATGATGATGATAGTTCTTAAGTGGGGAGGTAGTTCTTAAATGAATGTGATTATTACGACAAGGGCTTTGGAGTAGGACACATCTGACTGGAAATTTCAGCTCTTCTTATTCCTTATCTTGAGCTTCAGCTTGTTGTCTATGAAATGGGGGTGCTATTAAATAGGGCTGTTTTGAGAATCAAATAAGGTGATTCGATCCTAAAATCCGATAAATATTCAATGTTAGCTCTTTTTGTTACTGGGTAAACCTTCTTTTTTTTTAATCTTTAAACAGGAAATTATAGTATCTACCCTCTAGGGCAGTTGTTTTTCTGTAAAGGGCCAGACAACAAATATTTGAGGTTTGATGGACCATGTGGTCTCTGTTGCTGTTAAAACTCTAGCATTCTGTACTTGTAAAGTGGAAGCGGCCATAAATAATATGTAAATGAATGAGGATGGCCAATGCTTCAATAAAACTTTATTTGTACAATCAGGCAGGGGGCCAGATTTGGCCCATGGCCATAGTTGTTAACCCCTCACCCAGGATGCTGTGAAGATTAACTGACATGAGGCTTATCGTGAGGTCAGCACAGTGCCTGTTCCTTTCTCCAGGAGAAGGAAAGCACTCACGAGCGAGACTTTTCAACACAGCTATCAGCCCTATTCTCAGCTCCAGGTCAAGGCTGAATGTTCCTCTCAGCACCTGGAGACTGGCTGTGCCATTTCCTCCATCCTCCCTCGAGGAGGGAGGTAAAATGCCAATCCATGGGGTGTGAGTAAGTCTTTGTCCCACGTTTTGCCCAGGGGTATGTGGCCATTTTCAACCCCTGTCCATGGAAATCAGACTGCGCATCTGAACCACGATGTGAGAAATGAGGATACTTATCTCTGCGGGGTGGTTAATGACACACTTTCCCAAGCACAAATGTCTTTAGCCCTGGCCCAGAGGCTATATGATGTGCTTGAGAGAGAGAGAGAGAGAGATTGAGCCCTGGGTTTGCATTCTGTCTCTGTGACGTTCTGATTCTGTGATGTTGGACAAGTCCCTTCCTTCTCGAAGCCTCTGATTCATCAGGTATAAAACAGGGATGGAGTGAGATCATATAAAGCCTCAGCAGAGCGTAGAACATGGTAGCTACTGGAAAAGGCAGGAAGAGATGCTAAGAGGTAAAGGACTCATTCAAGGTCACGCAGCTACCACTGGCTTCAGACCACGGATCTCTACCTCTGCCCCTCCCCCTGGCTGCTTCCTGGGACCCTGGCTGGCTCCAGGTGCAGTGATCAAGGCTCCCCAAGAGAGGACGTGGCCTTCAGGGAACTTGCAAGCCCATGGCCGTTCATCCCTGTGCTGGATGAAATAGTGCCCTGCCCCAATTCACATCCACCCAGAACCTCAGAATGTGACGTTATTTGAAAATAGGGTCTTTACCGAAAAAGACCCAGAAGGACATGCAGAGCCACAGGGAAGATGGCCCCGTGAACATGGAGGGCAGAGGTTACAGCGACGCTGCCACAGGCCAGGGATGGCCAGGAGCCACCAGGGTCTGCAAGCGGCAGGGAGGGACCCTCCACAGAGCCTGTGGAGAGAACACAGCCCTGCCGACACCTTGATTTGGGACTTCTGGCCTCCAGGACTCAGAAAAAATAAGTTGTCGTTGCTTTGAGCCAACCAAATTTTGTTGATCTGTTCCAGCAGCCCTGGGAAACTAAGACACTGACCTTGACTCTAAGATGAGGATGGACAGCAGGAGTTGGTCTTAAAACATCTGCTTGCACAAAGGGCAGTGGTGATGGGGTGAAGTACCTGCATTTTGGAGGTAGATGAGGGCTCAGCTCCTTCCCTTGCCAGCTCTGAGCCTTTGTTTCCTTATTTGTTCCACAGAGAACATCTTGATCCTGCTGGTTTATGGTGAGAACTAAAAAAGAGGGCAGGGCAGAACGGGCTGGTGGTGATGGCCAAGAGCATCGTAACCACACATGGAGGCTGACCGGCCTCCGTTAATTCCATCCTCACAACTGCCCTGGGTGTCCTCACAGGAGGAAACTGAGTCACGAGATGTTAACTAACTCTCCAGGGCCACACAGGTAGTGAGGGGCAGAGCTGGGACTCAAACCCCAGCCATCTGATTCCTGAATGCCCCCCCACCCCTGGTCCCTACAGCCCTCTATTGCCCTGTGCCCAGAGTCCATGCTCCTTCAACCTGGGCCTTTAGCCTGGTTGGAGCTGGGCACACAGTAACGCTCAATTAACATTACTGCTTTCATCCCTTGTCTTCCCTCCTCCCTCCTTCCTCAGGTCGGTCCTCGGTGCCCTAGCCCCAGAAGCCATCTGGTCTCGGGGAGTGGTGGTCACAATAAGGCCCCAGATCTGATTCCAGGAGCCTTGAGATCATGACTCAACATGTCACATGGACAATTCCTAAAATTCCTCCTTAGACATCTATCCCTCTTCTTTCTGACTCTCATCCCTTCCATTCTCCCTGTCTCCCCTTCCACCCCCGTTTCCACCCCCAGTCAGCCTGACCGCAGGCTCGTCTTCAGGACCTGCCATGCTTGGAGGGCTGTGGGAGGACATAGAGAATATCCCCGATTTAGCCTGTCCTCGTCTACCCACCTCCCCACCACTCATCTAGACACCCAGCCCTCCTCCTGGCTCAACACCATGCCCTGTCCATGCTGGGAAACCTGGGAGTTCTCAGAAAGTATAAAGAGAAGGAGATGTTCCTCTGAGGGGCCGAGCCCAGTGAAGACGAGATCTCCAGCAGGCCTAGGGGGGCCATACCACAGTTTCTTTGCCCTGACTCATTTCTTGGTCTTGCCCCTTGGTTTCCCTCTTACAAATTGCAAATTACCTCTGAGAGCACTGGGGAGGCCATTCGTTTCAAGGTGGGAATCACTGGTAGGTCATAGCCTTCCTCCTGCTTCCTCAGCAAGACGGAGAGTTCTGAGGGGTGGAGGGGAGGCTTATGGAACAGACGTGTTAGGGGGCAGATGAGGGAAGGGTATGGGAATTTACCCAAAACCTGGTATCCAGTGGAGAACCGAGGGTCAGGAGTTTCCCACAGATGAGAAAGCAGCCGTGTGGGCTTCTGGCAGCGGGCAACGTTTCAAGATCCAAGCCGGAAGTACCCAACTTAAGGGAAATCTGCAAATCACAAATCCCCGGCCCCTAGGTCAGGGGTCCAGATCAGGGGTCAGGGCTTCAGGTTATAGGAGGGAGACAGGTAGAGAGAGGGCAGCTTTCCAAACCATCGACTTAGAGGTAAGGAAAAAGACAGATGCCAGGCAGCAGAAGGTGCTGGGCGTAGAAGGAAGGAGCAAGGTGTGGGTCATGTGAAGTCGGCCTCAGTTAGAGCAACATTATGTCCTCCCCTCTATCTTTTTTTCTCCACCCATGAAAGATCTTAGGATACTGCAGCCTTTAAAACCCAGCCATTCACTCCGGCAACGTGGCCTAAAGTCACCTCCGAGATGCACGCAAGGACTGATCTTTGAGGATGCTCGTCACAGGGCTGATTATGGTGGGGGAAATGGAAAACAACCTAAACGTCTGGGGGCTGGTGGAGTGATTCACAATACAGCCACAAATAGAAGACCATGCCTCCTTTCCCACTGCTGCGGGGGGCGGGGGGGAGCATCCAAGGATGCGGGAAAATGCTCACGATATGTTACATGAAAAGAACAGGTAATAAAATGTGAGACCCTAGCTTTCTAGGACCCAAACTGGACCTGGGCAATGGCGGAAATATAGGTGTACTATGGTGTGGGTGTCTGTGGACATTTTAACCTACTCTAACATTTTAGCATACATTTTTCCAGTTTTCTTTTTTTTTTTTTTTTTAAGTTATGGGCATTGGGGCATCTGGGTGGCTCAGTCGGTTGAGCATCTGCCTTCAGCTCAGGCCATGATCCCAGGGTCCTGGGATCAAGCTCCGCATCAGGCTCCCTGCTCAGCCAGAAGGGAGATCATGAGATCATGACCTCAGCTGCTTCTCTCCCTCTCCTCTCCACTCATGCTCTCTCGTAGCACTATCTCTGTCTCTCTCTCAAATAAAAAAGTAAAATCTTTTAATAAAAAGGTATGTGTATTTGCTCCTTATTGCAAGTTAGTACCCTTAAGAAATCTTAAACTACATCAATTTTATCTCCCCTCCCATCCCCTGGTAACCACCATGTTACTGTTTTCTACAAGTCTGACTTTTTAGATTCCACGTGGAAGCATAACCATACAGAACTTGTCTTTGTCTCACTTTCCTCACTTAGCATAAGGCGCTCAAGATTCATCCACGTTGACCCAAAGGATATCCTCCTTCCTCGTGGCTGAGTAATATTCCATTTGTAAACTTCATTTGTAATGAAATGCAAATGTAACGAAATGTAAAATTCATTTGCAATGAAATTCCATTTTGTTCCACATGAAAGCATGAAAAAACCCAGATGTATTACCCTAAATAAGTCTACCACATATATAATATATAATCATATAGTTATTCTAATCATATAAATTATCATTTAGAGTTATATGATATATAGTTATTCTAATATAGTTATTCTAATCATATAAATTATCATATATATATATGGGAAGAACGTACATCAAAGAAATATGAGGCAGGAAGAATTTCCATCAACATGTGGATTGTGATTCTCTCTGGGTTTCTCTCAGTGGGGGTATGGATGACTCTTTCCTTCATTCCTTTTTTTTGCCTAACTGTATGACCTGAATTTTCTACAACAAACTCGTATTCTTGCTATTACTATTCCTTACCTTACTTAGTATTCCTGTAAGATAATAGTATTGCTGTAAAGAATGATAATAAAATGATTTTCTGCCTGAAGTTGCCCTTGGTCTTGAAGCTGGGACAAGGGACAAAGAGGCTCAGGAGCTGGGACTAGGCAGGGACCGTAAAGCCACATGGATACCCAAGAACAGGTTTGGTGAGCCCGTCTGAGCCTCCTCTTGCCATCCTAACAAGATTCCCATGGAAAGCGTGTTTTCCAGAGGTATGACTCCTAAATGTACAGGTGAGGCTCAGAGGGCCATCTGGGTGCCCTCAGGGTGCGCCCAGGGAGCTGGGGCAAGGCTGCTCCCTGGTCCGAGGACAAGGACGGTCCTCAGAAACTGGGTGGCCTTGGGTTCTTGACACCCACGTTTCATGTCTCCTGCGCAGATCAGCTGGACATCATCTCCATGGCAGAGACAACCATGATGCCCGAGGAGATAGAGCTGGAGATGGCGAAAATTCAGCGCCTCCGGGAAGTCTTGGTCCGCCGGGAGTCTGAGCTCAGGTTTATGTGAGTGCCTCGGGAGGTGACTGAGAAAAGGAAGTGGTGGGGAGGGGAGGACACCCAGGGAAACTACCCGGGCCAGGCGCTGAGATAAAGGCTTTAAGTATATTTAACTGCCTAGAGGAATGGGTATCAGAGTCTTCCATTTTATGATTGATTGATTGATTGATGATTTATTGTGGGGGGGGACGAGCACAGGGGGAGGGGCAGAGGGAGAAGGAGGGAGAGTCTTAAGCAGACTTTGTGCTGAGCACAAAGCCCAGTGCAGGGCTCCATCTCACAACCCTGAGATCATGACCTGAGCTGAAACCAAGAGCCTGAGGTTCAACCGACCAGACCCACCCAGGTGCCCCAAAGAGCCTTCCATTTTAAAGAAGACCTTGAAGTTGGGATTGAATTCAAGCCAGTCTGACTCAAAGACTCCAAGAGCCCAAGCTCCTTCTATGTTTGTTTCTGAGAAGAGAAAAGGGAAGAGAGATAGGCAGACACAGGGACCCAGTGGTGGTACGTGTGTCCTTGTCATTAAGAGCACAGCCTCTGGGTTCGGATAGTTATGAGATCCAGAAAAGCTGGGAGAGTTTGGGGCAGGTTCTCTCTGAGCTTCATTTCCCAGACTTGTGAAGTGGGGGAAAATGATAATACCTCTCCTGGGGTCACCGGCAACCCTGGAATCACATGATTTGACCCAGCCTCCACTGGAAAAAGCAGCAACAGCACACCTTCTGGGCGGGTGCTGGAAGGTACACATTTCATTCTTTCTTTCACTGATTTCATGAGGCCCGTTATGCAATAAAAATACAAATAAAATATCGGGGCGCCTGGGTGGCTCAGTGGGTTAAAGCCTCTGCCTTCGGCTCAGGTCATGATCTCAGGGTCCTGGGATCGAGCCCCGCATCGGGCTCTCTGTTCAGCGGGAAGCCTGCTTCCTCTTCTCTCTCTGCCTGCCTCTCTGCCTACTTGTGGTCTCTGTCTGTCAGATAAATAAATAAAATCTTAAAAAAAAATTAAAAAAAAATACAAATAAAAAACACCTTCCCTTTGATGTGGGGATACGAAACTAATACATGAATTTGGAGAAACAATCCCTTCCTCCTCGTGGGTTTTCTGTTTTTTGTCTTTTGGGGTTTTTTTTGGGGGGGGGTTGTTTTTCAAAAGAACTTGAGGAAAGATTGGTTGTGTGGGAGAAGCATTGACTAAGACCAGGTGTCTGACTAAGTCAGGTGATTCCAACCCCCAAGATAGCCAGGACCGGACAGGAGTTTCAGAAGGTGCCTGTGGGTCACCCAAGTACAGAGGAGTGTCGGGCAGTTCTGGGTCTTTGAGCAGGAGACCACGGAACTAGACACAGATTCTCGGGGACGGCCCGCAGAGCGGCAAGTAATGGGTAGAGTCCATTGGGTAGTCCAATGGGTAGAGTTCACCCCGTGGAAACCAGTAGAGAGATAGCCAGGATCCACGCATAGGATGGGGCAATGCTGACATCTCCTTGCAGACCTTCTGGATGGACTCCGGGCAAAGGGAAAACCCAAGAAGTATGGAATGGTTGAGAGTTTAGTGGAAGCAAGAGGGTTGGAGATAATCACAGTCTCTAAATAATACAGGTGTGCCTTAGAGGTATTGTGGGTTCTGTTCCGGGTCCCTGCAGTAAAGCAGAACTCGCTATAAAGTGAGTGAATTTTTTGGCAGACAGTGAAGTCTACTGCATGGATGGATTTTTCTTTTCATGAACAATTTCTCTGTTGCATGTGAGGCTCCTGGGCTGCATTTCACCCATAGCAGAACTTCTCCAAACCGGAGTCAGTCCTCCAGACCCCGTTGTTGCTCGTCCACGAGAAGCAGCTCCTTATCTGTTGAAAGTTTTATCAAGATGTGGTAGCAATTCAGTCCTATCTTACGGCTCCAATTCTCATTCCAGTTCTCTTGCTAGTCCCGCCATATCTGCACCGACTTCTTCCACCACCAAAGTCCTGAACCTTCCATTTGTAAAAAATGCGGGATCTCTGACGCATAATAAAGCGAAGCACAGTAGAAGGAGGTGTGCTGGTACATGCAAATTAAGTCTTTCTTCCTCCTTTCTACCTTTAATCCCCATTCATAAAAATGACCTATGCTAATAGTAATGGTTTTTATTAATCTGACAAATAGTTTTATGACTGTTCTTCTATTACTTAATATATAACCTTTAATTGGGGTACCTGGGTGGCCCAGTTGGTTAAACATCCACCTTTGGCTCAGGTCATGACCTCAGAGTCCTGGAATTGAGCCCAATAATGGCCGCCCTGCTCAGCGGGGAGTCTGATTCTGCACCCCTCCACCTGCTCGCGCTCTCTTTCTCTCTCTCTCTCTCTCTCAAATAAATAAAATCTTAAAAAAAAAAAAGAAAGATTCTGTCTCTCCCTCTACCAATTTCCGCTCTCAGGCGAGCTCTCTCTCTTAAAAAAAAAACAGAAAAGAAAGAAGACGGAGAACCTCTGAGTTCCCTTCAGGCCCCCGGGTACTCAAGAGGGAGCAAAGGTTGCTCTTGGGGCTGCAGGAATAATGGCTGTCACTTTGCATTTACTGACCTTTGCATCCCGTGTGGGTGTGCGCATGCTCATTATACCCAGCATCTGGCCCAAGCCTGGCACGTAGTGAGCACGCAATGACGAGAATGACTAGCGTGTAGGGTCCAGCTCTGGGTCAAGCACGGCCCGACATTCTTGACTCACTGAATTTCCCCATCATGCCCACCTAGGGATAAATTGAAAGCAGCTAGGCTCACCACTATACCACCCACGCCTCAGTAAATACTGGAATAAATCAAGTTATTCAAAGGATACAGAAGGATGTCAGTGTAGTCAGGACCCAAGAGGGGGCTCAGTGCCATTCTCCAGGGGAGGGGCCGGCTCCCGGGCCCCCAGGGAACAGGGAGACTTGTTAGGAGCCTGTAGACCATAGTGGGATCTACTGACAGCTCCCCCACCAGGCCCCGCCTGGTATAAGACGTAACCTTGCCTGGAGGTGCACCCACCTTATCCATCTCCGCAGTGCTCGAAGGACCCAGGGACCACAGGATGGGGATCACTGCCCACTCAGACCTGAACAGGGCTAGCAGGCCAGGTGGGGGCCATTCTTGAATTCAGTTTCCCGTCTCTTTCTCAGAGCCAGGCCCTCACACAGCTATAGGGTCCTATTCTCCCGTCCCTATTAGAGAAGAGAAAATCGGAGGTTAAAAAATTTGCCCACGGTTGCATTAGCTAATCAGAAGCTGAGTTAGGAGGCAGTGATCCCAGAGTATTGATTCAGTGAGTGAATGAGGGAAGGGAGGAAGGGGGGTGGGTAGGAAGGATGGAAATTCTTTAAGGAGTATACACCACAAGGGTAGGAATCTTTTCATCTTCCTCACTGTTCTATCTTCCCAGCCTCTTGAATAGGGCTTAGCATTTATTAGGGCAATTAATATTTGCAGAATGTGCACATTCCATCCTTTCCCAACAACTTCCCTGCACACACACACACACACATACACACGAGGGCCCCTGGCACAGGGTAAGAGGGAAACAGAATTTCAGACCATACTAAGCATTTGCAGGCTCAGGCGGGGAAGCTCTGAGTGACAGGAAGGTGACAGCCGTTGACCGAAGCTGTCCCAAGGATTGTAGTTGTAATAACCAGGATGAGATTGGTTTTGTCACACCTGCTCCGAAGTAATCAAGTTAATACCCATCAGCTCCTATGGAAACTATGTGAGTCAGACCACATTTCACGGTTGCCAGTGTCTTCTCGCTTTTACTGTCTCCTGCTGTATTGATTGTTTCAAGAGTGGGCCCGATGGCTGCTACCCCAACACCCCCAACGTTTAACATTTTTCTTTCATGGACTTCCATGTTCTTGTCTTGCTGGTTCAACCTCTCTTCTTGCCAGGATGGTGAGGAAGTAGAAGACAGAGATTTACCTAATCCCCGGGGAACTAGCATGGATTCAGGAGAAGTAGAGTCGGGGATCGTCCTGGCTCCCCTGTGTCCTCAGTGGATGCTCTTGGGCACATGACAGAGCACAGAAGAACTGCTGTTTACTCTTTATTCCCTCTCTTCTTTGCCCAGCACTTCTAGAATGCAAGGACAAACTCATTGTTGGGCGTCCACAATCCCACAATTGCGCAATCCCACGTTGGGTTTTGTCTTGCTCCGCCATCTTGAATTAAGTGTGGTAGAAATGGAAAGGATTTCACTGAGGGAGGCTCAGTGAACCAGACTCCATCAGGACTTTTCCATACTCTTTCTCTAGAGAGAAGCAATTTATTTGGAACCCAAAATGATGAGCTCTAACTTAGATAGATGGCCAGGTTTGCAAGTCAACCTCCCAGGAATTCTTGGCAGTGCTCTACAAGGTTCTCGGGGGGCACCACAGTCAACATTCAGTGAGCCCTTCCTGCGAGCCAGCCCTGAGCACACGTGATCCAGCCCTGAGCACACATGATCACGTCATCTATGAAAAGTACCTATTAATGAAAGGACAAATCAGGGCAACCCCCTATTTTTTAAAAGATTTTATTTATTTTATTTGTCAGAAAGAGAGAGAGAGCACACAAGCAGGCAGAGAGGCAGGCAGAGGCGGAGAGAGAAGCAGGCTCCCTGCCGAGCAAGGAGCCCGATGCGGGACTCGATCCCAGGATGCTGGGATCATGACCTGAGCCGAAGGCAGCCACTTAACCCACTGAGCCACCCAGGCATCCACCTATATGTTTTTTTTAGGTTTTTATTTATTTTTTAACACAGAGAGAGAGATCGCAAGTAGGTAGAGAGGCAAGCAGAGCGGGGGCATGGGAAGCAGGCTCTCTGCTGAGCAGAGAGCCCCATGCAGGGCTCAATCCCAGGACCCTGAGATCATGACCTGAGCAGAAGGCAGTGGCTTAACCCACTGAGCCACCCAGGTACGCTAGACAACCCCCTATTCGCCTTGACTAAGACCCACAAGGTCAGGCTTGGGGAAGGGCTATGAGTTGACCCCAACGGGCATGGCGTTATCTTTTCCATCTTCCTCAGCTTCTCCTCTGGTTTACAGGTTGCTACTTGGCATCTGGAGCTCTCCCACGTGAAGTTTGATGATTTTATGAGCTTCATTTGAATGAGTCAGGAAACCCCTCCATATCACAAACACACCCCTGTAATAGGTACCAAATGTCCGAGAGATAAAGCCTAGAGTCTGCTTTGTTCTCTCCTGGATCCTCTGTGCCACCCACCTTCCATCCCTCTCCTGCTGCCCTGGGTCCCTGCCACTCCCTCTCGCCTGTGCCACCTGGGCTGTCGCCAAGCTCAGACTCATTTTCTCACCTCTAATTCCAGGCACTGAATCACACCATTAGCTTTTCCTAACTCAGCAGCCCATGCTCACCTGCCTGGGCTCTCCGGCAGTCTCCGAACAATCCTGGCCCTGCTGTTTCTCTGGGCTTCAGATAATTAAGAATCTTACGCCTCTGAGCAGAGGCAGGGGATAGTTATCTTCATTTTACACCCGCTTGCCGGATTTTCATAAAAGGGATAGCGTGCTCTGTCTCTCGGCTTGCCCTGGGCAGTGGCGGGTTTTAATCAGGGAGTATCAGCCCCGCAGTGGGGAGGGGAGGCGGGCCTGTGTAAGATGGATTTCAGGAGCATAGCACTCACTTTCTGCTGTTTCCAGAGCCTGGGCTTGAACCCCAGTCACTTGGTTTCATTAAGTAGTACCAGCATGGTGGAGAAGTCAAGCCCTAGGATCCAGACGGCACAGAGTCAGTGGGGAGGATAGAAAGCTCGTGAGTTGTGAACAGCAGCGTTCCAAATACTTGTTAGGGTAAGCAGCATTCTAAATATTTTACGTGCATTGACTCATTTAATCCCCACTACAACTATAGAGGTAGGTAGCAGCCACGTCCCACCCTGCTACTTCCCATCTTATAGAGGAGGTGGAAACTAATGCACAGAGAGGTCGAGTAACTTGCCTGGGGTTGCCCAGCGTCCATTAAGTAGCAGATACTGGTTTCTCCCAAGTACTCTGGGTCCAGCGTCCATCCCAACCACCATGCTATGGGCGTCTCTCAACTGACTTTGAACCCCAGTTTCTTTCTTTTTTTTTTCTTTTTAAGATTTTATTTATTTATTTGGCAGAGAGAGATCACAAGTAGGCAGAGAGGCAGGCAGAGAGAAAGAGGAGGAAGCAGGCTCCCTACTGAGTAGAGAGCCCGGATGCAGGGCTCCATCCCAGGACCCTGGGATCATGACCGGAACCGAAGGCAGAGGCTTTAACTCACTGAGCCACCCAGGCACCCCTGAACCCTAGTTTCTACTTGTTACCAACCGTGTGGCCCTGGAGCAGATTTTTAGCTGTCTTTCAGCTTCAGTTTCTCCCTCTGCACAGTGGGGCATCGAATCTTTTCTGGCAGCAAGACAGCAGGAGATGAAAAGAGAGGACGCATGTGAAAGTAGGTGGCTTTTCCTCCTAAGGAAATAAGCAAATCCTCCTTTTCACTGTTAACGCCCTTGCTTTGAAGGATCACAGGAGATCGGGGTGCTGAGTCATCCCCAGAGAACACCCAGAACATGCTCCTCTCCCCGGGAAGCTGGGGACGGCTCTCCACCAGTAAGACCAGCTCCACCCCGGGGCCTTGACTTTATTATCACCAGTGTTATTTTTTTTAATGTTCTATACACCTGCATTTTTTCTTTTTCTTTTTCTTTTTCTTTTTTTTTTGTCTTCAACGAGCTGGCGATTCTCAAGTCCGTTAGGAAGAGCTTCCAGCCAAGGGCAAAACGAAGCCTGTACGTTTATGTAACTTGACACATCTTAGCCACGTTCGGGAATTCTGCCTCACACCCGTTGTACTCCAGGTTTTAAATAACATCCTCTAAGAACAGGTCACTGTTGACAGAGCCACTGTACGTATCAGGTGGGAAGAGATGCTCTCAATGCAGACGATCTGAAAGCATTTTTTTTTTTTTTTTTTTTTACAAAATGTGCACGGATTTGAGGAGTTCGGGGTGGGGGGAAGGAAAGAGGGAGGGGTAGGGAAATGGAGGGAGAAGGAGAGAGGATGAAGGACATTGCAGGTTGGACCTCTGAGTGGGAAGATCCTCCTGAATTTGTAAGCATGCCAGGAGGTAGGGATGGGCGTGGGAGACTGGGCTGATCAAATGGAGAAAGATTATGTCCCCCGCTCGACAAATTTCTGCTGTTCCAAGTTGCCTTTTGCAGTCAGAACACACTTCAGGAAAGAAAACTCTTCTCTCTGGGAACTCAGACGGTCTTACTATCCAGGACTTTGTTCTCTTACCCCCGAGGATCTGAGCGTCCTGTGTGCGGGTGAGCTGGGAGGGAGATCACAACAGTAGGCTCTTGTGATGGTGAAGTTTATGTGTCAGCGTGGCTGGGGCTGTAGGGTCGCCAGACATTTGGTTATACGTTATTCTGGAGAGTCCATGCGGGGGGTTCTAGTTGAGACAAGACATTTGGATCAGTGGATGGAGTAAAGCAGATGGCCTTTCTGGGTGCGGGTGGCCTCGTGCAATCCACTGAAGGCCTGAAAAGAACAAAAAGGCTGAGAAAGCAGGAAATTTGCCTGCTTTACCGAGCAGCTGGGATATCGATCTTTGCCTCCTTGTGGACTTGAACTGAAAAACCAGCTCTTCTTGGGGCTTGAGCCTGCCAGTTTTTGGCCTGGAGCTATACCATCGGCTCTCCTGCTTCTCCAGGTGGCTGACGATAAATCTTGTGACTTCTTGGCCTTGATGATCAAGTGAGCCCCTTCCTTATAATGAAATAATCAAGCGTTCGATCGGTCAATCAAATCTCCTGTTGCTTCTGTTCCATGGGAGAATCCTACCACAGCCCTGTTTATTCTCAGAAACTTCCATTTGGATGCCTTCTCTGGCTAGCAAAGACCTAGGAAGTTGGAGAAGGCTGATTAAGATAAAGGAATATTGGCTCTAGCACTTTGTAGAACAATCTGGAATTACCTAGTAAAAATGAGCATGTACTTACTCTACAACCAGTAGTTTCTCCTCTGGGGATACTCTGGAGCAGCTCTGTATGACTGGGCAAGCCCAAGCTTCATGTGGCTCTTTCAATTTAAATTCATGGAAATAAAATGAAAAGTATAGTCCTTCATTAGCCCTACTATATTTCAAGGGCTCGTTCATCGACTGAGCCTAATGGCTGTCCTATTGGAAAGCATCCACATTGTTGTACATTTCCATCAATCTAGCACTGCCCTAAAGAAACTCTCATGCAGACTCTCTCTCAATCACTCAACTGACTGAGCCACCCAGACAGCCCTACACATCCCTTTTTAAAGGAAAAATGCTAAGAAAGGGAAGGAAGTTTATGATCTTTGATATCTTTGCATCAGTGTCTCAGATACATTGAACCCAGTATGTCCAAGTCCAAACTCATGATCACTATGCCATCCCCCAGGCCTGTCCCCACCAAGCGCAGCTCTGCAAGCAGCCCGGCACCAACATCTACCACGGAAATGCCAAATGCTGAAGTCAGACACCATTCTTGACTCCTTCCCATTTGCCACCTCGCGTATTCAATCCATCCCCAAACTGAGTCAATTTTATCCCCTAAAGTAGTTTTAAAAACTGTCCACCTTCCTCCATTGTCGTGGCCAACACCCAAGTGCGCATTCCCATCTCTGTCCCGGATCTCAAGAACCTCCCAGCCTTCCTCCCAGCTGCCCTCCGGGCCAGGATACCACAGCCAGAGGGAGCCTTTGGAAATGCAAATCAGACCACGGCTCCCAGTTTTAAACACTTTCCAGAATGTGTTACCGTGATCAAGCCTACCTGACACTGCCAGGTCCATTCCTGTCTCTTCTGCTCTCTGTTCTTCCTTCACCGGTCCTCCGCCCCAGCCCCTACCCCTGATCTGCACCCCACACACACTCCACGCCCTTTCCTACCACTGAGGCCATTTTCCATGCTGTTCCCTCCGCCTGGACCCCTTCTCCCACCATCCTCTTTGCCTGGTTGACTTTCCCTCTCCCTCCTGAGCTCAGATCCAGGGAAGGGAAGCCTTCCCAGGACTTCCCATTCTGTGTCCAGTGTTATCCCCCCAACCACAGTCCTTTTCTTAGAAGACTTTCCCTCCACTTAGATCTCCATGCATTAGCATATGTGCTCACTATCCTTCTCCTCCCAGACACTGGCCCTGCTAAGAACGGAGGCTGGTCTGTTTTCACTCCCAGCAGTGTTGGCAGCCCCCAACACATGCCCAAACTCAGAGCAGGTGTACAGTGAATACTTACATCATCAATGAACAAGAGCTCATCTTCCCACTTCTCCCAGTGCCTGACCCATTGCAAGGGCTCCCCTGGGGCTGGCAAGTCCAGGTAGTGAGAGGGGCCTGGCCCTGTGAGGGTTAGACAGATGGTGGCTCCAGTTCATAGCATTCCAGCGGAATGACAGCATGACTCACAACTTGCCATGTAGACACTTTGCGAAGTGTATGAGTTTCCCATGGCTGCTGTAACAAAGTCCCACAGAGTTGGTGTCTTAAAATAACACACACATATGCTCTTACACTTCTGGAGAGCAGAGGTCTGAAATCGGCGTCACTGGGCTGAAATCAAGCGTCTGCAGGACCATGCTTCTCCTGGAGGCTGCAGGGGAGAATCTTTTTCCTCATGTTTTCCAGTTTCTAGAGCTGCTTTTCTCACAGTACATTTAGAACCCCTCTGAATAACCCAGGGAAATCTCCCCATCTCAAGATCCTTAATGTAATTCCACCCGCAAAGTCCCCCATATTCCTAGCTTCCAGGGATTAGGCCGTGCATATCTCTGAGGGACATTATCCAGCTGGCCACATTAGGAGAGACCAATAGCAAGTCGCATTGGGGCTCAGCATGGAGCTGGAGTTTCAGCGTGGCCACAACGGTGACAGATAGGGCCGTGGCTGAGCTGAGCAGAGGGGAAGGCACCCTCTACATGGAGAACGCACATTGCTTGATCTTATGCTAAATTCTCATTATTTTTTGAAATCTCCCAAAGAAGTGCCACCTTATGAGACAGAGAGAGGGAGAGGGTGAGGGAGCGCCTTGGTAATGCACCCACGGCAGCCTGACAATTAAGGGTTTTCTCACTCTCTCTGCGTGTTTCTGGAGCAGTGCCGATTTGAATGGCAGCAGGACTTGAGAAGGGCTCAGCGGTATCACTCGATGATCTCAGCGGAGGGTTCAACTTTTCCTAAGCGCTCGGTATGGAATCAGATAACGCTGGACTGGGCTGGCTTCATTTCCACATTGTCTCTTCCCACGAGAGCCAGGCTTCCCTTCATATTTCTCAGGCAGGATGCTCACAGAGAAAAGGAAGGATGGAAGGTACAAACGGCTTAGTGGGTGTGCCTTGCTATTTCCCATCCATGAGATTTGCTGGCTCCCATCCCCCAGGAAATGTAAATATCCTGATGTACATCTTTCACTTTATGTAATTGGCTGCTATTTGCTGAATGATCAGATACGTGGATTTTTTTTTTCTTTCTGGAACTTTGAACCCACTCTGGGTCTTTCTGTCCTCCATTCCCTAAAATCCTCAGGCGTTTTGAATTATATGAAGTCAATCGAAGACACTCCTCGTTGGGGTTCTGCCAGTGGGAAGGAAGCCTGTGTTGTCACTTCTGGGTGTCCTCATCTTGGACAGCATGGCCTTCTGATCAAGAGAGAGACCTATACTTGCTCTAGGTTAGATTATACGTATGTTGGAACTCTAGCTCTGCCATTTACAGGCCGTGTAGTCTTGGTCAAATACCTTAACCTCTCTGAGCCCCAGCTGTCTCACCTGTCAAAGGGCGATGGCTCCAGCATTGCACAGGGTGGTTATGGGGAGTAAAGGAAGTCATTTATACATGAAGTGCCCAGACCAGTGCCTGCCACAATGTAAGTGCTCAGGAAATGTTACTTCCCTTTGCTTCCAGAAGAAATCGAGTTTGGAAATGAACAGATGCCTTTTTAAGAGCAGACGTTGGGCCCGCACTCTTGGTTACTAGTCATACAGTTATTTATCTTGAATAGGGGGCACGGGAGAAGGGAGGGAGATTGGAAGATAGACTGAAGGTCTCCTCCATGACAAGGAAGTTCAGACTGGAGAGAAGGCTCAGGGGCACTTGAGATGTGTCTCGAGACAACTGAAGGACTGCCCGGGAGAAGAGGGAGTCTGTTTCTTCTTTGTGCAACCAGGACCAAACAGAGATGCCGCTGGTGAATCAGGTTACCATCTCAGCCTGAGAGAGGGCACCCCAAACACTTGGAGCTACAAAAAGTGGGAGCTTTGGGAGATCATGAGTTTCCACACCTGGGGATATTCAAGTGTTGATTTATTCCTTCCTTCATGCAGCCGGCATCTATGGTATCATTACCGTGGGTCAGGTCCTGGGAACGTGGGAATGAACAGTGTAGATGAGAGCTCTGTCTTAATGCCATCTGGGGGAGGACGTAAAAAAATGCATGACTCCTGGGGAGGATACAGAAGCTTCAGATGGGTGATGGCAAGGAGGGACAGTGAGTGCCGGGATACTATGCTCAGTTCTTAAGGTCTCTGTCTCTCCTTACTCCCCTCTATAGGCCAGAGCTGACTAGTCCAGACTGGCTCAGTCTGAGCCAATCAGAGTCTCTCTCCTTGGGATACAGGGAGATCGGGCCAGTTCGGTGATGGATTTGCAAACCAAAGTCAGTGGATGAGCACAGAAAGCCTGTCTTTGGGAAGGAAGGAGGACAGCACAGCTGCCTCAGAGTAGCAAACAAGAGACACTGTCATCCCGGAAAGCAAAGAACGAACTTGGCCATGACATTCCCATTCCAGTCCCCAAGCAGCTCAGCGGAACTGGGGCTTTCTATAGGATATTGTATCTTCTTACCCCCTGGGTGTCTGCTGTCCAGACCCTTGGAGAAAGGCCTCATACTTGTGTGGCCGCAGGCTGGGGAAACCCAAAATCTTCTGCTGTGCTGTTAGTGAATTTCAGGGTTTCCCTGCTCGGCTTTTCTCTGCCCCCAGGCTTGGTTCCCTGCATCCTGGAACCCCATCCACGTGTGTAGGTGACTTGGATGCTTCACCAGTTTCCATAACGACAGAATAGGACAAAGCCCTATGCTACTCCCACAGGTCATCCGAGGAATTGTCAAACTAACATCCAGAAAGGGTTTGCACTGAGCCCTTCACAGCCATTTAAAAAACCCAGCTTGACATTCTCAGCTAATGAGCTCCTTTTAGGCAACTTGTACCAAGCGGTTGCTTTTTCCTGGTCCTTCTCTACTTCCAGGGCCCAGGCACACCCACCTTGCTTGCAACTCTCTAGCTCAGATCTCCCAGTTCCCAGGAAGACAACTTTTCCTTCCTGTCTTTTTTTTTTTTAAGATTTTATTTATTTATTTGACAGATGGAGATCACAAGTAGGCAGAGAAGCAGGCAGAGAGAGGAGGAAGCAGGCTCCCCGCTGAGCAGAGAGCCCAATGTGGGGCTCTATCCCAGGACCCTGAGATCATGACCTGAGCTGAAGGCAGAGGCTTAACCCACTGAGCCACCCAGGCACCCTCTTTTTTTTTTTTTTTAAGATATGTTTCAGGGAAGGACAGAGGGAGAGAGAGAATCTCAAGCTGACTCCATGCCAAGCATGGAGCCCAAGATCAAGGATCTGAGCCAAAACCAAGAGTCAGATTCTCAATTGACTGAGCCACCCAGGTGCACCCTCCCTCCTGGTCTCATGCAGAGGAGTTTCACCTGCTTCCAAGAAGCCATTGTGCCAAAAGACGCCTGGGCTCTCGGACAGACTACCCCAGCTGTTTGTCAAGTTATGATTCTGACCAAAATCTCTTTCTTCCCCAAGATAAATCTGGGCACCAGCTGTCAAGGTGATAACATTTCTCCCCATTTTTTTTTTTTTTTGGTTAAACTATCTTTCATCAGATAAGCTTGAGACGATTTCTGTTCCTTCTAGCCCATGCTGGGAGGGTCTGTTGAAACCATAGCTCAATCAGGAACCCCAGAATCCCATTCCTTGTCTGTTTCTGGGTTAAAGGTGGGAGATCCGAGAGGCAGACAGGAAGTGCAGTGTTGATTCACTGAGGGCCGCCATGTTTGGATGAGGAGGCAATCAGATAGAGAAGGCATGGAGGTTCCAGCTCCTCCTGACTTTTGCCGACTTCCCAACCAGCTTGTCCTCCCCAGGGCTGGCCCTGCTGACCAACAGCAGTCCTCCATCTCTTAGACGCTTGGCAGACAAGACAACAGCCTCCCAAAGACCCCTCCACCTGCCTTCCCTCTACAGCCCCACCTTGCCGGCTGTATGTACCTGACTTCTCATATGGGTTGGCTGGTGACTCCTCTGATCTTCCACCAGCCCCCCCCAAGACCTGTGTGTCCCCAACTCCTCCCACAATGGTGAAAAGTCCAGTTCCTACAGTGTATCCCTTGCCCCATAATTCATGGTGGTTCTGCTTTCCTGAGGGAGCCCTGACCGACATACATCCAGAGCCTTTCCAGAAGAGACTCATCTTATTTTCTTTTCCTAATTTTTTCTTGATGAGAATTTGCCTCAGTCTGAAAGTGTAAAATCTGCCCAACATTAGCATGGCTCCTGGAACGGCAACAGGTACCTCTCTCTCCAGCTGCTTCTAACTGTGATCAGAATCAGAATGAAATGTATGCTTGTGGTCTCTCGTGGCTCATGAAAATCCCAAAGCCATCTGTTGTCTTCATCTTCGTGTCCGTTATCAAAATACACTGATTAGGCCTTTAATTGAACCTGGTGCCATATTTATCGAGAAACTCACAATTAGCTTTCTAAAAGCTTATCACCAGAATCCGAATATATAATCATTCAGCGACAGTCACTTTGAACTCGCTCCATGGCCTACCTGTGTTTGCCCTCGAAAAACCAACACACAGTCTCCTTTTTTTTTTGTTTTTATTTTTTCAAGAGATCAAGTGAGCAAGCTGAGAGTTGGCAGATAGGGAATTTCTGAGCTTCTTCACCAAACTGCAGAGGGATTTGGGGGATCAGAATAGGATCAACGTGGATTCTGGATCCGGATGGTGCAGGGAGTCACTCCCAGCCTTACCACGGACGGACTGCGGAATTTTTTTTTTTTTAAGATTTTATTTATTTGACAGACAGAGATCACAAGCAGGCAGAGAGTCAGGCAGAGAGGGGAGGAAGCAGGCTCCCCGCTGAGCAGAGAGCCCGATTCAGGGCTTGATCCCAGAACCCTGGGATCATGACCTGAGCTGAAGGCAGAGGCTTTAACCCACTGAGCCACCCAGGCGCCCCAGACTGCGGAAATTTAAGCCTTGAGTCCCTCGTCTGTAAAACCAGTACAAATATAATTCACACCCATCGGAATGAGGAATAAATGAATGAATGTGCGAAAGGAACTAGTATAGAGCCCAGCTCCTGTAAGCACTTCCCATGTAGTCATGAGAATGCTTATCCATGCCTTCTGTGATCCCAGGAGGGAGTCGTGGACCTCGAGCTTGGCCCAAGACAAAAATGGTGCAATTGTAAAATGAGATCTGAATTTCACTTTGAAAGCAGCACTTTAGAAAATGCCTGAATAAGCTAACATTTTGGCTTCCCATGAGGTTTCCCCAGATAGAGCTTGGTGAGCTGGACCAGGTTATGAAAAGGGACCTCTGAACCCTCCTTTCCCTTGGAGAGGGTGATTATCTGCTGTTGCTCCTTATCTCCAGGTGCTCGTGTTGCCCCTTAGATGCACTAGGACTGGCCTTTCGGATTCTAGGGGAAAATTCCACCTGCTGCTAGGACAATTTAGAGAGGATGCATCTCAGGCTGTGATGATCTCGGATTAAATTCAGGGAGACTTGCCCAGGGCATCATTAACTGCCTGGAGGAGTCAGTCCTCCAGCCATCTGTCGTCTGCCATCCCTCCGTCTGGTTTTCCCTTTGGTCACATTGAGCCATCTTGAGAAACTTGGAGAGGTCCTCTCCTCTTGCTGCGTTGGCACGGTGAATGAGAAACATGGCGTGGTCAGGGGTTCGGCGTTGGGGCTGAACCAGCACCAGACTTAGAGATGGTACCTGGGTTGAGATCTTGGCTGTGTGAGCAAGAGCTCCTGGGGAATGTGACGTAGTCAGCAACAGCTAGAGGAAGCTTAATGGAGTGATTGAAGGTCAAGAGCTTTATTTGGGTAAGAGCTGATATCCCAGCTGAGCCCCTCACATGCTCTGTGATCTTGGGCAAATTGCTTACCTTCTCTTTGGTTTAGTGTTTGATGTTTTTGAGCAAATATGCATCCTTCTTCTATACCAACTTTCTGTTTCTCTGATCCCAACTGAATATCCAGCCATTTAATTCAATTTTGTCACCACCTACCTGGAGTAAGGGTCAGATCCCACAAGTAAAAGGGCTCATTCCCCCCAAGACTACACTCATGTCAGATGCCTGTCACAACTTCCTAGCGTACCTACACTTCTGTCCTGCCAACTACAATTTCGGGGTTCTCACGCCCCTCCCCTTAGATTGGATAATTCGCTAAATTGGATCAGAAAATTTAGGAAAGCATTTTTGCTTGTGTTGACTGGTTTATTTTGAAGGCTACAACTCAGGAACAGCCAAATGGAAGAGAGGCGTGGGGCACAAGACAGGGATTGTGGGGTGATGCCAAGCGTCCATACCCTTTCCAGGCACACTAGCCTTCCCAGCCCATGTGTGTCCACCAAGCCAGAAACTCCTTGAATCTCACTGTTCAAGCATTTTTATAACTCAGTCTGCATTCCCTTCCTCTCTCTTCAGAGGCTGGGAGGAGGCTGGGGAGGGAGGGAGGGGCTGAAAGCTCCCACCTTCTAATCACAGGTTTGGTCTTTCTGGTAGACCAGCCCCTACATGACACTGATGTGTAGTTCCACTCTGATCACCTCATTGGCAGGAACTCGGGTGTTTGTGCCCAAGGGGATCATTAGGAATGACAAAAGACACTCTTTTCCCTTGGGAAATTCCACCCAGGGTTTTAAGAGCTCTGTGCTAGGAACTAGGGACAAAGACCAAATATATTCTATGATAGTTCCAGTGGGATACTTCCCAGACCCCCAAGTGGAGGCCTGAAACCACAGAGACCACCAAACTCTACATGCTTTTTCTTAGACATACATACCTATGAGAAAGTTTCATTTATAAATTAGGCACAGTAAGAGATTAACAGTAGCTAACAATAAAACATAACAATTATAACAATACAGTGTATAAAAGATATGTGAATGTGGCCTCCCCACATCTTGGAGCTAACCCTTGTTGAAAACATTTGAAGAGGCTCCTGATGGCAAGGATGGGACAAAGGATGGGGGTCCTGGGGCAGAACGGGACAAGCTGGCGTGTCTGTGGAGCACCTCTAGTCAGTGTGTTGTAGTGACAATTGTCAGGGCTCTGGAGTCAGACTGCCTCCTTGCAAATCTTGCCTTCATCCTTTGTCAGCTATGTGATATTGGACGATTTACTCAACCTCTCTGAGCCTTCTATAAAGTTAAGAATGATAATACCTGCCCTATAAATTAAACGAGACAGTGCCAGGTCCAGTTCCAGACCAGCGTCTGTGTTCAGGTGAATGCTAGCTGCTGTTAGTACTAGACCAGGGTGCAAGACGGCTGTGGCCGTGGGCAAGGTAGGTTTAGGAGAGGAGCTGGTGTGTTGGTGAGAGCTCAGCAGATAGCGGAGAAAGGACTGTGCAGGAGGGCCCCAACACCACCCAGAGGGGGGTCAAGAATAGAATATTGATACCCGAATGCAAAGCAGGATATGAAATTGGATTTCTCTGGGGGGTGACTCACCCCCTTTGATAAATGCTGTTGCCCTCCTGAGGTCTCTATCATGCGATTTGGAAAATTTTCCACCTGCACTTGCCGTCTCGAGGTCTCCTTTTAATAAAACTCCGGGGCTGTGTGTACTCTGTGCCCGCCTGCCCCCCTACTTTTCTTGATCACAGGCTGACTGCCATGTGTCAAGGCACAGGTGACAAGAAGCACGTAGGCAGGAGGCAGAATGCTTTAAAGGGTGCACACGGGCGATTTAGGGAGAAACACAAGTGCCCAGGTGATTATCGGGGGTGGGGGGAGGGGAGGTGGATGGACCGTGGTAGGACATGGGGCCTTGGCAATGAGAATGTAAGAGCACCTTACCCAGCCCAGAGGCATCGGCAAGGCCATCTTGGGGGCTGCTTAGAAATTAGTCTGAGGTGAAGGTGCTTTGATCCCAGCAAGACTCGAAGGGAGAATGGGCTTGAAGACTGCAGGTCGGGATTCGCACAGACCCGCAGGTGGGCTGCTAGCCCCAAATGGGCTCTCCCCGGCTACAGAGGAGGCCAAAGAGATAAAAGGCCACGGAGGGGGTTCTGCTGTGGTTACAGTGACCCAAGGCTGGCCGGATTTGGCTCTGCAGAAAGCGGTGGCCCATGGTAATTTTAAAATAAAAACAAAATGCCTTAAAAAAAATTTATTTATTTGAGAGAGAGAGAGCACAGCAGGAGGGGCAGAGAGAGAAAGAGAGAATCTCAAGCTGACTCCACACTGAGCACGGAGCCCCATGCAGGGCTCGATCCCACGACCCTGAGATCATGACCTGAGCCAGAATCAAGAGTCGGCTGCTTAACCAACTGTGCCACCCTGACCCCGCAAAACACAAAACGCTTTAGAAGTCATCAAGATGCCATACCAAGCGTCTTTTCCAATCACAGTGGCTTCAGATAATACATGCATATGGTGAAAAAAGAATTAAAATGCAGAGAAGCAAATGAAAGAAATAAAGTTTCCTTCAAAATCATCATCGTAACATTTCGAATACAGTCTATGCATAGGTACTGTGAAAAATTGGATCCTAAGACTTGTAAACCATTTTATATGGTTTATTCTCTGATATCAATCACATTTCTCCTGAGCGCCATTTTTAATGCCTGTGTTATGAATTCCGTCATGCATACGTCCCATATTTATTTCAATAGTCTGCTATTATCGGTGGATACTTAGGTTGCTTGTTGGTTTTGGTGATTGCAAACAAGGCTGTCCTGCACATAATCACTGCTAAGTTTTCATGGTACCCTTTAAATGACCTCTTTAGGATGAAACCTTAGAAATGGAATCAGTGGGCTCAAGCGTTTAAATGTTTTCAAAGCCGTTGACGCAGTTTTCCAATTGTCCCCAATTTTCTCCTCCCATTAGTCCATGGACTGTATTTGCTATTTCTTTTTTTTTTTTTTTGAAATAATTTTTCATTTTTTTAAATTAACATATCGTATTTGCTATTTCTGCTTGAGGCTTTTCATCCCTGTCTTCTCAGCTCCCACTACAAGAAACCTGTCAACAGAGGGCTCTCCAGTGGCCATGGGGAGAGAGGAATCTAGGAGAGGCAGCAATTATTCTAACTACTGAGGCCTTCAGGACACTTCCCTCTTCCCCTGGCACAAAACGACCCCCCTTCCCCCCGCCCGGGGCTTGGAAGTAAACCTGTTGCTGAAACTCTGGCCTCCGTCTTCTCATAGGATTGCCAGAGAAAACATGGGATGCCATGTTAGATCTGAATTTCAGATAAACCACAGATCCCGTTTTTAGAGCAAGTATGTTCCAAACAAATATTGCCTGGGCCATTCTTATACTAAAAATTATTCGGTATTTATCGGAAAATCCAATACAATTGGGTGCCCTGGTTTTTGTTTTTTGTTTGCTAAACTGGCAACCCTAATCCCTTAGCGCCTTTCTTCATCAGTTCTCTGTTGGCTGTATTTTCTCAAGAGGTCCTCTTGAGAAAAGCTTGCAGGTTGGCTGGCCATAACTTTGTAATGGTTGTTGAGTTCCTCCTCGTAGAGGTGGAAAATTGTATATGGAACCACGTACTGTTACTGGGCATTTATAGTGATTCTTTTTCTCTCTCCCTCTCCCTTCTCCTCCTCCTTTTTTTCCCCTCCCATCCTCACTTGTTTGAGCCTTAATCTTTTTTTTTTAAAGATTTTATTTATTTATTTGTCAGAGACAGAGGGGGAGAGAGCAAGCGAGCACAGGCAGACAGAGTGGCAGGCAGAGGCAGAGGGAGAAGCAGGCTCCCTGCCGAGCAAGGAGCCCGATGTGGGACTCGATCCCAGGACGCTGGGATCATGACCTGAGCCGAAGGCAGCTGCTTAACCAACTGAGCCACCCAGGCGTCCCTGAGCCTTAATCTTTATCCACATCTCTAATTCTTTTTTAAAAGATTTTATTTATTTATTTATTTGAGAGAGAGAGAGAATGCACAAGTGGGAGGGAAAGGCAGAGGGAAAGAGAGAAGCCAACTCCCTGCTGAGCAGAGAGCCCAAAGCGGGGCTCGATCCCAGGACCCCAAGATCATGACCTGCGCTGAAGCCAGATGCTTAACCGACTAAGCCACCCAGGCACCCCATCCACATCTTTAATTCTTGGTGAATCACTCAGCCAAGGGACTCAGGGATAGGATTAGAGAAACCCAGGGCCAGAACCCTCTCCCCTTCCTAGTTTGCTGAGCCGTCCAAGGGAGAACATACGTGTCTCAGTCTAGGCTCTATCTTGGTAGGCGATTGAGGGATAAACATAGTAAATAAGGAATGAAATCTCAGAACTTTGTATCTCCTTTAGAGAGACAGAGGACAGAGGACAATATGGTTGCAGAAACTGCCAGATCACAGTAGCTGGTGCCTGCAGGCAATCTGTTGGCAAACCTTCTATGCTTTGGGCACAGCCCAATACCCTGCAGGAGCCTGGAGCAGAGAGTGGGCTGGACCCTTAGTGAAAAGCAGCAGGACCCAGGACCCAGGCTTGCTCTGTGGCCTGGGTGGCTGGCCTGGGTCCTCAGTGGCTGACAAAGTGAAAACTGAGTCAGGACGCCCGGCACACAGTAGGCTCTTAGTAAGTGTTTTCTGGATGACTGATTTATTAGATGAGTCAGCAAATCAAAGCATCCAGGATCAATATTCCCTTCTCTGGGCTTCTTCATCCATATAAGCTGAGAGCTCTTCCAGCCCCCGCAACTCGCTTAGTCTCTGGTTTAATGCATGGTTCTTTCTGAAGATCAGGACGCAACAAAAACGTTTCTACAAAGAACCAGCCAGTAAAAATCGGAGAGTCCAGCAGACCATAGTATGGTCTCTATCCCGATTACCTCTGCTGTAAAGCGAGAGCAGCCAGTGACAACACGTGAACGAATGGGCATCGCTATGTTCCAGTAAAACATTATAGGCACTGAACTTTGAATTTCATGTAATTTTCATGTGTCCGGAAATTTTATTCTTCTTCTGATATTTTGCTATTTAAAAATGTTAAAACCATTCTTACCAAGGGGCAGCTGGGTGGCTCAGTCAGATAAGTGTCTGACTCTTGGTTTCAGCTTAGGGCTTAGGTCATGATCATGATAGGTCATAATAGTACCCACCTGGGAGGATCGTGGTGAGAGTTAATTGAGATGTTTTGTATAAAATGTTTAGGCCAGGCTGCCTGGGTGGCTCAGTTGGTTGGGTAAGTGCCGTCAGCTCAGGTCATGATTCCAGAGTGCCAGGATCAAGTCCCTCGTTGGGCTCCCTGCTCAGCAGGGAGCCTGCTTCTCCCTCTCCAGCTGCCCCTGCTTCTGCACTCTGTGATAAAATTTAAAAAAAAAATTTTAAGGGAGTATTTATACAGTAACAAAAGATCAGAAATATGCTTGCAGGCCTAAAGCAAAATTCACCAATATTGTTGATAATTTTTTCAGGTCAATTTTTTTTTTTAAGATTTTGTTTACTTACCTGACAGAAAGAGAGAGAGAGAGAGAGAGAGAGATCACAAGCAGGCAGAGAGAGAGAGGGGGGAGAGAGAGGGGGAAGCAGGCTCCCCGCTGAGCAGAAAGCCCAATGCAGGGCTCAATCCCAGAACCCTGAGACCATGACCTGAGCCGAAGGCAGAGGCTTAACCCACTGAGCCACCCAGGTGCCCCCAGGTCAATTTTTAATTGACATGCAACATGCACACAGAAAAGGGTACAGACGCCCATGGTTCAGTGTGATGAGTTTTTTCAGTGCTAGTAATTTCCTTTGACTCAAAAGGGAGCTGGTCTAGAAAAGGGGAAAGAAGAGTCATCTGTGCTCCAGGAAGGTGATATTCTTTTGGGAACAGAGGGTCGTCGCATCTAGGAACGAGGGTAGGGTTAGGGTTACAACTGAAGGAGAAGCCACTTAACACCCAGACCTTGACCTTGCCTCAGGGAGCAAACAGGCAGCTTACTTCTCAGTCATGCTTCACAAAGATGTCCCTCTCATAGATGTGTCACCTAAGCCCATGGCAGGCACCTGTCTGGGCCCTTGATCCCCAGCAGGATGTGGAAAGGTAGCTGAGCCCACGGGATCCCTGGAGATGTCTCAGTGCTTCTTCTCCCTCTGGGGATAGCATTTGAGCTCATTAATCCAAGAACACTAAACAGATGCCCACATTCATCATCCCCAAGCCATTCGGTTTGAGGAAATGGAAATAGCTCACGAAGGTGAGGCTCTTTCTCTGATGCAGGAATGTTGGCAAAGATTTTTCAGGAGTGTCTTCGAGGCAACAGCCTAGGCTGGAGGGGCCGATGGAAGTGGCCTTCTCCTGTGCACCTACTAGGTGTGTGCAAAGCTCAGGGCTGCCTGCTCTAGGCCTAAGCTTTCTTTATGTTCATGCAACCCCAGCACAAGGGTGTTATCCTGAGATGTGCACTCAGGTCTGGCTGGCTCTGGGTGCTAGCAGAATATGGCCCCAGCAGTCAACTTATTTTATACATGAGGAAACTGAGCTCCTCAGGGGAGGCCTGCCCAAAGTTATCATGGTATAATAAGAAGAAAGGGCACGGCAGCTCTGTGCCCCTTCCCCGTACCTTGCTCTGTGCTTCCTCCTCCTTAGGCTGTTCACCTGTATCCTTTGTAATATTGTTTATAATAAACTGGCAAATGTAAATAACTATTTCCTCGAATTTCATGAGCAGTTCTAGCAAAGTACTGAACCTGAAGAGGGGGTCACGGGAACCCCAATTTATGGCCAGTTCGTCAGAACAGGTGATTGATTGGGGCTGGTAATCAGTATCTGAAGGAAGGGCAGGCTTATGGGACAGAGCCCTTAGTCTTGGGGTCTTGCTGACCCGAGGCAGTGAGTATCAGAGTTGAGTTAAACTGGAGGACACCCGCTTACAGTTGGACATCCGTCAAGAATTGGAAAGTTGGGGGTGCCTGAGTGGCTCAGTGGGTCGGGGCCTCTGCCTTCGGCTCGGGTCATGGCCCCAGGGTCCCGGGATCGGGCCCCTGAATCAGGCTTTCTGCTCGGCAGGGAGCCTGCTTTCTCCCTCTCTCTCTGCCTGCCTCTCTGCCTACTTGTGATCTCTGTCTGTCAAATAAATAAATAAAATCTTAAAAAAAAAAAAAAGAATTGGAAAGTTGCTCGGTGAGGGAAAATGCACACATTTGATGTCAGATGTGTAGAGTGTATAGAAAAACAGAATTTTTCTTTTAGAAGAGGTTTGTGGTGGGACTTGCACTGGGGTCCAGGCTCCAGGCACTAGACTCATCTCTGGATGGGTGTTCCTTCTTTTTACCCATCCCCAGAATGCCAAGCATCCACAATTTATAAAACAAGGAGCCAGATAAATATGATTTTTTAAAAGTCGGCCTTCTCTTCCGTCAGTCTATTTCGACCTGCACATGGAGGTCTCTGCTGGATTTCCACTATGCTCCAGACTGTGTTATTTTCAAAGATATTTTGTAAAGCAGGTGCGTTATTATTCTGACAGAGCTTGATCGCCTCTCCAGCCCAGAGCTGGCAAAATGACCGATTTCCTCCATCGTCCCAGCATGAAAGCCTGGGATGGAGAATGGCACGAGCTGGCTTCTTTTCCCTGTTGCGTTCATCAGGTTCTTGGAGATGACATCTCTCTCTGGAACAAGCTGGCAACAGTAGAGTTTGGTTTCCAGGACTTAGCTCTCTTCCTGCAGAGAACTGGACGAACATGCCTTATTCAAAAGGTCCAGCAAAGCTTCAAAAGTGCTTTGCATGGGGACGCCTGGGTGGCTCAGTTGGTTAAGCAGCTGCCTTTGGCTCAGGTCATGATCCCAGCGTCCTGGGATCGAGTCCCACATCGGGCTCCTTGCTCAGCGGGGAGTCTGCTTCTCCCTCTGCCTCTGCCTGCTACTCTGTCTGCCTGTGCTCTCTTTGACAAATAAATAAATAAAATCTTTAAAAAAAAAAAAAGTGCTTTGCATGAACTACTGAAATTCTTTTGTAACAATATAATTTAATAGGACTGAAATTCCGTCATGCTTGCAATGAGCAGTACATATGTTTGTTTTAGTCAAGGCATACATATCCATGCACATGTATCAGTGAAAATGTCTTCAGCTCTAAGTAACAGAACATTCCCTTAATAGTGTCTTAAATCTTAAAGTTCCTGGGTGGCTCAGTCGGTTAAGCATGCGACTCCTGATTTCAGCTCAGGTCATGATCTCAGGGTGGTGAGATCAAGTCCCATGTCAGGCTATGAGCTGGGCATAGAACCTGCTTAAGATTCTCTCTCTGCCCCTCCCCTCCCCCCAAATTTTTAAAAACCTAATGTCTTAAATCTAGGATGACCAACTGTCCCTGTTTGCCTGGGACAGAGCAGTTTCCCAGGACATGGGAATTTCAGTGCTGAAGCTGGGACAGTTCCAGGCCAACGGAGACAGCTGGTCAGTCTCCTTAAATCATAAGGACATTTAACATTGCCTTACCAAGAAGTCTGGATGCAGGTGATCTGAGCGTCAGCAAGGTACCTCTTAGCTCCCTTCCCCTTGTCACTGTCGCCACAGTGACTGCGGAAGCGTCAGGACGAGGAGGTGGGTAGCACTAGGGTCTCCGATCATCTTTCCCAGGAGCGCCCCCAAACAGACTTCCTCTTCCATCTCATTGGCCAGAAGCGGGTCTCATGGCTACCTCTAGCTGCTGGGGAGCCTGGAAGAGTGGATGTCTGGCGAAGGCAGATGGGATTGCCATCACTCTTGCTGTGGACTGAATTTTCCCTCCTAAATTCCTATGGTGAAGCCTTGGTTTCCAAAATGATCGTACTTGGAGGCGGAGCCTATGGGAGAAGCTTAGGTCATGAGGGTGGAGCCCCCTGAATGGGATTACGGCCCGTAATGACACAAGGGACCCCAGAGAGAGGATCTCTTTCTTCACCATGTGAAGATTTAGCAAGAAGATGGCCATCTCCAAACCAGGAAGGAGGCCCTCACCAGGGGCCAAACTTGGCTGATATCTTCATCTTGGACTTCTTAACCCTTCAGAACTGTGAGAAATTAAGGCTCGTGGTTTAAGCCATACAATCTATGGCGTTTTGTTATGGCTCTGGGCACGTTGCTTCATTTCCATTTCCTCGTCTGTAAAATGGGGATAAAAACAGCTTTCCCATAGGATGCCTGTGACGACATAGATGAGTTTACGTGTAGAAAGTGCTGAGACACTGCCTGGCTCATAGTAAATGTTCAGTACATGATGCCTTTTTGTTTTTGAGGATAAGAGCAGGATCAATAGAGATTTTTATGAGGAGCCGTGTCATGACTCCCCGTGAAAACTTCCGAAGAATTCCTCACCTGTTAATGGTGGTGGATTTGAGTGTGTTTGGGAGAACTCAAAATCATGCTGACTGCAGTTTCGAGATGGACAGAGAGTGAGGGCGAAGGCCTCCCAGGGCAAGCCTGCCACACTTGAGTTACAGAAAGGAAAAAAGACTGGCATGAGCTACACGGAAATACTTGGAGTGGAAGAGTGGCCCCTGGGTGCACAGGAGGCCAAGGTCATGTATCATTTGAGTTTCCTTCTTCATACCCGTTAGTGCTTTCCAAAACCTCTGCAGAGAGCAGGGGTGTCCTCTACAATTAGATAAGAATTTATTTCAAAACTTTGATATAGAGGAAAATACCCAATAATGATAGTTATTTTTAGTATTGAACACGTTCCATTTGTCACCTATTCCCCTAGCATCATTTTCTCTTTCTCTCCCTGCTTCTTTGTCATAGCGAGTAGTTGTACTAGACACAAATTACTGAGCACTTTACTTGTCCCAGGCATGTGCTCAGCACTTGACATGGGCAGCAAGACTGTTATTATTCTCATCTTCAAGATTTTTTTTATTTATCTATTAGACAGAGATTACAAGTAAGCAGAGGAGCAGGCAGAGAGAGAGGAGGAAGCCGGTTCCCCACTGAGCAGAGAGCCCGATGTGGGGCTCGATCCCAGGACCCTGAGATCATGACCTGAGCCAAAGACAGAGGCTTTAACCCAATGATCTGCCCAGGCGCCCCTATTATTCTCATCTTAAAAAGGAGGAAAATAAGGCTCAGAGAAGTTCAGTTGCTGATGCATTGGCCCCTTTGAAGGAGAGCTCTTGGGTACCAGGGCTCTTGCCTCTGACCACGGTCTGTCTCTCTTTTGTCCCTGTCACTGCCTTTCCTTCTTTCATCTCTTGAAAATGATCAGCCAGGTACCTGTCTCAATTCTGTAGTCATAACCCATGATTTTTCAGCGTGAGAATGACTGACATTCAGACCAGATCATTCTCTACTGAGGTGCCATCCTGTGCGCTGTGGGACGTTTAGCAACATCCCTGGACTCTACCCCAGTAGATGCCGGCAATGATCCCCACACACCAGCCCCAGCTGTCACAACCAACATGTCTCCAGACGTCGCCAAATATCCCTGGAGACCAAAATCATCCTCATTAGAGCCACGGATGGAGGCTGATCTCAGCAGTCGATGTGGCAAAGGATTCTGGAGGCCCTCCAGTTGAACGATCGCCGACGAGAGCCCATGGGAACAGGCTGTGCCCTACTGGCAAGCCCCCAAGCTCACTCGAGGCAGCTGCCACCTGCTAGGACATATCAGGGCAGGGCCTGACAAACACTTGGGGGGCCTCTGGCAACAGGGAGATGATTCTATGGCTTGTCCCAAAAGCTGGGAGCTAGGATCAGAAGGAGTAATAACGGGCGTTCCTCAGCCAGCAAAGGGAAGGGCCCACGGTGGTCTATGGAATGGGGGCAACAGACCCGAGGAAGGAGGTAGGAAGAACAGCAGGCTCAGAGGTGTTGATTTCTAGTCCTTGTCCTGTTCCCACTTGCCGTATGCATTCAGTCGAGTCCTTTGAGAACATGAATGCTCCCCTCTGTGTCTTCCCAGGACAGACAGAGGAGGACGTGTCCAAACTGGCTCCTCCAGGCCCCCGGCCCCTCACTTTACTCTTCTTCAGAGCACGTGACGTTCTGCTGTGTCTGTGTTCACGCTCTGTCACCCCACCTAAATTTCAGCTCCCGAGGGCAGAGGAGGCTCGGATGCTTGGAGCCCACGACCGTCCGTAGCAGGCACAGGAAATGTTCCATAAAGATGTGCAGAATGAAGGCAAATACCCTCCACACCCCCACGGGGCAGCGATCTGAAAATACATCTTAACAGCCATAGCCGTGTCGAGCCCTTTGTATGCAGTGGCGCCACTGCTGAGAATCCACGGCCCCCACTCTCAATAATCCAACTTGAAGAAAAAGCCTTGTGTGAATCCATGTGTAGTCAACAGTGGCTCAAATGGCACCCCCCAAAAAAAACCCAACCTGAAAACCCCACCTAAGTAGTCAAGATAGGGGGTAATTAAAGCGGCTTTGAAAAATACACTTGAAATTCCAGATTCGCGGTATACATACCATGCACAACAGTTACAAAACTGTGAAGCAATACTTACCTGGCAGGGGAGGTACCTTGATCACAAAGATGGTTTTCCCAGGGCGAGACTTATCCATTGCACTCCGGATGTGCTGACCCCCTGCAATTTCCCTAAATGTGGGAAACTCGACTGCGTAACGTGTGATAGTGGGTGACTATGTTCACGCTTTCCCCTGGGAAAAAAAAACCAAAACAACTGAAAAGCATGTTGTAAGACTGTCTGGGCAGAAATTATAGGACTGAGCATCCTTTCCTGGTGGGAATATCATGCACCATCCATCTGGAGGGCAATTGGCAAGTTCCTAATTAAAATGCAAGTGTTGGGGCACCCGGGTGGCTCAGTCGGTTGAGCAGCTGACCCTTGGTTTTGGCTCAGGTCATGATCTCAGGGTCCTGGGACTGAGCCCCGCACTGGGCTCCTCGCTCAGCTTGGAGTCTGCTGGAAATGGTCTCTCCTGTTCCCTCTGCCCCTCTGCCCTGTGAGCGTGCATGCACGCACACTCTCTCTCTTGAATAAATAATCTCTTGAATAAAAATAATCTTTTTAAAAAATAAAAACAAAAGGTAAAATGCAAGTGTTCATGTCACTTGAACCAGTGATTGCATTTCTAGGAATTAATTTTTCTAGGGATTGATGTGTTTCTAGGAATTTATCCTAGAAACAACCCAGATGTCTGCGCCTAGGAGAATGGTTAAATAAATCACCGTGTATCACTATAATGGAATACTACGCAGCCATTAAAAACAAGGAGGTATGCACGTACCGACATGGAGAAATGCCCAAGATATACCATTAAGTTAAAAAAAAATGCAAAACATTTTTGTAAGATAGTAATGATGTCATAACTTATAGTATGAACATGAACATTTTAAAAATCTGGAGGAATATAAACCAAGGTGTTGACATTGTTTTTTTTTTTTTCTAAAGGACTGAGGAAGACTTTTCTCTACATTGTGAATTTCTATAATGTTTGAAATTTTTAACATAGCTGCTAATAGAAAACACTGAGCCTGCAACATAAGCTCACTCATATGAGCAAAAAGAAGTGAGGATGTGAAGACCAAAAGCAAGTCCATCAAGGGGTCATTAACAGTGATTGATCATTTTTCAGTAGTAGGATAACAGGCACTTTATGTTTTTTTTTTCTTTTTCTTCTTTAAGTTGTTATTTATTTAAGTAATTTCTGCACCTTACATGGGGCTCGAACTCACAACAGTGAGATTGAGGGAGGGTCCCATGCTCTTCCCGCTGTGCCAGCCAGGCGCCCCTGTTTTTCTTCTTTTGAGGGAGAACTTGTAGAAAGAGCATGTGAGGTCTTTACAAAGGACAACATCCTCCCCAAACACTTTGTTTAAACTGGGTGATGCTCAGGGTCATCGAACATTCTGTCAACATAACCTGCTGTGGGATGGTGTCTTGTCTCCCCAGGATGGACGACATCCAGCTCTGCAATGACATTATGGACCTGAAGCAGGAGCTACAGAACTTGGTTGCCATCCCAGGTAAGCATGTGGGACTCCAGCCTAGTTAAGGAGGCGCCCAGAGCCCCCCGGCCAGCCCTGTCTGTGCCCCTTAGGTCTGGAAGGCAGAGTTCATCTCTGCTCCTAGCACAGCCCCATTCTTGCTATGTGATGCTTTCTGGCAGGTAGACCCGGCTTTAAGTCTTCATTCTGGCCCCCTCCTTGACCTTGGGAAAGTCACTTTATCTGACTCTCCATTTCCTGGCCTCTGAAAATAGGGTAGTACCAGTCACAGCCCTTAACTCATTGGGTATAAATCTCATGATGATACATTGAACATGGCAAGCCATAGGCTTAGCTTCACACTTTGTCCAAAATGAAGAGTCCAGTAAGTATTAATGATTATTACTATTACTATTCTGTTTGGGGGTGGGTAGAGTATGGGAGTTACAAGCTCTGACTTTGGAGTCCAACCTAGATCTCTCGATTACTAATGAATGACATGACCGGAAGCAACTTATTCCACCAAATTCAGTTTCCTCACCTGTCAGCTGGGACAATAATGGTATCTACCTTGTAGGGTCATTGGGGGATTGACTGAGGGGAAAAACACGTACGGAGCTAGGCACAGTTACCATCGTTTAGTAAGTGCTTAAGAAATTGTTCCTGTTGTTCTTGTCATTAACTGAACAAACTTCTACCCACTTTTATGTTTATATACTAATTCGTTTTAACCTGATAGTAGCAAACCTATTACCTTTTGAACTAATTTTTATGGATCATAATTATCTTTTCTAAACCCACAAATATTTAATGAAAAGTGGCGTGTTCAAAAAATTTTTATGAAATCTCTTTTATATCTTGTTTAAGATATTGCTGTATCTGCTTTGGTAGGTATCGGGTTGGAAAATATGGTTTTGCTTCAAGTATATGGAATAAAGCCACACACACACACACACACACACACACAGTGTCTACTCACCGCTTCGGATCCTAATTTATTTGGCCTCTTTTCCCAAAAGAGCTGTCCCTGCCCTCCAGGCTGGGTTAGGAATGAGGGCCTGGAAGGTGCCAAGGGAAGGTGTTTTGGGTGCAGAAAACAACACTGTCTCGAGAATCTTGCCCTAGGGGACACCTGGGTGATTCTGTCAGTTAAGCGTCTGCCTTCGGCTCAGGTCATGATCTCAGGGTCCTGGGATCGAATCCCGCATTGGGCTCCCTGCTCAGCAGGGAGGCTGTTTCTCCCTCTGCCTGCTGCTTCTCCCCTGCCTGCCTGGGCTAGGTGCTGGGCACGTGACAAAGACAAAATGATTCCCTGCTCCAGCCACTCACAAGTCAGTGGGAAGACGGGGCCTGGCGCTCAGTGGTACCAGCAAGTGGTAGCTATGACTGGGCAGGAAGCACAGTTGAAGGGGCTGTAGATCCAGAGGCACCTGGGTGGCTCAGTTGGTTAAGCGTCTGACTCAGTTTCAGCTCAGGCCACGATTGCAGGGTTGTGAGATCGATCCCCGTGTGGGGCTCCATGGTCAGCGGGGAGTCTACTCAGGATTCTCTCTCTCCCTCTGCCCCTCCCCCCACCCCACTTACGCACACTCAGTATCTTTCTCTCTGTCTCTCAAAAAAAGAGAGAGAAAATGCATTATGGAACCGAGCACTGTTCTAATGCCTTCTCACTAGAACATGTAGGGCTGGGCCATTCTTTGTTGGGGTTGGTGGGGGGCCTGTTCTGTGTGCTGCAAGGTGCTCGGCCGCAGCACCCCTGGCCTCTACCCACGAGATGCCCGTAGCAACTCCCTGCCCCACAGCTGTGACGACCAAAGATGTCTCCAGGTGTTGCCAAATATATGCTGGCAGATGGGTGCAAAATTGCCACCTAAGGGCCCTTACCTTATATTTTTATTTGTTTAAAGATTTTATTTATTCCTTTGACAGAGAGAGAGCACAAGCAGGGGGAGTGGCAGAGGGGGAGAGAGGAGCAGGCTCCCCACTGAGCAGGGAGCCTGATGCGGGGCTCCATTCCAGAACCCTGGGATCACGACCTGAGCCGAAGGCAGACACTTAATCACTGAGCCCCCTGGGCACCCCAAGAACCCCTACTTTAGAGTCCAGGACCTGGCTTTGAATCCATGCTGGCCAGACAGGTGGGCTTTGTGCGGCAACTTAATTTCTCTGAGCCTTAAGTTCCCTGTTTGCAAAATGAGGCCAAGAATGCCAGCCTCCCATGGTCGCCGTGCAGATGCTGTGGGGCAGGAGATGCGAAGCATGGGAGCGCTCAGTCCATTCCTGTTCTGATGGCAGGGCGGGCGTGAGGGACCAGCGGATCCTCCGGACGTCGTTGCCCCAGCGATCACTCGCCAGGTGCCAGGCACGGTGCGGGCAGACGGCACTTGGGTACAGGGCGTCTCCTCGAAGTGACCAAACTCTTCTAGGATGGCTTGTCGCCATGGTTGCATGACTCGATGGGGGACTTGTAATGCAATGTGAATTATATCTCGAGAATACCGCTACCACAGAAAGTCAAATGCCCGAAGCAAAGCATCCAAAGAAGGGAGCAAGAAGAGCAAAGGTCCAGACAGCACCTGCTAGAAATGCGACCCAGGGAGTGCGGAGCTCTGGCATGGGTCATTTCTTAGAGGCTCGCATGACTCTGAGCAACACCCAGGGTGTAGAGCCACCCCGTGAGGACAGCCGGTTCTGCTGTCCCACTGTTATATCCCGTTGTTATATCTCGGTGAGAACCAGTTTCAAAGGTAGAAAAACCCACCCCAGCTGATGGCAGCACTAAATGGGCAATTACTGGAACGACAGAGGAGGCTTCTCGAGCCCTGGGCCCTTGTATGAGCTCTCTGTCAAATTCCTTCAAACTCAGCAGCATGAAACAACCCAAATTGATTCTCTCAGTTCTGGAGGCCGGAAGTCCGGAATCCGGGTGTCGGCCGGGCCCTGCTCCCTCCGGCAGCTCTAGAGGAGAATCCTTTCTTACCTCTTCCCGCTCCCAGTGGCTGTGGGAGGTCTGTGGTGCTCCTTGGCTTGCGGCTGACTTGCTCCAATCTCTGCTTCTCTCATCCCATGGCTTCTTCCCTGTACATCTAAGCATCCTCTCCACGTCTACCAGGACAGCTGTCACTGGATTTACACTCCCCCTAGTGAATATGATCTCATCTCACTAATTACATCTGCAAAGATCCTCTTTCCAAACCCAGTAGACATGCCATTTTGGAGGGGGAGGGGGATACTATTCAACCCAATACTGGCCTGAAACTCAACTCAATCTCACAAGGGTTCGGAAACAAGAAAGTTGTTAGAATATTCCCTCCCTCTCTGTCTGTCTGTCTTTCTCTCTCCCCCTCTGTTTTGGATGAGCCAAGCAAGCCCACTCTATCTTCTTCCCATGATCTTCTCACCCAAAAACCCAACTCTTCTATGTTTAGCAGAACTAGTAGAACACATAGCGTATCCTTCCTGTAAACAGATCCTCCTAGTTCCAGTAAAACCCCTTGTCACACATCACATGCTTGAGAAACAGCGATAAAGATTTATCCAGAAGGACCAAAAAGGTGGGAGCAAAGAAGAGCAGAGGGTCTTCTCTGAGCATTGACCCCCCTTGCCTTCCCCTCTCTTTCACAGCAAAAACAAACAAACAAAAACAACAACAACAAAAACAAAAAACAAAAAATCTTTTAGGGCCTCTGTGTCCTAATTTTCAGCCTCTGAGAACTCTGATGGGCCTAGCAAGGGTTGATTTCCAGGATCAATTTTGGCTCAGCAGAACACATGGGAGCCGCTGAGGCAAAGGAGACATGGGTGTGTGACCACTGGACCAGCCAGGGCCACCTCAGGCCTCAGGGGCTCCAGTTGGGGCCATGGAAGCTTCTAGAACACAGGTGGAAATGGATGGGAGAGGGGGTTCTTGGCTGACGCAGTCCCTGGGGTGCCTGGCTGACCCAGAACAGGGACTAGGATGAGGAGGACAAGGACAGCCAGGTCACCAAAAAATTCAGTAACCATGACAAATAATATATTAATGCAATATTTAAAATACCAAAATAGGGGCGCCTGGATGGCTCAGTTGGTTAAGTGTCTGACTCGTGATTTTGGCTCCAGTCATGATCTCAGAGTCATAGGATCGAGCCCCACATCGGGCTCTGCACTCACCAGGGAGTCTGCTTAGGATTCTCTCTCTCCCTCCGCACCTCATCCTACCCACATGCACTCTGTCAATCTTTAAAATAAAGTAAATAAATCTTTTAAAAAATTTTTAAAATACCAAAATACACACACACACACACACACAAAACATGATAAACAAAATACCAAAAATTTAAATTAAGATCAGTACCCACACTCAGTAGGCAAAGTCCAGGGATGCCAAAACCTGCAGCACAGGGGGAGTCCCACATGAAGAGTGCCTTCCGCCTGAAATGTCATTGACTGTCTGGCTAAGAAACATGGGTTGATAAGGTCATGGGACCAGTTAGCAATAGAGCATAGGTCCTGCATGCCAGTTCCATTGATTCCCCCAGGAAATCAAGTTTTCCCAGTGACCTTTGTGTATAAATTCACATATTAAAATTTTCCTTCTTCTTCTGCTTTCCTACTCACCTCTCCCTACCTTCTCCTCCAACTCCTTGTCGAGTCTTTCTGTGTATTCCCTGGACCAGGGCCAGGTGTCTAGACAGATTCAGCTGAGTGTAGGCAGGGGAAGAAACAGTGCTCCTGACAACACATCAATAAAAGTATCAAGCAAAGAGATCACTGAATGGCCAAGGAATTCACACCTCTAGCCAGGATCAGAAGATCATTCACCAGTGGTGGTGCAGATGTCTGGCTGAAGAGAATGCCTGGGGCCTTCTCTGCCTTGAGGACTCCTCTGGGACAAGCCAAGATATGTCATCTCACTTCCACTGCCCCCACTGCCTCCTCAGAACTGGAGAGGTCATGGCACCTTCCCCTTGAACATAAAAGTAGGGCTGTTGGAAAGTACTAAAGTTATAGTTCTCAACCAGAGGTGACTTTGTCCCCCTCCAGGAGACGTTGGGCAATGTCTGGAGGCATTTTTGGTTGTCACACCTGGGGTGGGGTACTGCTGGCCCCTAGTGGGTAGAGACTGGGCATCTGGCTAAATATCATGCAGTATACAGGACGACGGCCTTTGCAACAAAGAATGATCCAGTCTCAAATATCAGTGGTGCTGAGGTTGAGAAACAGGATTAAATGGAAACGACAACCTCATGGAAATACAAATATAACAGCTGTAATTTATGAAGCACTTCTCATTTGCACACTTATGCTGAGATTTGCTTTTCATTCATTAAATAAGTATTTATTTCTTTTGTACCTTATTCGGTAAATATTTAAGAGGGGAGCATTTAGTCATTAAAACAACAGTGACGATCCACAATGATAGCTTATAATAGAAGAAGCTGATAGTTCATGAGCCCTTACTAGTACCTACTTTCCTTGGTCTATCTTTTCTTAAAATTTGCAGCAACTTCATGATCATCTGTGTTGAGAGACTGGATGCCCAGAGGGGTTCAGGAACATGCCCAGAGTTGCACAGCTAGGGAGAGAAGGTAGTGTGTGAAAGCAGTACTGTCTGGTTCTATAATGGGTGCTCACAACTGTGTTGGGGTGACAGGCCAGGGAGTCCAGTTAGGAGGGCACACATGGTCCAGAAGGAGATGGCCTGGACTAAGGAGGTGTGCTGGAGAAGATGAGCCCAGTTGGAGAGTCACGTTGGTAAGCATGTGGAGATGTTAGGAATCAGGTGTGTGCTGCCAGCAAACAGGGGGTGAAGCTGGCAAGCTGGCAATTCTCATTGGCAAGTAGGTGGATATTGTTGGCAAGCAAAAGGATCACATCACTAAGCAAGTATTGGTGCCTGGAGGCAAGTGAGTGGTGCATGGAGGCAGTTGGAAGATGCCTGGTGGAAGGTGGGGGTGCCTAGAGGCATGTGAGTGGTGCCTAGAGGCAGGTGGTTGATGCCTGAAGGCAGGTGGTTGATGCCTGGAGGCAGGTGGTTGATGCCTGGAGGCAGGTGGGTGATGCCTGGGGGCAAGTAGGTGGTACCTAGAGGCCAGTGGGTGGTGTCTGCAGACAAGTCGCCCAACACTTTTCATCTTCTGAAGGGGTCTGGGCAGAGGGAGCAGAAGCAGGTTCAAGTTTCTGCCTCATTTTCTCAGTCATCTCTAGCCCTGACTCTTTGGTTTTCTCTTTGGCCTTCTAGGCCTTGGTATCTGGGACAGGACAAGAGCCATCAGGATGGATGATTTCCTTGTACACATTGGTTGGCCCTGGCTGTAGAGTAACTCCCTCCTACACCCCTGCCTGGGCCCTCTGAGCCCCTTGCCTTCTGCATGACCCCCTTGTTGCATCATTAACCACCTCCTAAGTACCTGCCATGGGCCCAACTCTGTGCTAAGCCATTCACTAACATCGCTGCCTTTAAGCCCCACCATGTGTCTTTACAGGAAAAGAAACTGAGCCTTGAAGAGGTCCAGTTGCTTCTTCAAGTTCACCCAGTGAGTGACATGGCAGAGCCGGGATCCCAACCCAGGCCCCCAGACTTACATGCTTCTAGCATTTGCACTTGACAGTTTCTTTGCTGGTGTTTTCTTTTTCCCAGAAAAAGAAAAGACCAAGCTGCAAAAGCAGAGAGAGGATGAGCTAATCCAGAAGATCCACAAGCTGGTGCAGAAGAGAGACTTTCTGGTGGATGATGCGGAGGTCGAGCGGCTAAGGTGAGTGGGCTCCCATCCCAATGCTGCTAGAACGCAGTCCTCGGTCTCCTCTCAAACCCGTCTTCTGCTGCAGGGACTCATGGCCTGGCCTGACAGGTGCAGCCTCAACAAGTGCTCCCACATACTGGATCCAAATGAACCCCCAGCCTTCTGGTCTGAGGACCTGTTGCACATCCCAGGGAAACTGGAATCCAGCTCCAGAAAGTCTTGCAAAGGCCTGTGGGTCCTAAGACAATGTTACTTGAGGAGGTGACCAGGGAGGAATTATATCACGTGACACATGGCAGAGCCTCCTACACATTCTCTTCACTGATCTTTCTCCCAAGGCAAACTGTTCATCAAGGCCACTTCCTGAAACTTCCATGGGTTTCTACAGAAACCATGCCCCTTGGGCTGACTTGCTTCCTTGCCTGCCCTCTCCACTTCCTGGCTTTGTTCTCTTCCCCTGCCCCCCCAAACCTCCTCACCGTCCCCTTGGTAGCTCCAGCATCACTCCCTAGCCCTCAGGGTCTCCTATTTGCAGATGCACCTGCCACTTGATCTGGACAACCATGGGCACTGGAGGCACAGGGCACCCGCTCAAAGGAAAGGAATGTTGATTCTTGAGTATTTTTGTCCTGGAGCCATGACTTTGGAGAGCCCCACGAGGACAGAGGCTCACAGGTCTTCTTCCAACCTAGAAGGCATCTAGCTCTTTATTGTCTGTAACCTCCTGGGTCCTCTGAAGGCTGGAATGTTCCTCACCTGGCTCAGCCAGGCTGGGCCGGCTGACTTTGTTCCTGATGACCCTTGGAAGAGTTCAGGTGAATTGCTGACACTTACCACAGACCTCATGGGAGCACAGATGTGTAGATGACTTAAGGGTACAGGATCAGGAGAGATGTTACTCAGCTCACTGAAACCCCTGCAGAGGCTGGGTCCTAGCATGGCCTTGCCTTTGCCCTGGGATCTCACCTGGAGCCCCAGGGAGACAGTTACTCCATTGTTGATACATGTCTGTGGTTCAGAGTAAGTTCTTCAGACGTAACATGCACATGCCATTGACACAGAACACAAAACAACATGGGCACACCACCACACATAAAACAGAACATATATTCCCCATCCACATGTAACGTGCAGTATACACATACCAGCCGCACATAACACACAGAAGCATACCCTCACCAGCCACAGAGCCTGATGCGTGGTCCCACACACTTAACCTCTGGCCCCATTTCCTCAGTTCCTTGATGCTTTCCTTGCTTACTCTACTTCCCTCTTGTCTTTACGTGCCTGTCTCCACAGGGAGCAAGAAGAAGACAAGGAAATGGCGGATTTCCTGAGAATCAAGTTAAAACCTCTAGATAAAGTAACCAAATCTCCAGCCAGTGAGTGCCTACATTCTTCTTCCTCCTTCCCCCATTCAGGAGAAAAGGAAATTTTAAAGAGGTCTGGGAGCCAGAGGGGGGACAACAAAATAAGTTTCTAGAGATCAGATTTGGGCACATGATGGCAGCAGGTGGGGCCAGCTTCATGGGCATGCCTCCAGGGAAGCTGCCCAGGCCCCGATGCCCAGCAGGGCACTGTGCTTGTTTTCATGTTCTGCTCTTGCTATCTTGAGGTTCTTAATAGTTTTGGAACAAGGGGCCCTGCATTTTCATTTTGCCCGGGGTTCGGCAGACTGTAGCTGGTCCTAGCAGCAGCTGTCTCTTATCAATCGTAGGTTTGGTGGATTTCTCAGGAGTTGCATGGCCACTGAGGCAGAAAGGTGGGGGCTGAGGTTCAGGGAAACCCAGCCTCTGTTGATAATCAGAGCAAAAAGGTTCCATGTGAAACAAGTTTGGGAAATGCTACATATTTGACCCTCTGTTTGGTGCCAGTATCTATTAGCTTATAAAAGTGGTAACAGGTCCTGCTTCTCTTTGTTGACCTAGTGAGGCTACTTTTAGTTATAGGAAACATACTCAATTCAAATTTGCAATAGCACAAAGGGGGATTTGTTGGAAGAAGTGCAGCAGTAACCAGCTTCGAGGACTAGACACTGTTAGAATGCCTTCATTTTCCTTCTGTTTCTATTTCTGCCCCTCTTTGTATGTGAGCTTCATTTTCTCCTACTACATGGATGAGCCTTCTTCCTGGGGCCTGAACAACAGAACCATAAATTAGCAGCAGCAAGACAACATCATACATTCTCTCTCCTGGTATCCAAACACATCAATCTCAGGGGAATACTCTGATTGGCCCTTCTCGGATCATGTTCCCACCTCCTAGGCCATCGCCATCATCAAGAGGCGGGATGCTATGATTACACAGATCTGTGTTGCATGCCTACTTCTGTAGCCCCAGAGACATCAACTGTTATCAGTGAGGGGACTGGAAATCTTGCTAGGAAGATAAAACCCAAAGGCTGCCACCATTTACTATGGCCACAAACTCAGTTTTCCTTGACCATCTATTAATATCCCATGAAATGTGGGGTAGAGTACAAGGGAATAAAGAAAGAAGAAGGTCCCCTTCTTCAGGCCCCTAATATCACAAGGCATATAGTTCTTGCCTAAATCCAGCATCCTCAGTGGATTGTCTCTTTCATGAAAAGCCAATCAAAAAATTCCACCTAATGGGAGAGGGGAGGAGCAAGGAAAGCAAGGTTATGAATAGCAAAAAGTAATCTGGCAAGAAATCAAAACACCCAATTTTTGGTACCCCATGCAAAGGGCCAAGTGTCCAAATTTGCACAAATCTTCTAGTGCTGGGGTCTAAAGTTGAAAAATTAAAACTAATATAAAGCCACTGAAATCTCTGGGGTCCCAGCAAAGCAGATGCAAAACTGCTCAGTGAGGACCTTTCAGCATACCACAATACGTAACCCACAGTTTTGAAAAAAACAAAAACAAAAACAACTCTATGAAAATGAACTGTTGATAAAAATTTTTTTAAGATTTTATTTATTTATTTGACAGAGATCACAAGTAGGCAGAGAGGCAGGCAGAGAGAGAGAGAGAGAGAGGGAAGCAGGCTCCCCGCTGAGCAGAGAGCTCGATGTGGGACTCCATCCCAGGACCCTGAGATCATGACCTGAGCCAAAGGCAGCGGCTTAACCCACTGAGCCACCCAGGCGCCCTGTTGATAAAAATTTTAAACCCATAAAGAACTGAACCCCATGAGTGGAGTCAGTAGATACCACAAAGAGAATGTCTTCCCAAGAACTGGAGATAACAAACTATCTAAAAGAGATAATAAACTAAGTATATTTAAAATGATGAAAGAGATAAGAGAAGGGATAAAACCCAAAATGAAATAGCAGGATGCCATGAGAAAAGAATTGGTAGATTTGCAAATAATTACGTTTCTAAAAAAACTGTCACAGAAGTAAAAATTTGTAGATTGAACAGAGCTGAAGGGAGAATTCATAAATTGGAAGACAGAACTGAGGAAATTAACCAGCATGTAACACAAAGAGACAAAGATATGGCATATGTCTTCCAAAACATGGAAGAGGGAATAAGAAAGTCCAACTTACTTCTAATAGGCATTCTAGAAGGAGTGATAACAGAAAACAAGGAGTTTTCTGGAAGGAAAATGTATGACCAATTCCCAGAATTGAAAGACATGAAACCCCAGATTAAAGTAACTTGGACAATATTTCCCATTTATCCATTCACCAAATACTTTGAATGCCAGACCCTGTACCAGGCTTGGCAGATACAATGGCGAAGAGAACTGAATAGGATAAGAGCTAAAGGCTGTGACTGGAAGCTGAGGATCGAAAGCCAGGGGGCTCACAGGGAAGTGGGAATAGTTATTGGAACCATATAAAACACATGCCAGCTCTCCACCACACCTGATCTGTAGAGTTGGAGCAAGGCCTGGCTAGGGGTTGAGATGGGACAGGAGCTGCTGATGGTCGGGGCTCTCCTTATGTCACCTCTTCCTCTCTCCCTTTTTCCCTCTCTCTTTCTGTGCCCCTATCCTGATGCAGGCTCCCGAGCAGAGAAGAAAGCAGAGCCCCCACCTAGCAAGCCCACAGTGGCCAAGACTGGGCTGGCACTCATCAAGGATTGCTGCGGGGCCACTCAGTGCAATATCATGTAGCCCCCCATGTGGGGTGCCCCCAGGGCCACGGGGACCCCCCTCCCACCCTCTTGTCTTCATAGCCCCCATTTCACAGGGGCCCAAGAGCTCTCCAAGGCGGAAGGGGTTGAAGGCAAGCCTGTGACTGCCACCAGGGGCCGTGGGCGTGGCGGGCGGGCCCGGCCGCCCTGTACAGAGTGTAGCAATAGGGAGTCCCTCACTGTCGCATGGCCCCCCCCAGAGCATGCCAAACCCAGGAGTCTGTTTCACTGTTTATCCAACCACCAGGAAAGGTCCTCCCTTGAAAAAGTATATCTCCACTTCTATCTATCTATATCTAACCTACCGTGCGAATGAACTGGGAGAGGGGCATGATCCCCAGGTGTGTATAGTCGTGACTTTTCAACAATCTAGCACCATGTTGGACACATCCCCCATCCACCCTTCTAGCTCTGCTATCAGGCCTGCCCTGGATGGGCACAGCTCCTGTCTCCCATCTGTCCTCTCCCAGAGGCTGTGCTCTGGAGGGCTCTATACAGCTCATGCGTCTTGGAGACATGAGGGCCCATCTGTAAAGACCGAGCTTGTGTGTGGCATTGTGGTTACATCTCCTGCTTCTTCCCCTCCTGTGTCTGGGCACGGTTCACATCAGGAGTGTGTCCATTTGCTCTTGGCTCTTCCTTCCCTTGCAATGTCCGCCCCAGGTGAGTGGAGCAAAGTGGGATGAGGGCCTGGGCTGGAGCACAACCAGTGCTCAGAAGAGGTAGCAGAGTGCTGGAAACTCCAACACCAGGCATGGGCAGATGAGAAGGGGACCCAGAGCAGATGCTGACTCAGGCGCTTTCCACCCACTGGGGGCCGCTGGAGGGAGTGCCAGCAGGACATCACTCACCAGCCCAACATGAAGACCTCCGGAAACAGCAGTGGCGGGCGGGAGAGGTGGCCTGACCCAACCGTGTCCCATCGTTTGGTGGTGCATTTTAACCAGCCTAATAATTCCACCTGTGTAACTTGATGTACATTTGCGACAGCCAACCCGGCACAGCCCATGTGACCTCTCTGTGCGTGTGTGTGTGTGTGTGTGTGTGTGTGTGTGTGTGTTGTGACCGGCCTAACGTAGTTAGCGTAACTCAAGATTCGCTGATGTGCAACCATCCATCGGAGAAAATAAAAATGGAAACCATGTACACAGGATTTTTAACGTTTTTTACTTTTTCCTTGATTATGGAAGCTATCCACATACCCAGTAAACCTTTTAAAAGTATAGAAAGTATAAAGAAGTTCCTCGTTTTCTGTTTGTATCTCTCACAAATTTTCCAACTTGAGACCACGCTGCCCTTGTGGCAGATTTCCTTTCATGCAATTTTTTTCCCCACAATCAGCATCATATTGTACCATTTTATAACCAGTTTCTTTTTTCATCTGGTGTTACATCACTACCATTTTCCCACATCATTAAGAGTTCTTTGTAACATTAAACACTCTTTACAAATATTTGTAATGGCTGCTTAGTAATCCATCTTGTAGGTATGCCATAATCTATCTAACTAACCCTACCTTACTATCGGACATTTAAGCTGCTTCTACTTTTTCAGTATTATCAAGAATGTCACGGGGTACCTGGGTGGCTCAGTTGGCTGGGTGTCCGACTCTTGGATTTTGGCTCAGGTCATGATCCCAGGGTCCTGAGATAGAGCCCCATGTCAGGATCCATGCTCAGTGCAGAGTCTGTATGTCCTTCTCCCTCTGCTCCTTCCCTGCTTGTGCTCTTTCTCCCTCTCTCAAATAAATGAAATCTTAAAAAAAAAAAAGAATGTTAAGATAAATACCATGGGGAACAGAGCTTCATCTGAATTTCTGATTTTCCTTAAGACGAAAGTAAAGTTCTTAGGATCACCTTTTTCAAAAACAAAAGTGAATCTGAAGGTCTTTCAAGTTATAGCAGCTTTGCCGTTGACACACAATATCTCGGGCTGAGGATCCAGGAGCCTTGGGTTCCCTGGCTCTCGCAGTGGGCAGCACCCCCTCGGTCCCTCCCACTGTTTCAGACGTGTTTGTGCCTTAGTCCAAGCTTTGGCCTGCACACACTTCCTGCCACGCTGAAGCTGAAGAGGCTGCCTTTGGCCACTGCCTGTGCCACCACGCCGGCCTTGGGGGACCCCATGGCCACCTTCTCTGCCCTAGACCAAGCACGAAGTCAAACTCTGTGAGCTTCCCAGGACGCTCCCATAACACGGTACCTCAACCAGGTGACTGAAAACAGCACAAATGTATACCTCTCACAGTTCCGGAGGCCAGAGGTCTGAAATCAAGGTGTTGACAGAGCCATGCTCCCTCTGGCAGCTCTAGCGAAGCATTCTTCACTGCTTCCAGCTCCTGGCAATCCTTGGCATTCCTTGGCTTCATCATCCCAGTTTCCACCTCTGTCCTCATATGATTTTGTCCTCTGTGTGTTTGTGTCCTATCTTCTTCTTATAAAGTGCACCTTAAGCCCAGGATGCTTTCCTGTAGATCCCTAGCCTACTGACTTCTGCAAAGACCCTATTTCCAGATAAGGTCACATCCCGAGATAGCAAGTAGACATGAGTTTTGGCAGGTGGATGGGTGGGAGACACACTCTTCAAGCCACTCCATGGATGCTTCCCACTCTTGTAATAAAAACCCACAGGCTGCAAAGGGTTTGCTACTTTTCTTTGTAGAAAACGTGTGTATTTAAGGCTTGACCTCAGACCAGTTAGAGAGCAGTCACTCACTGATCCAATGAGCCAAAGGAGATCGAAAGCCTCATCAAAATCCTCTAGTACATCCCCTGAGCCCTGGGGTACACCTAATTTATGTTCCTGCTATTTCTATTGATTTGTTTTCAAGAAACAAACAAACAAACAAACAAAAACCCCCACCATTTATTCAGGCTTTCACACAAGAGCCAAAGAAAGTAATAATTCAAGATGTTCCCAGATCACCAGGGCTGCCTGCAAAGCGAGGAAACCTTGCAGACCCAGACTCACTCATTTTGGAAGTTGGAGCAGAAAAGATGCAACAGGAGAAATGTTTACTGAGAGCCATGTGTGCCTTTTCTCTGCAGCTCCTCACATCAACCCCAGAGGCAGATGTTCTCATCACTTCTCTACAAATGAGGAGGTTGTCCCAAGTCCTTTGAGCAACGCCCTATGGATTGTTGGTGGTGGAATCATCATTAATCCAACCTTCTCCTATAGTCTAAGAGGCCTTTGTTTTCCCATTGGAATTGAAACAAATCTCTCCCATCACCAACCAACCAACCAACCAACCAATTAGCCCTCCATCCCATCTTTCCCTGCAGCCACCATCTCTCTGTCCATCTTCATAGCCTTATGTGCTGCGAATTGTCTGCCATCTTACTATCTTCATTTCCTCATCTCTAGTCCCATCCTCACCCTATTTCAATCTGGTTTCTGGCACTCTTTTGTCCCTGACCACTCTCACTGGGGTTGTCACCATGTGGTATGTAGGGAAGGAAAAATCCCTTCCTTTGCCTGTCTCATGTTCTCCAGCTGGACTCCTATCGGTGAGATGGGCCAAAGAGAAGACCAAGAGAAAAACAGGCAGGAGTGTATGAACACGGGCACTGCACAAGTACATGTGGGGGCACTGGGCAATGAACAAGCCAACGAGATCCTTGGAACTTGAACGTACATACCACCTGAACTAAAAGGGGAAGGGGTTCTGGGCTTCCAGGAGGGTAGCAAGTTATGGGAAGAGGGCCCAGAAAAGTACGGTAAACAAGGGTTGTGTGGTTAGGTTTGTTACGCCAGACGTTAAGACCTGCCTTCTCCACAGATGAGACTCCTCCTCCTGGTGTGGGAGAGGGAGACACCTTTTGTAAATGGAAATTTCCTTTATAAATGGAGATTGCCTTTATAAAAGGAGAGCTTTCGCTGCACTTGTTGGTTCTAAGAGCCTTTAGCTCGAAATAACCCATATGCCAAAAGGGCATGTCTTTGAGTGGCATATCCTGGCACCCTGCATTTACATCCCATCCATGCAGTCAGCCTCCAGGCTAGCTCTCTGAGATGTGTCATGGCCCAGGTGTGACACTGCCAAAATGCCCCATCTCAAGGCGAACCCCACCACCCAGGAAGACCTTTCTTTGGTCTCCTTTCTCTCTTCCTTGACCTCAGGGCCTGGCCCTCAGCATTCTGCTCTTCCCCGCTGCGGGCCTCCAGACTGCTCCTGGATTCCTTCCTTCACCTAGAATAGACCTTTCTCCTGTACTCAGACCCACTTTCCCGACTGCTTCCTAGACTCTCCATTTGGAACCAGAAGAGAGGCACATCAAATGTGACATGTCCTAAACGAGGGACCAGAGAACCATCCCCTCACCTGCTTATTGTAAATTGAGTTTTATTGGAGGGTGACCAAGAGCAATTGTGCATATATTGTCTCCGGCTGCTTTTGGGGCTAGAAGAGCCGAGCTGAGTACTTGTGACAGAGACCCCACGGCTGGCGAATCCTAAAATATTTATGGTGGCCCTTTAAGAAAAAGTGGGCCAGCCCCCATCCTAAGCTGCCTCAGTTTCCCCTATGGTTTCCCATCTCAAGAAAGGTTATCACAGAAGGTGACCTGGACTCGTCTGTTCCTCCTCACATGCCCCCAATTGCCAAGTCTTTAGCTTCTGCCCCTTGAGTCTCCCTAGAGTCCGTGCACACTGCCATGCTCCCAGCGTAACCGCCACCCCCTTTTGCTCAGTCGCCCACAGGAGCCCTGAACCGGCCTCCTTAGCACCTGGTCATGCTCCACACCGTGGCCAGCTGCTTTTCTGAGTAATACAAACCTAACTGTCATTCTGCTCTTTAAAACAGTGCCTATGCCTTTAGGTTGAAATCCAGGTTCTCTCGTGTGGCTAAAAAGGCCCTCTGCACTTGGACCCTCCCTATATCCCTGGCCTCATCTTCTCCGCTCACCTGTTGTGCAGGGCCACCAAAGCTTTCTTGGGTTTTTATGGTTCTTCTGGCTATGCCGTCTGTTAGACCCTCTCCCGGGCCCTCGTACTTTATTCCCTGTGCCAAGAACTTCTCGGATGCCCTGCCAGTTCTTTCTCTGATCTCTCTGTGCGCTATGCTGAAGCCAAAATGACCTTCCTAATGTGCAAATCTGGCAGGTCTCCAGCTCTCCCGCACCTGGCCCCCCACACTTGTTGTTGAGCCCTGGGGCTGGGGCCTGGTTTGCAAAGCCGTTTGTGAACCAGCATCTCCGGGGCCTTCCCTACCTCCTTCCTCCCTTCTCCTCCAGCTTCTCACCCTTGCTCGCACCATCGTTTAAGGGAACAAACATAGAAGCAGCTGGGGAGGAAGAAGGAACACCTGGTTGTGTCAAGGTGGGGGTTCTGCAGTATCCAACTTGACCCAGACATCGCGTGGCTTTAAAAACTGTGTGAAAAGGGCCCAGGGGACATTGCAACAGGATGGGATTGGTGTGAGCGGTTTCAGCAAGGGGATGGCCCAGAAGCCAGATGCATCAGACCAGAGAGTGCCCCCTCCGCCACTGTTCCATCGCAGTCGGGGAGAGGTCATAATTTCCATGTGACAAATGGGGGAAGTGAGGCTCAGTGAGGGGACGTGATTAGCCCAAGTTCACACAGCATGTCCGTGGGAGAGCTAGGACTGGAGTCTGAGAGCAAGGTGAGAGTCGGGCTCAGTGTGTTTCTCATTTCTAACCCCAGCAGCCTCGCACCCCACTGCCCATGGAGGTTAGCTTTGGCCATGGCCACTGCAGCTGAGCCTCTACTGACCCCTTCTGTTCCCTGGTGACCTGGCAGGCCTGACCTGTGCTTGAGTACAGCTTGAGAAGAAACAGAACGCACCCACTGCCGGCAGCCAAGGCTCAGATGCCTGCTATCACCAACAGGACAGCTGGGTGGGCATCATGGACTGGGGCAAGACACTGAGGAAGGTTGGCTCGAGGAACAAATGTCAGGGTCATTTTTCCATCCATTCACATGTTTAATTCCACTACTGAACAGAACACATGGCAGGTACCAGGGAACACCGATAAACCAGACAGGGAGGTTTTCTGCCTTCCTGTAACTTACGTTCTAGGGAGGGAGATGGACATCCAACAGGAGCACGGGGATAGGCCTGCTCAGTGGTGATGAATCTGACCGAAACCCAGGGACATGCAGGAGTAGCCAAAGGGAGAGCCATCTGGAAGGTGATGAAGGGCTTTGGCTTGGAATCAGCCTGCCCGGGTGATGATGCCAGCTGCAGCTCTCCCTGGGTGATCTCTTCCCCTCTCCGTACTTCAATGGCCAGACCTGTAAGATGGAGAGAACACACTGGGGCATTCATAAGACATTAACTGTGCAGGATGGCTGAGAACAATGCACGCGGTAGATAATACACTTAGAGAAGTGGGTTATTGTCGGCTACGGCCGAAGGCAAGAAGCTGTGGGATCAGAAGGCTGCTCAAGCCTTGCTATGTATGGTTCTGGAAGTCCTGGGGTGGAGAGGGTGAGTGAGACCTGCTGGGTCCCGCCTTCATGAAGCTGACAGTGAGGAGATGACGGGCAACAGTGACAAAAGTTATTATAACCTGAATGTCCGCGGGAGCCCCATTCCACATGCTTCCCCAAGGTGTCTGCACCTTCCCTGGGGCTTACGGGGCCTCCCCAACAGGTTGCACCCATGACCTGGCCTGCGCCCCCACTAGCTCTGCACACCCCTCGTATCCCTTCCTACAGCTGTTCTCTCCCTCCTCCCGCCAAGTTCAACGTGGAACTCACCTCCTTTCCTCACTCACCACAGAACCCAAGCTACATAAAGCCTCAGGACATGAAGCCGACCTTCTGGAATGTTTATGGAGGTGGGTGTGGGTTCACATCACAGCCGCACACATCAGTGAAGGTCGGCGGCTCCTCTTCCCACCAGCTTTGCTACCAGCCACCAAAGGGCTCACCTCTGTCCCCAGGCCTCCTTGGGAGCAATTGCTCTCCCACTTTATTGGAACAATTCAGCTCCCTCTGGCCTTCACCCTAACCTGACTCCATGCCCCAGGGCCCACTCTCCCTGCCAAGCTTTATTTCTCTACAGATGAGGTGGCTCATGGCCTGTCTGCCCACAGGAGCAGCAGCTGCTGCGGGTTTGGGTTTTGATAGATGGTTGGGGACTTTCCACCCCACTGGGAGCATGGGGAGGGGGCGGCTACCGGACTCTGGGGTTCAGGGATGTCCCTGCAGGAGGACGCACCTCTGCAGCGAGACCAGCACAGACAAGAGCTGGAGGAGGTGAGGCTGGGTGGGGACAGGAGGCCACTGGGGGCTGCCAGGAACTCTCAGGGGCCAGCTGCAGCCCCCTCCCTCGCCTCCATGGGGAGCTGGAGCTCTGCAGTGGGAAGCTCTAGGTTGTAAGTAACGGAAAGAGAAGACAAAGAGGCCAAAACCTAAGAACATTTCCTGGCTCCTGGGCCAAGATGTGGGGTACCCTTGGGTCCAGGGGTTCAAGCACTGTCACCTGGACTCCATGTTCGTCTGCCTCACCGCCCGCCTCCCTCGGGGTCGGGGGGCTCTACCTTGGGCAGAGTCTCCTGGTGAGGCACAACGGCAACAGCTCCGGGTGCTCGTCCTCCTTGGGACGTCCCAGACCCCAGCATAGTGTCTGCCAGGCATGGCCGGCATCAAGATAAAAGATAAACTGAGGCATATTAGAAACGTTGAGTTTGGGGCGCCTGGGTGGCTCAGTGGGTTAAAGCCTCTGCCTTCCGCTCAGGTCGTGGTCTCGGTGTCCTGGGATCGAGCCCCACATCGGGCTCTCTGCTCGGTGGGGAGCCTGCTACTTCCTCTCTCTCTCTGCCTACTTGAGATCTCTGTCATATAAATGAATAAAATCTTTAAAAAAAAAAACAAAAAACGTTAAGTTTGGGGAGCCTGCGTGGCTCAGTCGGTTAAGCGTCTGCCTTTGGCTCAAGTCATGATCCCAGGGTCTTGGGATCGAGCCCCGCATGGGGCTCCCTGCTCAGCAGGGAGTCTGCCTCTCCCTCTGCCTGCCGTTCCCCCTGCTTGTGCGCGCTCTCTGACAGATAAATAAATAAACTCCTTAAAAAAATGTTAAGTTTCCTCGAGCAAAAATTAGTTGGAATCAGGCAGTATCCAGTATTCAGTGGAGCAGACAGTAAGGCTCTCTGAGGAGCTGTTACAGGCAGGAGAGAGCAGGAACCGGAAGTTACACTAGGCTAACACAAGCAGGTGGGCTACTGCAAGGCCACCTTCCTTTAGGGGACGACAGGGGTCTGACAGGCACGTCACCTGGCTAGTGCTGATCAGACTATTCCTGATTGACCGGTTTAGGGTTCCGTTTCTGGGAGCGGCGAAATTGTCAAGTCCCAGTGTGGTGACAGGGAGCTTAGCCTAAGCACTTCCATTTGGGGCCTGTTGTCCTGTTTTTTGACGGTCACATGGCCAGCCCAGAATTACTGGCTGGGTCAGAGGGGGTGGTTCTCCGCTCAGCCCCCGCAGCCTCCCGTTCCCATCTGGAAACCTCAGCGCAGAGGTGGAAGCTGGGTGGGCTGTGAGCCGGTCTATCACGGCTCTTGCTCTTTTGAAACTTGGTGGCTGACCCTCAGCGGGTTTACCCCGGGACTCCTTTCCTTCCTCCCCAGTCACTCCCTCCAGGATCGTGTGGGAGCCCGTGTGGGGCGAGCTTCTACCTGATGGATGCTGGCAAGGACCATGGGAAGCCGCTCCCTTGGTTCGGTTGCTTTCTGTGGGGCTCCCTCTCAGCCGACTGGAGATTCTCCTCACGGGTTTGATGAACTAAGCCGCCATCCTGAGGGAGCCCATGTGGGCGGCCTCCGGATTTACGAGTGGCTTCCAGCTGCCGGCCCACAAAGCCTGGGGCCTGCACTCAGGACAGAGGACAGAGGGGAGATGCGGGAGGTCGGCAGGGGTCGGGACTCACAGTCCATGTGTAAAATCCTCTTAGCCTCCTCATGAAGGGAAGCGAAACGGGCTACTTGAGAACGGAGAGGTCTTTCCTGATTCTGCATCCGGGCCCCACACCAGATCAGAGGCTGCGAACACGGAGGGCGGGGGCCCTGCAGGGCCGTGGGCAGGCTTGTCTGTACTCCCTGTGAGCAACATCAGAAACTGTGAGGGAGAAAAGGGGGAAGGTGGGAGTGGGAGTTCTCTGTGGCAGGCCCTGCAGCCCAGCTGGGAAGGCCTCCTGGCAGAGGTGGAAGCAGAGGCCTTCCCATGAGGGGCCCGAGGTCAGAGAAGATGGCGCCACCCTGCCCTTGACCTCTCAGCACTCCTGGCCACTCCACACTGTGGTGGTGGCTGCCGAGCTTCCCCTTGCCGCCTCTGTGCTCGGAGTCCCCCATTTCCAAGTACTTCCTTCCCAGGAAATGGGAATTCTTCTCCTTGTCTTGCTGACTTGAGATCTTCTAAGCTCCTGGCCCCCCACACCTGAGAAGTGAGGGGTTCTCTCTCTTTGCTGCCATTTCCATAATTTGCTGACCATGTCCCAAAGGCAAGCAGCTGTTTCCTCCTATTTCCCGGGGGTGCCTCCCTCTGAGGGAGAGACTAGAACTTTCCTGGGAAAGTGTTAATTCAAACAAGCAAATGGGCTCAGTCTGTCCCCTAAGAGCGTTAACAGCGGCAGCCCAGAGGCTGGCCGGCCAAGGCAAGAGTGTGCGGTCAGGCGGTGCAGGTCAGGCAAGGCCGTGGTGGGACCATGCTGACTGCTGGTTTACGGGGCGGTGAGTAGGGGTGCCTGCTCCTCCCAGTCTGAGAGCCAAGGTGTGACCTGTCCCAATCCATGAAGCAAGCTCATTGGTGAGGGAGACAGTGAGGATGCTTCTGAGACACAACTGGGTCTCTGCCCATGTGAAGCTACTAGAAAGCAGGGAAGAGACATCCCAGAGCGCCATGCTCCTCGTGGTGGAGGACACAGCTAGTGTGAAGCATCGGGAGCCAGGTTTTAGATGTGGACACCTGTCTCCTCTGCACGGACAGGTGCGCCTTCATTCAGCCGGCCATCTTCGAAGCTACCACCTCCAGACTGCGTGGGGAACGTAGAGAGAGAAAAGCAATGCCCCATTGCAAGTCCCAGTCCAGACATACAGAACCTCCCCGTGTCAGTTGAAAGGGGGATGGCGGCCGCTCAAGGTTTTCTGCAAAGATCTGTTACCACGGAAGATGTTTGGAAAGGACTGCCAAAGGTGCTTAAGAGCAGTTTCGTGTTGGAATTTAAAAAATGGCACTTCATCAAGAAGCAATCTACCCCAACATTCAAGTGTCTTCTAGGTCCTTTCAGATATCTTGCAAGGGGGTGGGGGAGTGGCAGGTGTCACAGTAGCCTCAGAGGAAGGACTTCAACACGGAATCGATGAAGGAAGTCTTTTCCAAATGGGCTTATTGGAAAAGCATGCCGGGCAGTGACCAAAAAGGTGGCCTGCAGAATGGATTTCTCTCCCAGGGTGAGAGAGACCCAAGGGGTTATCTCAGGTTTCTACCCAGAGGGGTCTGTGGTTACTGGATTTGCCCCACAGGTGATTCCACACCGGAACCTGGCTGGAAACCTCCGAGGGCCTAGGGTGTCAGGAGTGCAGACACCTGTCAGGGCTGCGGGGTCAGTGAGAAGGCCCCGGCAATGTCAGACTACTTCACTCTCCCGCAAACAGCTGGGTTTTCAGAAGGAGTGAGAAGTTGGGAAAACCCAAGTGGAAAGAGGACAGCACTGGACCGGCTTCTCACCCCTCCCCTCGGACAAATAACACAGCACTTGGCAAACTCAAATTGATGCTTGCTTTGTAAAGTTTATTGACAACTGTTTGGTCCCAACACACAAAACAGCACTTGAACCACAAAAAAAGTGTTCAAACAAAGTAGACAGTTAAGAAAAAACATCTCTTCCCCCAAGCCCAATCCGAAACAAACAGTGCAAGATGGGAAAGGGGGTTGTGGTGGTAACTTTTTATCTTTTTTTTTTTTCTTTAAACAGATATATCTAATCTGGTACATCTTTCCACCCAGAAATAAAGAATTTCTTTGTCTTAATTCTCATACATCATTTCATCACATCATTTATTTAAAGCCTCTGGATAAAAAAATAGATAGCAATCAGACTGGCCGTTGTGGAGTACATCATGGACACAACGAGCTCACGCTGTATTTACTCTCGTATCTTCCAACAGCGACGGTTGGTCACACGCGCGTCCCAGACTGGCTGGCGACTCCGGCGAATGGTTGGGTTCCACCACACTCCCGGGACAGCATGAGCCCGCGGGCTCCTCTCTGCTGCCCAAAGAAGCTGCTGAGACTGTTCCCCGTGACTTGTAATGGTACCTCTGATGTTTTTAAAGTCGATCCCGCCTAGGCGAGCAAAACTAAAGTCCGAGAGTGCAAACTCAGCCTTAAGGAGTCTCAGAATAAGGCCACTAAGGTTCTCGACACCAACTTTCTCACACTGGTTAAAAGCTTCTTAAAAAAAAAAAAAATTGCTCATCTGCATTTGACTTCTTGCCGTACTATATCTGTAGGACAAATGGCTTCATTCGGAGAGGCTTCGCGGAGGGCCATACTGCTTGCAAGGCTTTTCCAGGGTCGTTCCATCTCGGCTGGGGCCACGTCTGGAGAACTGGGAACCACTGGCTTCATTTTAAAGATTTCGGGGAACAAAAACCTGACTTGTAGAAATCTCTCTGGAGCCCTTGTTTTGTGGCATTTTATCAAAATGCTGGCTATGAAATCAGAGCCCATTTTCTGGCTTCCTAGAAATTACAAAATACAAACATTTCCCCAAAAGAAACCATCTCAGTAGCGGAAGACCTTATGCCAACAGGTTCTTTCTGCTCTATGAATGAATCCGCCTTTTTGCCCAACAAATACAACCCATTGTAAATGTCAGGTTTCTCCAGGAGGGGTGAGAGGCCACCCGTCACCTCAAGGCGAAGGTCATTCCACAGGGCAGTGCTCTCTCAAAGGCTGGCTTTTCCCAAATGCCAACATCAGACACCACAAAACCCAAACATGCTTCCAACAGTGAGAAGTAACAGTAAAAGCAGACACTATTAAAAGACACTGAGCCCCCCCCACACACTCACACATAAAGCTTCCCAGCTACCAAAACCAGGTTTAAAATTACAAATACAAGGTTAAGATGATCAACCTTGGCCTTCACACATATAGATAGAATTTCTGTCTCTTCCTAGTGGAAAGAGTATCGATATCGCTCCGGTTAAAGCACCTCACCCCTCAGCTCTGATTTGTAATTTATGCATTTCATGCATATTTTAGAAAATCAGACTCTCTTCCCAACATTGCCGCTCGACACACAGTACTGTGTGCTGGAATTCAAATGCTGACTTTAAATTCATGACATCAAGACCATTTCCTTTTCCTTAACCTAATCCGCATCACACTGGAACGTAACATAAAAGGGAAGCTTAAAACATCCTCAACTGTCTAGAAAGCTCCTACATGGCACCCCGAAGTGGAAGCAGGGTTAAAAAAAAAAAAATCTGTGATGAAGCCACATTTGTCAACTACAGACATAGCTCAATAAAACAAACAAGGCACGCCTTACAAGTCACATGGAAGCCAGGAAGCTTCATATCCAACCCGAAAACACATTCTCCCCGCCTCGCCTGCCCTTCTGCTTCCGCATGAGAAAAAGCGCAGGGCCGCGGAGCAGGCTCTGTGCTATCACACGCCATGCGCTTGATCTGTACCATCTGGAAACACCAGTAAGCAAAGGCTGAGAGGCTATCTTAGGCTACATGTAAGATCCAACCACGGATGTGGCTTGAATGGCAGTAAAACCACTCCCTTCCAGCTGAGTTCTCACCACTTTCTCCTTACGGAACACCATTCATGCTATTTAACAAAAATTTGGTAAGATATATTGAGGATTCCTTAACAACTGCCAGGAAGGTTTTTTTGGGGGGTTTTGCATTTTTTGTTTGTTTGTTTGCTTTTTCCAAATAATTGGGGGAGGGAAAAAAAGAAAGAAACACTTCAGCTCTAAAGCTGTGTTCAACGTCAAAGAAACCAAACATTATGGGAAAAATCTGATGAGAAATTGGCTTCTAGGGGGTTTGCATTCAAACGGAAAAGGCTGTGTTTTCTGAACCCACTTTTGTGTGCAGAATCAGACAGTGTTTCCCCATCCTAATTCTATGTTCAAAACGCGAGTCAAAGCTTGGTTATAGGTGCAAAGGAAAAATTGGCTGCCAATTTTACTCTATTTTTGGGTTGCTTTTTGGCTGGGCTTTCCACGGGGTCCTTGCTGGGCAGTGACTCTGAGGTTTCCGAGGAGGGGCAGGGAGGCACCGGGACAGCTGCGGAGATACCAGAGGAGCTGGAGTCCGAGGCTGGGTTGTTACTCTTTACTGGTACTGGAATTTCAATGTTCTCTTCTTCGTTTAAAATCATAATTTCTGTAAACACCAAAGAGCAAACACATTCAGTTCCAGGACCTGCAAGATGTGTGGGGTCTAAGTTTCTCTCTTGTATCATCTCAAACAGTATTTTTAAAATCACCCACCAAACATCACGCCCATGCCGCAACTTCCGTATCAGCTATGTGGCCAACGAGTCACGTGACTCCAGCATTTATAAATAAAAGTGCACTTCAGCTCGCTCTCCCTGGGATTACAAAGTTCCAGAAAGCTCCATTTTTGGCTATAACTCAATGGGCAATGGTGGAGCCATTTTTACCCCCGGTTTGGATTCTCTGCCCATTCACCCGCTCTGTCAGGTAGTTAAAGACCTATGAGGCTCATGGGACCTAACGACTTTTCCCAAGAGGAGGGGCCTCAGTGTTAGGAAGCCCCGGGGCCCATTCCGCTGACTGAGGGCTGTGCCCTGCATGGATCTAAGGTGGGCAGACAGGGAGAGAAGTGCAGAGGCAGAATTAGCCTGAAATATTCAGGCAGTGAAACACGGCCATTTTTCCTGCAGTGTTTACAGGCTGCTCTTTATCTGGCCGAGCCCCGCATACCCAGGGGGCCACTTTTGCTTCCGCGAGATGTACTGTAGCTCAGACTCCCACTGTGTGTGCATGTGCAGGGAGCCCTCGCACCAGAGGCGTGAAGAGGCCCGAGTGATGGAGGGGGTGCAGAGCCCCAGCTCCCTTCTCAGGCCGGCACGCAGGAGCATGGCACACAGAGCTGCCCACGCCATTCGGCGTCTCTCTGTGGTCCCACGCATATGCTTGAACTCGAGCAGACTAAATGTACTGCAGCTGCAACCCCACAGGTGCGCTGCTATCCATCTCACGCCGGCTCCTGTTGTCCCTCCCAGAGGAGCACACCCCTGTTTCTGTCACACACTACATCTTCCAGTGGCAGAAGCCACGGATATGTTTCCCTACCTCCTATTCTCCAGCTAAACAGCCTCAGTTCCCTCACTGGGCGACACGAGGCTGCCCCTGGTTTCCCCCTGGAACGGTAAGCGGAGTGGAGAAGCACCCATTGTGAGAGACAAAGGCGAAAGGGAAAGGCCTCGACAAAGCAGATGGCCACCTCTCCGGAGGGCAGGTGACACAACAGTAAGACAAGAGGCCTGGGGTTCAAATCCCAGTTCAGACACTTCCCAGTCCAGCAACCTGAGGCTAGTGTGGTCTCTGGTCTGTCGCCCATCCTGCAGGGCTGAGGTGAGGATGAGGTGCGAGCGTGCCGGGAGCCGCCTCCCACCGCAAACCCCACCCTCCAGGTCCGTGCTGGCTGCAGCCAGCTTCCTGTCCCTCCTCAGCTCACCGTGCAGGGCCCAGAGCTCAAGTCACAGGTGGCCTTCCCTCCCCTGCTCATACCATCATGAGGCCCCAACCCAGGGCCATCATTCACCTGTAGGCCGGACCAGAGCTGCCGTGCATGCACTTGGGCCACCAGGTGTACCCGCGAGCTGCTGCACCTTTACAAAGGCGGGCAACACAAGCCCAGGAAGCCTCCGTGGGCTTCTCCACAGCCCAGCTGCGTCATCCCTCCAGACCCACCATCGTTCCTGGGCTTGGGGCTCCCCAAGCCTCCCTGGGCTATGAACCCAACTCCGCAGGAAGACTGACCGGAAAAAAGGGTCCTGAATAATCAGCGTAGGTATTCTTGTGCCTGAAAATACAGTTTCTCCCCACCTCCGTCAAACTTTTACCATACAGGCATCGTGCTTTGATTTTTTAACCCAGGGAGAAAAACCTCGCGACCGCACAGCGCATCCTACCAGAACACTCCTGAGGGTGTTCCTCAAACTGAATGAGATCAGCAGACTGGAGGACGACAGGATCTGGTCTCAGCTGTGGGGACGGCAGGCACGAAGGGACGGGTGCACACAGAAGGTCCACAGGGGAGTCACTGGTCAGGCGGAGAAGCTCCTGCTCTGTCTGGTGGGGCCCTGGACAGAGAAGGCAGGCCGGGGCTCAACTCAGGACAGCAGTCTACCACCAGTCTGTGCCTGAGGCTTTCTTTCTCAGCCTTCACGATGAAAAAGGCCAGGAAGTACTCAAGAACACAAGGTTAACAACCACCACCACAACAAAGTCATTAACAGACAAATCTGGGTCACTCTTTGGTAAATGAAGTGCCACAAGCCAGGCTCTCCAGATTTGTGTTCAGAAATAGCAATGCCTCAAGGGGCCACACAAACACCAAAAAAGGCTCCACAATCAGGGGAGGGGAAAGTAAGTCCTTAGAAGAGGTATAAAGTAGTTAACATGAGCAAAAGCTCTGACTCCTAAGACGGAGACCCCGGTTCTGTCACTCCCTCACTAAGTGATCCTGGGTAAGCTTTTTTTTTTTTTTTTTTAAGATTTTATTTATTTATTTGACAGAGAAAGACACAGTGAGAGAGGAAACACAAGCAGGGGGAGTGGGGATAAACATGCTTCCCGCTGAGCAGGGAGCCTGATGATGTAGGGCTCGATCCCATGACTCTGGGACTAAAGGCAGACACCCAACTACTGAGCCATGCAGGAGCCCCTTGGTAAGCTCTTTAACCTCCCAGAACTTGGGTCCCTTATTCGGAGACCGGTGGTAACTTCCCTGTGCTGACAGCTGAGGGCGGGGAGTCCCATTCCCATGCTTTATAAAATGTGTAATGTGTCCTCCACACAAAGGTCATAGCAACACTTCCAATTAGCGACTTACAGAGTCATACAAAGATAAAAGTCTCATATGCAGAAATGGATTCAAAAGTTTTTCAGTAATGTTACAATCGCTACAGAGCTCAAGCTAGTCAATTTCTACCTACAAAGGAAGCTCCACATAAAATCTGAGTGGATCAATGTTGTTTTGAATATTATTAATGCATTATTGCCAAGTCTTTCTCAGGAAGGCCCTGTGACAAAGACTCTCTCCATCCAACTTGAGCCTGGCCCTTTGAGCCCTCTTCTCCGCGAGGCCGTAACCTTGGCCTTCCATGTCTGTCTGGTCCTTACCAAGCCCAGTCTTGGCAAGCATCTTGGGAAGTCAGCTCTGTGAGAACTCGGCACCCCTGCTCTCCGACCAAGGCCCTCAATCCTCCACCCCTGATGTCTTCTCCTGGTGGTGCCCCCCCACACCCCCCCAACCCTGCTCTGCTCCTTAACTAAAACATCCCTGTCCATCCTTGTACTCAGAATTAACTTCCATCTCCCTCCTTGGGTGCAGCAGAGTTGACCCAATTGCAATAGTCTTAAAATACTGTTTTAACAAATGTTGGAAAAATTTTTTCCTTTTAAGTCTGAACTGGGCTGACATATTGTCATTACAGGGGTGTCAACACCCTTCAAGAACCTGAACCATAAAATGCTACGAAGTGCAGGCTCGTTTTTCTGTTACCAATCAAACACGAGACTGCTTTGGAGAATATATGAAGACGGCTCACTGTGGTCCTTGCCCCCACCCACTCCCCAGCCCACACCCCACCAGTTCTCCAAGAAGTTCACAAGCTTGGCTGTGTTGTGCCTCGCTTACCATCGCTGCCTGCTCCAAGTTCAAGTTCCATAGCTGTGCCTGATTCAGGCACCACCGAGATGTGCTCTGTGGCCAAGGGCAGGTTTTCAGAATGGGTGGGGGCAAGCCCGAGGGAACTCAATCGACCTGGGGAACCGAGAGCAGCCGTCAGAGGGAAAAGTCAGTGGGAGAACCGGGATTTCTGAAGCAGGGAGGGGATGGGTGCTTACTTACATTTCATGTCATTTTTTAACACTACAATTCTCTTATGACCATGTCCTTTTATCCAGACCACCTGCACACAAGACATACTACTGGTTAAGCAGTGGTAAAGGAGGGGAAATAAGCCCTAAGTCCAGGAAGAATGGATGGGACCTGTTGCGCTGACCCTAGATATCTTAGAAGTCAGAAACTAACGTCAAGGAAAATTTTTCTATAGTTTCTTTAGCTTTTAAAGTAACAGAAGCTGGCAGAGACATGCACCTTGTAAGAAAACATGGAGTCTAAAAATGATGAAACTCAGCTTTAAAAATATTCTTTAGGGCTCTCAGAAAGACCATCTCCCCAACACCAGTTCTGGTCTGTTAAAGGAGACAGTTCCCACACAAGAGTCCTTCCTATTTCCTCCAGAAACTAAATATACCCTAAGAGAACCAATGGGGATGTTCCAGACCCCTCAAACTAAGCTCCTGGTCCTAATCCTGAAACAAGAGTCCTCACTCCGCCTCCTCAGCAAAGCAGGAGTGGCAGCGGAGGCCCCCGGCTCCCAGCACCCCCACATGCGTCCGCACTGAGTCCGGACCTCAGCCTCCCTGGGTCCTTCGCTGCCTCCTGCAATACTTTCACGCAGATTCGGTCTCCTTATCACTCTCACCTGGGCCCCGGCCACGTCCAGGGTCCTCGCCAAGCTCCCTCCTCCCTTCCTGCTACTCTGGACACAGCACTGACACTGGTGTTTTCACACATAAACCCGAGGCTCTCCACTTTTCTCCTCCGGGTCCTTCTGTTCACCCGGAGGAGCAAGGCCCTCCCCAAGTGAGCTCCCACTGCACTGGTAGGTCCCTGCCTGGTTTTTAATGCCCTCAACGTTCCACATTACTTGTCACTGCTTTGCATCTGCTTTTCCAATCCCCTCTGCCCGGACCATCCCACCTTCGTCACATAGTTCACATCTATAAATCCTTGACATCTGGGCTCTAGAACGAACCCCGAGCCTGGGCGGGCCCCTGCCTGTGCCCCCGCTCGGAGTACCCACGGATGGCTGATCACACTGCCTCGTCACCTGCCAGGTGGCCTGACTCTCCATCGCCTGACACCTTTCTGAGGAAGGGGGCTGCAACTTACTCACCTGGCATATACACATTGAATAAAGGCTTGCAGAACCTAGGAGAAACGCTAGCATCGTCCCTTTAATGCCAACAGTATGTCTTTCAAAATGCCTGCCAAGTCAGTACTCTGGCAGCCTCTGCTGACTGTGTTCAGGAGAGCGAGCCTGGGGCTCTCCCGGAAGACCCCCTCCAGGCTCCAGGAACACGCACCTGCGGGATTGCTCCCAAGAGCTCCTCCACGCTGCTGCAGCCATAGGTCTCGGGCTGCAGTGTTTCTCCGACGTATTTGGTATAGGCCAAGGAAAACTCATGGAGAAAAAGCTGCTGGTAGTGGTACGTGTGAAGTAAAGAGCGCACGTTCTTGGCAAACAAGTACAGGCTCGTAAGCCTCACACACTCCTCTGTCTTATCGTTGGTGAAAACCTGGTCCAAGAGAAAAACGCAGCATTAGAGATTTCCAGAGTGGCGCGCCTTGGCGGGGGGGGGGGGCGCTCAGCAGGTTAAGTGTCGCTCGGGTCATGATCTCAGGGTCCTGGGATGGAGCCCTGTGTCTGGCTCCCTGCTCAGCGGGCAGCCTGCTTCTCCCTTTGCCTCTGCCCCTCCTGTCCTTTCTCGCTCACTCTCTCTCTCTGACAAATAAATAAAATCTTTAAAAAAAAAACCAAAAACTTCCAGAGTGACTGGTCTTGCCCCGCCCCCTGCTGAGAGTGAAAAGGCACCAAATCAACCTGAAAATGGCCACTGAGCCTGGGAGGAGGGGGGCGCTCATTCAAGGATCTCTGCCCACAGCAAGTGCCGCCTTAGAGCAGACTACAGTTCTCCATGTGTGTCTCAGATGGCTGAGGTCTGGGGAAACAGTGTGTCAGAAAGGAAGGAAACCGGCAGCGGTGGGGTCTCAAACAAAAGGAGACCGTAAGGAGGGGAGGCAAACCCCCAGAGTGAGAGGACGGCATCAGACAGCGGGGACTGAGGCCAACGAAGCCCCTCGCCCAAAGTGGGGATCCCAGGAACTCTGTGCTGCAGGATGACATCAGTCTTCTTTAAAAAAAAAAAAAAAAAAAAGGACGGGGGGGGGGGTGGTTTAATAAGGAAGAAACCCCAAAGCTCTTCTGTCCTCAAGTAAACAAATTTCTTTACCATAAACCTTTCCAGAGTCTTTAATGTGCACTGATAATCTCCAAGGAAAGGGGTATTTCCCAGCCCAAGCTGGCCACAGAAAGCCTTCTGTCTTGGGTTATCCGTTCATGCTGCCTAGAACCACTATTCACATAATAGATAATCAACAGAGTTTTCAAAATGTTGGATGTGATACTGGTTTTTTTTTAAAAGATTTTATTTATTTGACAGAAAGAGACACAGAGAAAGAAGGAACGGGGGAGTGGGAGAGAGTAGGAGAAGGAGAAGCAGGCTTCCCGTGGAGCAGGGAGCTCGATGTGGAGCTCGAACCCAGGAGCCTGCGATCATGACCTGAGCCAAAGGCAGATGCTCAACCACTGAGCCACCCAGGTGCCCCTGTTGGATGTAATGTTGTGAGGACAAACCAGAGCTGGACAGTAAAGGTGGAAAACAGTTCTTATTCAAGAACTATGCCCAATAAAAGGAAAGAACCTCAGTGCAGAATTGGGCTCCATTCTGAATACAACAAAGAGAAGTGAAGATGTATAGCTGGTGGGGCGGGGGGTGGCGGGTGTTGGTGGACGGAAAATTACCAAGACATCCAAGGTCGTGGTCTAGTCTAGAAGGAGCCTGGCCCGAGTATGGCTAAGGAGAGAGTGTCTGTCAATATCTCTCAATTATTTAGTTATCCATCATATGGTTCTATGGTAACAATGGGAAAACACACTTTTCCCACGTTGCTAGACTTTACTGGTTAATACCCTATTTAGAACCATTGTCTTTTGGAATGTTGTATTACTTAGGTTTTCGGTATTAAAGTTGCTTTGGATTCATAAAATTAAGTGGTGAGGTTATTTCTTTTGTCTTTTTGTTTTGCTTTTAACATGGCCTAAATGGTTTTTAGGAAGCTGGGAGTTATTCTTCAAAGTTACTTAAAAATCCAACTGTTAACCTATCTGGTCCTGGTGTCTTTTTCATTGGTAAAATTTCAATGCTCTTAGAGCCTCCTTTGTAGTAAATGGTCAATTTTTTTTTTTAAAGATTTTATTTAGGGGTGCCTGGGGGACTCAGTGGTTAAGCATCTGCCTTCAGCTCAGGTCATGATCCCGGGGTCCTGGGATCAAGTCCCACATCAGGCTCCCTGCTCAGTGGGGAGCCTGCTTCTCCCTCTCCCTGCCACTGCCCCAGCTTGTGCTATCTCCCTCTCTGCATCAAATAAATATTTTATTTACTTGAGAGGCAGAGAGAGATCACGAGCACGGGGGAAGGGTAGAGGAAGAAGTAGACTCCCCACTGAGCAGAGAGCCTGATGCGGGGCTCAATCCCAGGATTCTGGGTTCATGACCTGAGCTGAGCCAAAGGCAGATGCTTAATAGACTGAGCCACCCAGGTGCCCCAGCTGGCATAATTTTTCACTTCTTGGGTCAATTTTGTTGATTTGGCCGGGGGGAGGGGGGGCTTATCTACACCTGTAATATTCTTCTGTGATTCTTCTCATCTTAAGTGCTATTCTTAAAGTCTACCCGGGTGACCAGCCTTCCCTTCTGACCCGTCGGACTGATGACAGCCCCCCACCCTGCCCACACACCATCCATCTCGTTAGAAAGCACTGACAGTAGCAAACTGCAGCCTGGCATAGCACAAAAGCATCCCAGCTCAGGACTCAGGAGGCCAGGGCTTCCCCCTAACCTGGGCACTCAACTGGGCAAGGTGCCTGCACCCCTGCCCTGCCTCGTATGTTCAACCACAAAACAGCTGACTGGTCCTTCCCCCCTCTACAGCCCCTAAGCCAGACCATCAGGTGACCCCGGAGCAGTTCAGCAGACCTCAGGAAGACGGCTCTACAGAACCGTTAGAACTCGTACCTCCACTAAGTAGGGAAGACTCTTCAGAAGTTCGGTCAAGGTCATGAATCCATATTCACAGGGGTTCAGGGGAACACTGTGGGTGGTTTCGTAATGTCTCTTGAGCTCATCGACAGAAAGGTGGGCAGGTCCTTCCCAAGACATCAGTAACACCAGCAGCTGGGCAGTGAGGGCGCGCAGGGACTTGCGGTTGATCAGCTGGATCTGTTTGCCCGACTCCATGTCAGCGATCTGGGGGAACAAGAGGCCCAGAGTTTCCCAGCCTGAGCGCGGCACACTGGCCACAGCCACCCAGTTCAGCTACTTTCCTCTGGGCTAGGGAGGCCAACAGAGGGAAAACCTCTACTCCCTTTTCCTACACAGAAGTGAGTGCCCGAGTTTGTTTTCGGCTGCTGTGGGACACCGGAGCAGGAACTGTCCTCGCCCTTTCTGCTGGCCCACGATCAGAGTCCGCCATCAATACCAGCCCTCTCTTATGGCAGTCCTTCCACTCTCCTACAGGAGGAGGTAAGACTGGCCGGCCGACACGCAGGGGCCCAAGACTCTGCACTGAAGGCTGCTGTGCTCAAGTCGGGGGGAGTCTGGACTGCAGGTGACGGTCCACAGGGCTGCTCTGCAGACCGACTCACTCCACCTCTGTGGCCCAGAGCAGACTGAAGGCCCACTCTGACTAAAGGTACCTGCACTCCTCTAGTCCATCATCACGAGCAAGCAAGTGAGTATTTTCCTATCAGACTACATGTCTCACCCTCGCTTCTCAAGGAGATACAGGGCCGGAGGGGGGGCCTTCTAGAAAAGACACAGATGGGCACCGGGGGACCAAAGAGCAGGTAAAGAAACAAGCAAGGGCTAACTGAGAGCGGCAGGCCTTAGGCCGAGGAACAGGCTGAACTGAGCCATCCGTGGACTTAGAACCGGCAGAGCTTCAGTATGCACGAGCTTAGGTGCTGGGAGTCAAACCAAGTTTACAGTTGTCTGGTCTCCCAGCCAAGACCACAGGTCTCAGTGCCTCCGTCAGGGCTGGGTAATCAGAGGCTCGTACTCTCTGGGGCTCTGGGTTTATAATCCCAGTGGGTCCCTGGTTCAGACGCTCACCCAGAGCCAAGGCAGGAGGTTAGTGGGTAGACCCTCCACCACACTTATCATGGGGTGATTTATCGTGGGGTGATCCATGGAGATTTATTTCAATGAGAGACTTCCTCTGCAGACACAAGGTTTAATCCAGCAACAGATTCAAGTCTAGGGGAATCCGAGCCATATCCTCTGATGCCCAGACCATTGCTACAACTCCATTCTTTCAAGGAAAAAAAAGTAAAAGTTGCCCTTTTGATGCTAGTTAGAGACATCTCCCAATTCTGAACCCATGCTACACAAGAGAATCAACTAGGGAGCTTATAAAAAATGCCAACGCTCTGAGCACACTGGGACTTATTATATCAGAATGTCAGAGGCAGGGGTGAAGTCTGGGCATCAGCATTTCCCAGAGGCTCCCGGGAGAGGCAGCAGCAGCCAGGGAGCACACCAGAGCCCCTCCGATCCCTCCCCATCCTGACTGCTGACGCCCCAACTCCCCACTCACTCGCCCTCACTCTTCAAAGTGTCTGCTCATGGCTTAGACTTGCTATCGACTGGAGCCTATCACTGCCTCCGCACACTGGGTGACCGAGCAACCAGGAGGGCTCCCCCACCGCGTGGCCTTTCCGTTCCTCATCCACCCCATCTCCAGGCACATCCTCTCCTACTCGATTCCAGTCTAGAACCCCATTCCCAGGTCACACTTGGGATTACCAGCTACTGTCCACTTCCCAAGTAGCTCATGCAAACTCCCTGTGCAAACCACACACGAAAGAATGTGTGGGGCAGACGTTGGGGTGGGGAGACTGGAAAGAGATTCCAGTGATCGGCTCTTCTTCCTGTTCTCCAGCTGCACCTGCATGGACTCCCATGTCCTCCCAATTCAAGTCCTCTCCCTTCTCCACATGTTCCTCTTTTGTTCACCTTGGCACAACAGGCCATTAATTCATGGCCTTTCTGGTCATACCCCATAAACTCCTTTGTCTCTGTGCCTTTTCTTTGCACTGTCTGGCAAGCTCCCGCCTTGAGGCCAACTGTCTGCTTTCCCCATGCCTGCACCAAAGCAGCCTGGTGCCATTGACCCTCCCCGCAGTAGCCCTACAGTAGCGCTATGGGTCCCACCTCCCTCCTGCGGAGCTCCCCCTACTCCCAGCTCCCCCACCTGAGGTCCTGGCGGGTCCCAAGCACCATGACAGCCACTTCAATCTTGAATCGGGTCTCTTTCAGTCCCTCCCTCTTCTTCCCAGTGAGGAACATCAAACTTACTGCAGCCACCCTACACTCTCTCCCTTCAGTCACCGTACTAGTATCAGGGCTGTGCCTCCTTCCGCTGAATGCCAATTCCCAGGCTTGCCTCCCCAGGCACCCCACCCTGCTGCCCTGTCTCGACTTTGGGTGTACTTCTCCTCCTCGAGCAGATCCTTCCCTGTGGCTCTCACACATGCTCAAGGCTCTCCACCTGGGAGCAAAGCAGCCACCAGAGAGCGCACTGGCCCACTCTGTCCCGTGGTCTCGTGGTCTCCTCACATGGCGCTGGCACTCTCCTCCCTCATGAATACATGAGCCAAAAAGCTGTCTGCATTACCTGTCACTACTGTCGTGTCCTAGTCCTCCTGCCTCAACCCACTCCGTGTGCCCTTCTTTGGACCCCACACACTGGTGCTGACCCCGTCCTGGCCAGCAACACTAAGTCCCCCCATTAGCTAGGCCTGAAGGTCACATTACTTAGTTCTTCCCTCACCCGTCCTCCCAGCAGGTGGCACTGGGAGTAGGCCACACTCCTAGTGTCCTTCTTGCTCTCCAGCAGCTCCTTCTCTGTCTCCTGCGAAGGCTTTTCTCCCTTTAATCGCACAGTACATAACTGGATTCCTTCCAGATCTGGAACTGGGGCTGCCCCCACTTGGTATGTACTCCCTTTCACGGCTTCCTCCTTACAGTGAGTTTTCTTGGTCCTGTGCAGGAAGCAGCCCGAGACTGTCCAGCTGCTTAGGATGGGGAGGGTCAGCTCAGCCCCAAGCAGGAAGAGGAAGTTACCCTCACCAGTTGTGAGCCTGGCCCGCTCCTAAATCTACTTAAGGGGGTCAGAATCTGGAAGGAGTATAATCGGTGATTATAGTCTCCCCACACCGTCAGAGACCACAATCTGCTTAGAAGGATACTCCTGAGAAGAAACACGCTCGGATAAAACAGAGACCTCATCAACTCAAAGAGACCTCATCAACTCAAAGAGACATTACTTCCGCAAGGCCTCTAAGAAACATACCAGAGCAAGACCAAAACTCTTCAAACCAGAGTCCTCTCCTACTGCCTAGTAATGCATTAATGGCCCACAAAGCACTTCCTGTGAAGAGGTAACCAGTGCCAGGGGTGAACAAGGAAATGCTAAGCACAGGTAAGCATCCCTGGGAAGATGCTGCCACCGCCACGTTTTCATCCATAAGAACAAAGATCTGCTCACCTTTACCACATGGCAGAGTTTCTGTGTTAAAGCCGAAATTGAACTGACATCATAGTCTTGGAGACGAAATGTGTAACCAAAAGTTTTAGCATATTCTGTAAGCAGATCTGTCATCATAAGGCAGTTATCCTTCTGGGACCGAAGGAGTTTGACAAACTGGGCAGCCAGAGCTTTGACTCGTTCCACCTCTGTCAAAGTGAGGATTTTTTCTTCTCCACATTCCAATACCTTGGAAAACACACAGGGAGGAGGAAGGCAACAGTGAACAAGTTCGGACTGTTCATGGAATTCGAGGGCACATAAATGTATACACTTAGTAATTGAGAAGCACTCTGGGGCTCTTCTGTGGACACAGAGCTTCAGTTTTGCAAGGTTTTAATACCACTGAAATGCACACTTAAAAAAGGGTTAACTAGGTAATGTGTATTTTATCACACACGAGAAAAATTTTAAAAGTACTTTAAGGGTCAAAATAGTAATATTAATAAAATCAACAACAGAAATCTGGTTCAACGTCACTTAACAGCCAAGCATTCGCATCACCTCGGACTCATCCCCACTGCCAACCTGAGAGAAGTATGGCACTAACGGAAGAATATTCCATTTAAGAAATCAAACTATTTAATCTTTTTTTTCAATAATTACCCTGAAACAAATTCAAAGAATAATTCCTTTCGTCATTAAAGTTTAAAAACCTACATTTACCTAAAAATACTAAGTACTGAGCCAACAACATGGCTTCTCTGATCGAAATATTGAAGGTTTCCCTCCTATTTCCTAACTCCCTATTCCCAGGAAAAACAGACCTGGAAAAGGAATATGTCCCCCCATTCACTGCTCAGAAAAGGATAACTGGAATCTCTTCACTCACTTGTAAAATATCAGGTATGGCTTCAAAAAGTTCAAGTAGTTTCGTAAACCCGTAGTATGCGAGTTTGCACTGCCGGCCAAAGTGGTGGTGGTAGGAGGGGATAAATTTGTTAAAGGGCATCCGGAAGTGCGGCTGATGCCGCAGCAAATCAACAACATCCTTGGAGAACTGTTTTGTCCTTTCTATTTCATCCTGGGTACGCTCTTAAAAAAAAAAAAAAAAAAAAACAACAAATCACAGTTTTGTTCCATTCATCTGTGTTAAACCTGACTGCTGTATTAGTTCTATGCACAGGTGACAAGAGATACCGTCTCTGCCTTCCAAACACACATGCAACCTAAAACAAACACATTCACGTTTTCTCTCTGCAGAATGGTTTTCAAACTCAGTCAAGGGCACGGCACCAGGAAGCCAGGAGACTACTACGGTATACTACGAAAGACACAAACATACACACCCATGTAGTTTTGCCTTGCAAGCTACTTGTATTTTCTCTAGCTCTCCAGCCCTCACTCCTATCCCGTATGTATGCACATGACATACTTCCAAGTCTCTGTACTTGAGAAAGTAACCTAGAAATTATTTCTATAAAGTTGCATTTCTGAAAAGCTACACATTTTTTGTGTCTTTTTCTAATCTTCGGTTGAAATTGCTAGCAGGACAGAGTATCAGGCAATAAAAGTTTATCAAAAGTACAGGGGAGAAAAAGCTTCAACTGCAATTTTTGCTTCTATTACTTTTTTATTTTTTTTTTTTGCTTCTATTACTTTTTAAATCAGAATCCGGAAGATTGGCATGATTCACTCCAAAAGCTTTGGGGGATTATGATTTCATGAACAGGAGTGTTCTGCAGGAACACAGGTTAGGAATCACGGATTAATAATACTGGGAGAACATGACCGTAGGTACACGTAACTTATCTCAGCTCCCAGAGCTCAATCAGAAGGACCAAAATGAGAAAGACAAAACATTTGCTTGGATCTTCTTTCTTTCTCAAGAGTGCACAGTCAAGTAGCTCAGTTAAAGAAGAAACAAGCAACAGCCATGGTAACTGTCTCTCAGCTGGATAATTATGGTGTCAACAGCCACAGACAGGCTGAAGACAGCATTTCAAGAAAGTGCTGCTTATACCCTTCTTTCCCCTACAGTGAATTCTAAAAAAACTAGCTTGCTTTTCTTGTTGGCATGTGGCCGCACCTGCTCTGAAGACCCCTAGATCCAACGTACCACGACAGTTCTCCCGATGCACTTTCCACGGAATCTTCAGGAACCGCGGAGGCGGGGAAAGGACATAGGATTCCGTGTTTAGATACACAACTGTTGAACAGCACATTTAGGTCAACATACCTCTCTTGGGGATACAAATAACCATTTCATTATCTTGTTGGGACAAGCAGATCGTTGTGTCTGGGATTTCTGAGACAATATCGATCAATTCACAAACACCATATTCGGTGACATCCCAGTCTTTCGAGAAACACCTAGAATTCAACCAGGAGAGTGGGTAAAGAATCAGAAATATCACTTGCTAAATTCACTTTTACGTCTTCCTCAAAAATACTAAATAGAAAACGTTGGATAATGATTTTAAATCTGTGGGAAGAAAAAGTGTTCTGAAGTATTTGCTTTCTTTCTTGCTCCCCCCCTTCTCATCAACTCACCAATGATAAGCCTGTGAGAACTCCCTCACAATGACCTGTTTGCTGGCTTGGGATTTGAGAAGTTTTAGTAAATCCTGAGTAAAGCGCTTCACCTGGGCCCTGTGGGTAAGGGTCAACAGACGTTTGGAGCCCATTCCGAGAATCTGCAAATCAAATACTTTGATTATTTATACTTGTCAGACCTTGGCATGTACTAACTCTCTGGGTGATGGCATTCCCTCTCCTGTTACCTGTCTCGGAGAACAAGTCCTTTTATGTATGGGATCTGCATTTTCAAACACACGTAGGTCAACAGAATGCAGACGGTCAAGATGAGCGACTGCTCAAGTGCCGGAGATCCCTGCCCCCATTTTGTTTGCCCTTTATACCCCTTCCCAAATAGTCATGAGTACGAAAATAAAAAGCCTATTATTAATCTGGGCAACTCATTTTGTCTACAAAAGACAGCGAAGGTGTTCCAGGCCAGTTTATAAGCTGGAAGCTGTTTTATGGGTAAGAAGCTATGGAACAAGCTAAACTAATAGGGTAAAGACTCCTTAGGAATCAACTTGAGGCTCCAGCCCAGGAGCTGGTCTTTAACTCATTGATGAGAGCTAAGCCCATGTTCATGGCAGCTCCTACTATAAGAGTAAACAATCCTAGAGAGTCTTGAGATAGGGAGAGGAAGGTCAGTCTACAGAGATTAGAAGGAAAATACTCCTCAGTGCTCTGAGGGGTTCCTTCTTTATGTTTAAACTCACAGTTTTCTGGAAAAACTGAGAAGCCACCCCGAATGAGGTTACCAGCTATCCTGTTTCCCTGATTCAGTAGCCGAGGCCATAGCGGAATGTTCCTGTCATTAAGCAAATAATCCTTAATCCTTCCTTACCTGCAACACGTGAGGCACGGCTTCCAATAATTCTATCAGCTTGGAATATCCATAGTCTGATACCCGACACTGCTTTGCAAAATGGTGGTGGTAGGACGGGATGAAATTACTAATGGGGATGACACAGGACGGCTGGCTCTTCAACAGGTCGATCACTTCCCTGCTGAACTGGATCAGTTGGGGGTTGCCCACAGGACTTTTAGAACGCAGAAGCCAAGGATCTAGACAGGGGGAGAAAAAGAGAACATGCCTAAAACAAGATTTCACCCCTGAAAGAAAGCTAACTAACTTCTCCCTCCTTTGCCTCAGTTCAACCATAACCAAGGAGATGAGACCAAAGGGCCGCTGTACTTCTCAGCGTCTACACTCAAGTCCCATATAATCTATGGACGAGCCCAACTTCTTCATGGGCTGGCAGATGCTTTACCACTACTTCTCAAAGTCCTGTAGTCAAAGTAAAGCATAGTTCAGCAGAGTGTGAACTTAAAGCAGAAGTGAAATTACACAGGATGTTTCCAATTTATAAACTGGTTGTATTTCAAAGGTTCATTTGAACTTGGTCCCTTGGAACATACTTTCCAACAGAAACAAAGTTACAGACGGGGAGCAAGTAGGTAGCCCAGAAAAGTCTAATTAACCTGTAGGGAACCCGAAAACATTGTGCAGGAAACCATGGAAAGCAGTAATGTAAAACCTGCCGATATAAAACTGAGTAAGAGATTCTTGTATTTATCTTGAATGTCCATGTAATTAAGAAAAAGTTTTAATTATGAAAGTATAATTGGATGGAAACGTTTCTACAAGACGAGCAGACTGATGACAAAGGAGGAAGGAGAAAGAGCATGGTGCATGGGAGGAGGTGCAAGAGAAGGTGGTAAACAGCTCTGAAAACAAACGCTTCTCCTTCCCTGGTAATCCTTACCTTTCTTCCCATGGGGGGAGGAGCAAAGGAGGAAGTGCTGGGGGTCAAAAAGAAGGAAGTGTCCGTAGGAAGGCAACAATTTTCAGCCCTGTTCACAAGTGGAATTAACACCTGCAGCCCGGGAGGAAGCCCGGAACTCAGACACTCACCCAAAGCTAGGTTTACATTTCCTGGTCCTTTACACGGAAAGCTAAATCTGTTTTCACATTTATCCAAGTCACAAACGCTGACCAAAACGAATTTCAAAGGTAAACCTGCATTTAGCAGTATTTCTTTCAAATACCCTGAAACAGTTTTTTTTTTTTTTTTTTAAAGATTTTATTTATTTGAGAGAGAGGCAGTGAGACAGCATGAGCGAGGAGAAAGTCAGAGGGAGAAGCAGACTCCCCATGGAGCTGGGAGCCCGATGCGGGACTCGATCCCGGGTCTCTGGGATCATGACCTGAGCCGAAGGCAGTTGTCCAACCAACTGAGCCACCCAGGTGTCCCTACCCTGAAACAGTTTTTAAAAGGCCGGTCAACTGACGAGCCAAAAAGCTTCACAAAATTAGGTGGGTCTAAAGGTATTGGTAACGGTGAAATGTGGCTTTTTAACTTTTTTACAGAATTTACGCTGGGACTTGCAAGACGTCTGGTTCTGTCAGACCTTCAGCACTTTAAAGAAGCTTCAGGTCTTACAACAGCAGCCCACATTCCCGGTGCTTCGCGCTAGGCGGACAGAGCTGCCTGCAAGACAAAAGCCAACAGCCTCCTCTCACAGTGGCCGGTGGCGCAGAAAAACCCAGGGCCTGCCTCCTACCTGTGTTTGGAGGCGGGGGCTTGTTGTGGATCCATCTGACCACTTTGATGCCACTCTGCGCAGTGGCAATGTTTACGCCTGGAACACAGGTGACGAGGTGTTCTAAGGGAACGCCCGCTTGATTCTCCTGCACCGCTTCCAGCTCGCCAAACTCGGCTGCGTAACAATCTGGAAAGCTGAAGTGAGGGAAAGGGAGGCTAATCAAACTACTGGAAAAGCAAAGCACCTGCTACACAGAAATCTTTAATATATCCACTCATAAATCCTTTCTCCTTAAATCCTCAGGATCTGGGCTTGAACGTGAAAATTCAGGTCCCAGGGACGGGGAGGCCATCACCGCGGCACTGACCTCTTTGGCACCGAGGATACCAGAAATACCTGGGCAGTGTTCCAGCACAGGGGTGGGAAGGCAGCTGGGTTCCAAGCCCAGTTATTTACCTGCTTTAAGGTATCAGTGGCTTTAAGGCAAACAGACTTTAGGGCCCATGCTGGCCCCTATAGTAAGTCTACCCGGCCCCGGGTGCTTACATGGCCTTCTGAAAAACACCTCTCTCTCAAGCTTTACAAGCTACTGCTTGAGGTGTGCGCACTCTAGCAGCATGCGTGCATACTTCTAGAACAGCGCTTACACTAATCTCATCTCTATGGGGAAGAAACGTTCCTATTCATTGCTTATGTTTCTAAAAATCAGCACACAGATTTTTTTTGTGGAAATACCGAGCAAATGTACCCCATTTCAGATATACTTTGACTGCAAGGCGCTAAAAATGTTAGGATGAGGCGTTCTATGATACTCGCTTGGGAAGAGGGGTGGGCAGAGGGCAGACTTTCTAGAAAGAGGAGAACCAAGGCATCATATCTCGGTGGCTTTGACATGTTCACCTTAACAAAGGCACGGTGCCCTCGTGTGTCTGCAGAAGACTGTGAACCTGGGGCGCAAATGTCTTCAAAGAGAGAATCACAAAAGGAATCTTATACGAGTCTGGATCAAATTCGTGTTCACTACAGAAAAGAGAACACAACAGTTGGCTAAAACATTTGCAAGGTAATTGTAACAGATATTCCATGATCTTATGCAAAAGGATGTTTCTAAAGGGAAATGAATGTTATACCTGAAGTCCTTATTGGAACAATGCTGTCTGCAGACAGGCTCGTGATATTCTAACTCTTCAAATATAATTGGGCTGCAATTCGTCGAGGAGCCATCGTGCGACTGGGAAGACCCCAAGGGGCTCTGCCGGGCCTGACTGCTGGGGAGGAGACACACCAGTCTGCCATTCCCTTGGTCACGGATTGTGACCGTGTCTGTTAATTTATATAAATCTGACACATTCAACTTGTGTCCAAACCTAAAAGCGAGAAAAAGGAGAGATACGCTGACTTAGAAAGTTTTTTCTTTGGTTATACAGAAATGCCTGTATATCTGATGCAATAAGGAGCTACTGCCAAGAATGGTTCCTCTGTCTCCTCAAATGTGAAACTGGAATAATTCTACTATAAATTCATTCACTACCAAACCAGTAATGCTTGGCAATTCTTCAAGTCACCTCTGGCTCACTGCCCATTAGTCACTATGTCATTTGGTGCTTATTCCTCGAACCCTAAAGTTTCTGTAAATGACCTCACCTCATTTCCTGAGATGGAAAGCTATAGGATATGACCTCTTAGCTCAGCCCCCCCGAACTGGAAATCCCTCTGTATTACCTACCCCTCTCGCCATCTCTGCTCTCCTCCCTCAGGAAAGGTATACTCATGTTCAGCTACTCCTTCCCCTCATCTATGCCTCAACCTCATTTCCAGAGGGTCAACTCCTCAATCATCCCCCCAACACAGGTCTTTCACACTTGGAGCTTAAAGGGACCGGCTCAGAAGGCAAAAAGATTTGAGTTCACATCCTGACCCAACCTGTGTGGTCTCAGTCACCTTGGTTCTAGAACCTTCTAGAACCAATCCCGGCCTGAGCTTTTTTTCCAAATGCAAAATGGGAAGACAATACCCACCTCACAGGGTTGACAGGAGGATTAAATGTTATGTCTGGAAAGAAACTGGCACACATTAACTGCACGCTGACCATCTGCCGCTCCACTGGTTTCTTCCCAGGGCCCTACACTGATGCTCAGACCAAGCCTGGCCTCACGCCCTCGCCCTCACTCAAGCTGTCTACCCCTGGGCACAAACACCCTTGGTGCTCTCGCTCAGTCCTGTAACCTTGTTATACCTCTAATGGAAACAGCTGCTCTCTCAGGAGCTGCTATGCCATTTTACCATCCAGTCTGTCAGTCTGTTGCCCCCAGATTTTATCCACAGGGCCCTCTAGGGATGGCTCTCAAGTCACCAGCAGCCTCCTCCTCCCTCCCAAACCTCGCACCATCCCCACATGACCTGATGTCACCCTTACCTCTGGGTTCTCTTCCGCTTCCTGTCCCTTGTGGCATTTCATCCAGTTCTGCCTTTCCCTGGGTTGCCTGTCCCTCCCAATCTGCTCCCCTATCCCACGATCCCCTTTAGGAAAATAACTGCCACATCTTCAGTGTCCAAAAACCAAGAACAAAAATTCACCGCACCTCCTGAACATGCTTTCTTTATTTCTCCATTTCTGGTTCAACCATACAACCATCCTCCCAGTCCATCTGGGGCAAAAAAACTCAGAATCAAAATGACCTCTACCATTTACCTTTCCTTCCATGTAAAATTAGTCACCAAGTCCTGACTCACCGACAACTCTAACTTCGGTATCCCAACAGCATCTGCCCGGGACTGGTGTGGCACTGTCCCTCTGTTTCCCCCTCTGCCCTGTCCATTCCACCTCCAACGGAACCGTCACCAGAAAAGTTTTCCTGAAGCATGGTTCCTGCCACCACGCCTTCCCCCACACTCCTCCACAGGTCAGGGCTCCCACGGTTCAGAGAGTAATAGTCCCAACTCCTTGTTCCTTTCATCCTCATACCATTTTCTCCTCCCTGCACTTCCTTTATGACGGTTTCTTTGTTCTGGAATGATTTGTGAATGTTTTCTCTTCCGTTCCAGTCATAAGGTCCTCAGGGACAAGGGTTGTGTCCTCCCAGCTCTGTACTCTCCACAGAACCTCACACTTTCATTCCACTAATACCTGCTGAGTGCCTGCTAAGCCCTGGGTACTGAATAGACTGTCCTAAATCCTTGCTGTCCAGGAGCTTACAGTCTAGAAGGTGCTCAAAAATGTTCACTCGATGAAGAACAAAACTCATCAGTCAAATTGGAAAAAAAAAAAAAAAGAAAGAAAGTATAGCTTTAGGCACTGAGGTCTAAATTTGCTAAAAACAAAAGATGCTTTGGGACGCCTGGGTGGCTCAGTGGGTTAAGCGGCTGCCTTCGGCTCAGGTCATGATCCCAGCGTCCTGGGACTGAGTCCCACATCGGGCTCCTTGCTCGGCGGGGAGCCTGCTTCTCCCTCTGCCTCTGCCCACCAGTCTGTGTGCCTGTGCTTGCTCCCTCGCGCTGCTCTCTCTGACAAATAAGTAAATAAATAAAATATAAAAATAAAATCTTAAAACAAAAGATGCTTTTAAGATGTATGTTAAATAAATTAAATGATTTCATGAAATGGCTTTACTGGCTCTTTTGTAAATGGATTGCTTCTAGATCATTAAGAACCAAGCCTAAAACTCATCTGACTGTGAATACCTACATTTGTAGATTAATCGTGTTCTGGGTTTGTGAATTGAGTGACAAAGCACTTGAACAAAAATTATGACATTTGAGAATTTCTTTATAGATGCTGTGGAGATGAGAAAGTGTTGGTTGGTTTTAAAATATGGTTACTCCATGATGAAAAGAAATTTATTTTATAAGTGTTATGACTCTAATAAAGTATTCATTTGATAAAAAAAAAAATTTAAAAAAAAAGATGTATGTTAAAACTGAAATCTGAATTTGAATACCACTGCTTTTATGTCTTTTCCTCCACCGGGCCAGACATTCCTGCAGAGTGGCTACCACAGTTTTATGCCAATCACCAATCAATATAAGAATTCTGGAAGCTGCCAATCAGTACAGACTGGATCAATGAGAAAAAAAAAAAAATAAACCTAACTTACTTTTTCTCATAGATATCTGTGAATTTAAAAAGAGGCAGACAGCAGGCAGGGGCATCCTGAAGAATAGACATTGTTTCTGCACTGTAAAAGAAAATTGCACCTTATTAGTGATGTTATTGGACATCAACAGATGATTTCCAAGTTGTATTTAAAAAACTGAGTTCATATAATTAACACAAATTACAGCTGACCCTTGAACAACTTCACAAGTTGGCCTTCATGTGGATTTCTTTTGATAAAGGCAATACAGTGCTGTAAGTGTATGTTCTCTTCCTTATGATTTTAGTAATTTTTTCTATCTTATTTTATTGTAAAAAATACAGTATCTAACACATGTAACATACAAAACAGGTATTAATCCGTTATTTACGTTACCAGTAAGGCTACTAGTGAACAGTATGCAATTAGTAGTTAAGATTGTGGGGAGCCAAAAGTTGTATGTGGATTTTTGACTGCATGGGGAGGGGGTTGGCACCCCAACCCCTACGTTATTCAAGGGTCCGCACAACATAAATTTACCAGTTTCTGTTATGTCAAAATTAATTTTCTGGAAAAACTTAAATAACTTTAGGGACAAGGTGATTAAAGAATATAAGTAAGACACAAGCACAGGGCTTCTCGCACCTGTGTATCAGAAGAACGCTAACTACTCTGCGGGACAGACACCCTGTTGACTCAGAGTAAAACACAGAACATCTTGAATGTCTCCTGCCATGTTGTGGTTCACATAGTTCATGAACTCCACGTGGGGATGGAATTCCCACAGCTGAGGATACACAATTGAATACAATGTATCATCCCAACTATGGTCTTAAAGAAACAAAAAGGCAGCCAAAAACAGAGGGAAAACAAAAGGCAAACTGTTGAATGATCGGCTCTGAGCCACAGGATGATGGTTTTCTCCCCCTCTTCTTTTATGTTTCTGACCTTTCCAAAGTTTCTTCCATAAGTATTACTTTTATTCTAGGGGATAAAAACTGTAATTTAAAATAACGGTGAAGTACATGTCACAGAAAAATACCTTTAAGAATTCAAACAGATTTTTTAGAAGTGAGTTCTGTTTTACTTATTTCCCCCAAAACAGGGAGAGCCGAAGAACCACCAAAGCACATTAAGAATAAAATCACCACCAGGTTCCTACAACTGACATAATCATAATGCAGACTTACGGAGTATCTATTTGATAGTAAGCATCTATCTGCAGGTTGAGAACTTGGAGCTTTGTAGACCTACCCTTTACAAACCAACCAACCTTCTCCCAAGATTTGGAGGTAGGATTTCACACTTTCCAGGCTTATACACTTTTATCATAGAGGGCTACTATTTTTAGAAACTGTTCTGGATATGTGGTGTATTATTTTACTTCTAACTGCCTGCCAAGTTTAAGCTGTACTTCACCTTTGAGTAATGACTTGAACAAGAATCGAATTATTCTAACTAGCTTCTTGCTGACTTCCAGCTTATCTCTAAGCTCTATCAATTACGAATAAGCATTACTGCCTATGTAATCATCTAAGAGGGTTGGGAAAATGATCGAATCTATTTTCTTATTTCTAAAATTGTTTCTGGGCCAAATATTATTTCCTGAAATAAATGGTTTGTTTTTACCTCAGTAAAGAGAGTGATTTATTAGCAGCTCCTGTGGCAAGTGAGACCAGGATCTTCTTGCTGCCAATTTTGTATCTGTGGAGGCTATTCACCGCACTGATTGCTTCTTGTAAGTTCTCCATCTGAACAACAGCCTTGAGCTGATAATCTGTATGGGGGCTGAGCTCAACACTCTTCACCTACAGCAGTAAAAAGGAAAATGGAATGCTATGTCTACCCAGAACCCTGTCATCTTAAAACTGAAGGTGAATTATTAGGGAACATGTTTGCAGACTTCCGTGCTTCTGTGAGGGAATTTGTCCGAACTCTACACTTTTGCCAAGCAAAACCTAAGTGGACTAGGACTGGGTGACCTTCGGGGATATGAAACTGGCCTGGCCTGCCTGCACGCTCTGGCACACACAGTACTCCCATGCAGGCTCAGGAGCCAATACATGGGAGGAGTCTTGGGGGTTCTTCTCTGGACCCTGCAAACACCTGGGGCATAGCCATTTAATAATCTGGAAAAAGTGCACTTCTAGCAAACAGCACCTAAAAACTGCATCAATACAGGAAGATGTTAACAAAAACAAAAAGCCAACGTCACTTCAGAATCCTATTCCTGTATTCTATCAGTCAGAGCTAAATAAAATCCATCAACGTTTTATTTCCCAAAGTGCCACTTAAATCTCTGCCCATGACTGCAAGTGCTTCTTCACTAGGTCTCTTGCTCTCTGGGGCTATGTCCTAAAAACCTGAGACATAGTATCACCACGAGCAGACCACACGAAAAAGGATGGCGTTCAAACTCATTCAGTAATCCTCATATCCTGGCTGTAGTTATGTGTGTTGAAAGACATGCTCTTGACTTGGAGTGCTAGCAAAGGGTGAAAGAAAAGCAAGAACGAGAGAGAAAAGGTTACCTTGCCGTGCCTAGAAAATGCTTCCTGCATGAGCTGCTGCAGCTCCTTCCGGGATAACCTGTAGTCGATGTTGCTGATCTGGATGTCAGCACCATTTGCAAAGGGGTCTGGGCTGTCGGCACCAGTGCTCGGATTTGCAATGTTGAAAGCAAGTGGGGACGTTCTGTTTAAAAGGTTTGGAGACATACTCCTGCTTAAGACATACATACTGAATTATTTTTAAAAACCGTGGTTGTATTTATTTCGTTCACATCATTTAGGATTTGTTTGAAGCTATACATAGGAACAGCTTTCCACAAAACAACCAAACTAAATATTTGGTGTTTTGTTTTGTTTTTAAATATTTGGTTTTCAAACATATGTTTATCTTAAATATACACAGATTTTGTCAGAAGTACCACCTGTTGGCCCCTTATTGACCAGTACATGATTTAATATCAAATATCCTTTCACTGGATTATTTAAAACTACAGACAAAATATAGGCGGGCCTAATGAATTTTCCACTTGGGGTATTTGTTCTTGGTTAATTAGCCTGTGAGACTAATGTAAGGCACTTAACCTCTCCCTGGCTCTGAAAACGCTAGATATTCTTGCTCATGTGCTATAGTCTTTCCCCACATCAGGAAAACTTTTACATGAATTTTCAAATGTAACTTTACAGATCCAAAGTCACTTTCTGGGAGGAAGTCTTCACCAACTCAGCAGAAAAAGACAATGCTTGAAGGAGTTCACGGGACACAACGGTGCCTTATGGCTCCCGTCCTCCGGGCCCCCGAGGAATACTCAGTGTGGGTGTGGAGGGCTTAGGTAAGTGTTACTTAGGTAATGACAGTGGTTTAGAGACTTCTCAAACAGCTCCTGGTAATTACCCTAGGAGTTCAGAATAACCAGTGCGTGTCCAGTTCGGGCTTCTCTGACAACATGACGAAGTCAGGAGGAAATGGTAGGGACGTCTTTAATGTGCGTCTGGGCCAGGGACTCCCAGACAAGTTTCTCTGACCTCTGCTTACCCAGATCCCCACGTGGAAGAGGGAGAGCAGGTGAGCAGCAATGCCCCCAACGCCAGCTAAGATTACCCGAGGAAAAGGGGGGCTGGAGGAGGAGGGGTGGAAGATTCCTCTTCTACCTTAGGCACTCATATATTGCTTGTATTCTTCCAAACAGATGTTATTTTGTAATCCCTCCTCTTGCGAGCAACTACCCCACGATTAAGCAGCCAGACTCACCGAGAAGACCAAGACTGTGTGGCGAGTAGAGGACTGATCTGCCTTGATGTGATCAACTTGCTGAAAGCCGATGGGTAACTCACTTGGAACGGGGTCTCCTCTTTATCTTTCTTCTCCACAGGAGAACTGGTGACACTTCGGGCACAGAGGTTCTCTTTTCTAATGGAGGAAAAAGTTGCAGGGGAAGGGTCACTGGATTTCCTTCACGTTAGACAAGCATCTGAGAGGAAGAGTGAGTGAACCTACTTCGGATTGGTTTTGTAAGCAGATTCTGGCGGCCCGGAGTTCTTAGGTGCGGGCGCTGCGGCACTCGAGCTTCTGTGAGGAGGTGCGGCCAGCCTCGGGTGACCCTGCTGGGAGTCACTGCTTCTAGTTCCAGTCCTCGACTCCAGGCGGCACAGCTCCTTAAAAGAGACAAGTGCGGTGGAGGTGAAAATGTAAGTACCCATGGCATGTTACAGCCTGTCGGGGAAACACGGAGCTCTGAGTATGGTCAAAAATGAAAATTTCAAAAGGATACGCCAAAAGCAAGCGGGCATATCGAACACAGACACAAACCAAACCTACCATAAACTGCAGAAAGCAAGAGGTATCGAAGTTACCTGTAAACTTTTAACATTTGTGTTTTTTGTAGCAGATCCAGAATTTGCCTGCGACCCTTTTCCAGGCGTGGCTTTGGCACTGGAAGATTGTTCACTTGTATCTTTGATGAGGCACAATTTTGGATTCTTAAGTTTTTTGGGAGACTTCGCTTTATCGGCAATTGCACTGGAACCCTTTGTCTCACAGAGTTCTCTAGTTTTTGGAGTAAATGACACAATGATCCTATTACCAAAGACATCTTCGTTTTCCATTCGCTTCTGCGCCCGTTCCGCACTATCTTGGTTTATGAAGCGGAGAATCGCACTGCGGCCCGTGATACTCAGCACTCTCCCACCACAATTATCAGACAGGCGCCTGAGCCTGCTGCTGACGCTCTTGCCATCTTTATTTGCTGGTAGGTTATAAACATAGAGCAGAGTGTGGCACTGCTGATACAGAGGAGAAGTGTTACAACAGGTTAACAGAGGGGCACACGTTCCATCACGCAATTAGAACAAGGAGTGATCTCCAGGCTTAAGCTAACAGCCTTAGCCTGGGAGGGGAGGTCACAATGATGTAGAGGGGAGAAGGTGAACTTATTCAGACTGAAAAACACAGAAGGAGAGAAATGTACCTTAAACGATCACTCTTGTGGATGAGGATGGCAAGATTTACAGTTCTAATTGATCATGTCTTTTTTTTTTTTTTAAACCATCAAGAATAAGGAGCTCAAAAGTGGGCAATCTGTTACCTAAAACACTACAGCTGACTTAAAGGCCTTGGAGATTAGAAAAGGGAATGCTGATCTCTTCAGTCACCGATGTATTCTCCAAATAGCTTAAAAATAGTTCAACACTCCAGTAAACATCATCATCCAAATCAAGATTTTAAGACATGCTCTCCCTGCTGGAAATATGCTCACGTTCCCCTAGCACGTGGCTCTATGAGCTACAGGTGTAGCAATAACCACTACAAATTGTGCCAGTGTGTGTGCATGGTGGTGAATGCAACTGTAGAAAACAGGCCTCCCGATGCCTAAAAAGGGTACAATTAGGGGCACCTGGGGGGCTCAGTCAATCAAGCCTCTGATTCTTGGTTTCAGCTCAGGTCATGATCTTGGGTCATGGGATCGAGCCCCATGTTGGGCTCCACACCGAGCACAGAATCTGCTTGAGATTCTCTCTTTCCCTCTGCCCCTCCCCGTGCTCAGTCGCACCCATGCCTCTCCCTCTCAAATAAATAAATCTTTAAAAAAAAAAAAAGTGTATGATTTCTCTGACTCCAACCTCAAGTTGTGTGCAAACCATCACCATATTCTTTACCCATGCCTAGAAGCAAAAGAAGTAATCAATGTTTCCATTACTTCCATTTGATGAACACAAAACACTGCTAGCTTTGGAGACACTGCGAAGTGGCTTTGCAGTGGAGACACTGCAAAGGTTAACCTTGGTAAGGTTACATGTCAATTCCTTATGATACTGTGCAACAAAATAAAAGCAAAATCCATACATATCAATTCTCTGTATGTTTGTAAGAGAAGAACTATTTCAAAGCCTTATTTCAAAACTCTGGCCAGCCTCCTACAAAGAGCAGCCTCGGGGCGCCTGGGTGGCTCAGTGGGTTAAGCCTCTGCCTTCAGCTCAGGTCATGATCTCAGGGTCCTGGGATCGAGCCCCACATCGGGCTCTCTGCTGAGCAGGGAGTCTGCTTCCCCCCCTCTCTCTCTGCCTGCTTCTCTGCCTACTTGTGATCTCTCTCTCTGTGTCAAATAAATAAAATCTTAAAAAAAAAAAAATCCTCCATTTAAAAAAAAAAAGAGCAGCCTCACTTGGTGGCCCGTTATGGGGCGGCGGCGGGAGGGGGTGGGGGGTCTTCACCCTCCATAATATAACATCAGAATACAACAAAACGGAACACAAACCCACTTACTGGCATTTTTAGTGGTAACCTAGGGGGCAGGTCGGAAATGAACTCTTCGAATCTGATCAGCTCATTCGCGTGATGCAGCAGCGCTTCAGAGGCCTGGTTTTTATGGACCAAAATTATGTGGAAACCATGCCTGTGTCTCAGGTCACTGAGTTCCAATGCAAAATTGACATCAGCTGCAAGAAAAGGTACAGCCCCCCCCCGTCCCCAAACATTAGGAGGACTGGACAGAGACACACAACTCCCCTGACACACACTGAGAAAAAAAAAAAATGGCTGGACTATAGAATTCAGAGTTGCTCCCCACTTCCCACCCACTTCTTGCAACAGGAACACATTTCGTATTGGAAGAATTAACACTACAGGACAATTTCACCACATACTTCTACGAATTCCAAGACACATGTTACCTCCCGCAGTGAAAGCCAATATTAACATTTGGGAAACATCAACTTTGGAAATGCTTCTTCTTAGATTTTTTAAAAATTTGCTGGGCCCAGGGTAAAAAAAGGATGAAAAAAAAAAAAAAGTTACATTTTCTTTAACTGGCCCCACGAGAATTCTTACTCACATCCTAAGGAAAAAAGTTCACAAAACCCACACAGACTCCATTTCTTCTCTAAACAGCTCTCAGACCTAAGCATAAATATGTCCGGGGCACGTCAGCCTCTCTGGGGGCATATTTTACTTTAACACGTTCTGGCTTCTGTAACAATTCTGATCCGGGAGTTTAGGTGAAACTGGCAGACCTTCTGCACTTACTCGACACAAGAACCACAGTGGCCGGAGCAGTGTGCGTGTTTGCGAACCTCCGGAGGCTCTGGCGGAGCTTATCGTCAGCCGCGTTCTTTGCGGTAGCGTTGATGTGGGCAACAGTTACCTGCATTAATTTAAAGCAAGGACAAACGAGCAAGAGCTGAGGTCAGAAAACCACGACACACTCTGCCTGCAGCTTACAGATAGTCCCTGAGGAAAGATACTCTTGTGATTACTGCCACTTAGGAATGGCAAAAAATTCTAAGTGGATCTCAATAATTTCAAATTTGTCTCTCCATGCAAAGGAACTAGACCCATTATCATCCCTGCTCACCTTTCTAATCTTCTGCTTTTGCACTTCATCCATCTGCCTTTGAGAAAACAGGCAGAAAAGGAAGTGAAATTTGAAGTAGGTAAATTAGCTCTCCCTACCAGCTTTTGCCAACAGCTAGGGAAGCAGCAGAGATAGGTGTATGAGGAAGGTAAGATTTAGTGCTGTACTGGATGTCATTTGTGTCCACTATACATCGTCTGTGGCTTTCAGGATCTGGGGTCAGGTAGTGAGAGAGGACAGACATCTGTCCCCGACAGGGCTCAAATGTGTTTATTTCTGTTAAAGCCACCAGACTCACTGAAAAGTCTCCAGAGCAAGGAAAGGTTTTGAGAGCTGCTTCAACTACATGCAATACACAGTAGGGTTTATTAGTTTAAGGACAAATATAAAATTTTAGGCAAAATGGCATATCAACAGAATTACTTGTCTAAGAGTCAAAAGAACTAGATTCTAGTTCCAGCTTAATAGACTGTGCAGCCAGACAATCTGGATTTAAATTCTAGCTCATCCGTTTATTGGCCATATGATTTTTTAAAAGTTGCTTAACACCTTGGTGCTTCAGTTGAATTTGTGTATTTCAAATAATAAATCCTATGAGCCCTTTCCACAGAGCAGTCATGGAAGTCAAAAGAAAGGATATAAATTTATGTAACCATCATATGAGCAGAGCACTAGTCACATACAAATAGATTACTGGAAGATCAGTTATGATTAAATGATTTCTAGTATGTTAGATATGACCTTTTGATAATTTCCTTTATTTGCAAACTCAGCATAAATGTATATTAAACTTTAAATTAAAATTCTTTTAAAAAAAACAACCCGCATGTGCTTATTCTTCTATCACAATAGATTGAAATTATTATTATTTTTTTTACCTGGCAATTATTCAGCTCTTGAATAACTTCTTTGTTTTCTTTACTAATGTCGCACACACAGATGAATTCTGCTTCTCTGTGGCCTTTAAAAAACTTCTCACGGATTCTCTGTACAACAGCAGTAGCTGAGCGGCCAGAGGGAACTGAACAGTTTTCAATATCCCAAAAAACTCCAATGGGGGGTAAATTTTCCAGCACCTGTCCGGCTAGTGCAACTTCTGGTGACCCTTAGGAAATGTTAACACTTTCAATCATACATAGTGAAAAACAATGGCAAACTAAAATAAATAGGTAGCTACCTATCATTCTTAGAGGCAGAAAAATGAAGTTACTGATTGATGTTAAGCTTAAGGACACTGACCTCACCAGTTGACCTAATAGCACAACCGCAAGTTCCAATAGTATTTCTAAGTGATTATTCCTATTTTTCAGGAGAGAACAAATCTAAAGGCCAAGTTACTTCAAGCCCACAATAAATCCACTGCAAAGCATGAGCCGTTCTCGTGCTGGGCGTAATGCGTCTCTGAACACTAACGTGGAGGTAGATGGAAACTGCAGCTCTGGGACCTAATCGCCATGATCTGCCCATGCTTGTCTACCTGCTCAGTACGGAAGACCCAGGAAGAGGTGACAAAAGGTGAACTTGTTACCATCCTTGATTTAAAACAAAAAAATTTTATGGGGCGCCTGGGTGGCTCAGTGGTTTAAAGCCTCTGCCTTCGGCTCAGGTCATGATCTCAGGGTCCTGGGATCGAGTCCCGCATCGGGCTCTCTGCTCGGCGGCGAGCCTGCTTCCTCCTCTCTCCCTCTCTGCCTGCCTCTCTGCCTACTTGTGATCTCTGTCTGTCAAACAAATAAATAAAATCTTTAAAACAAAAAAATTTTAACCTGCATTAACATCTGATTTAATATTAAAAAAATGTTTTCAAAAGATAAAATACCATATTAACTACTTTTTGGGGGAAATGACATTTAGGGTTTTTTTTCAATGAGTTTTTCATCAACCATTACTAAATCTTTCTAAATATTAAGTATTTCTACGGAGTGTACAACTAACAGCAGGATTATGAGCCTAAGTTGACAAGGAGTCCCCTCTAGCACTGACTTCTCCTAATACCATGCTCCCTATTTTTCTTCTGGTTTCAAGTAGCCGTAGCTCAACATGAAAAGCAAATGGCTTGCTGGTCTATAAGGATAAAAAGATTTTTTTACCAAGAGGTAGAAATGGAGACTTATATACCCAATAGCTTCAGAACCACAGGGAATCTTTTCAAGGCGATTAAATGCAGTGTTAGTATCAGATACTGAAAACTACTTAAATATGCACATTTTATACCATACTGTCATTTACCAAATTTCGAAGCAGCTTTGCCTAGACTGGTCGCCAATAACAACGTGGTCTCCTTCCCTGTTCCTTTGGTTCCACAGCCATTACACAGAGGAATAGTAACAGGTGCAGTTTGAGTATTTGGAGGTGGTATATTTGGCCAGACTTTAGCAGCATCAATTATACTATTTCTTGCCGGCTGTTTTAAAAATTTTTTTAAGAAAAGGAGGAGGTTTCAGATACATCATTGCAGAACCTAGAGTGATAAACAACAACTGAAAACACAGTCTGTTTCTTCTTTCCGCCTGTTAACCTCTGATGGACGGTATTTCCAATACTCCAGGGCACTCCCAGAACTATCAGCTATCAATTCATAAGCTCACTTGAAGAAGTGACTTGAAATGAGCTGGGAAGTCACGTGATCATTCTAGGGCATGTGTATCCTCCAAAGGTGAGCCCAAATACACTTTATGGGAAGGTCAGAGATGTCTACTTTAACAGCCGTGTGATCGAGGCCAAGTTCCAAGTCCCTCAAATTGTTATAAAGGGACGACACGGCATGACCTGCATCGCCTGAGTGGGTCCATGTATGAGGTCAGTGGTATGAGAAATCGCAATCGTGCTCTAGCCTTTACGGTCCAAAGAGAACACGAGGCCTTGCCGAACTCGGTTTGCATCACGTAGGAAACTGATTACAGCAAAAGCCTGTAAAAGCATGAACTACATAATGACTCTGCACTTTTTTGGAAGGGCCCTTCCCATTTCACCCTATGCTTCTTTCAGAGGTGAGAGAAGCCACGCTGATGGGGCGAGAGCTACCTCGCAGGAGAATCTTCACCCCCGTGCACAGTCAAGATTGCTCAAGCAACACCTAGCTACGTTCACAAAGTCATTCCTCAAAGGTCAGCTGCACCCAGAGAACAAATAAAAAGATACACACCTTGTTCAGACAGTCTTCGCAGTAAAGTGAGCCCTTTAAACAAACCGGAGGTACCACATTTAGGTGCAAAGAATTGGTGCACAAGTGAGGCGTAAGCTCCGACTGTGAAATGTGCTCTTCCAAATGCCCTGGAGCCCCACTTGTGAAATCGGAACAGGGAAAGTAGCCAGCAGAGGTGCAGCCCTGGAGAGCCGGGAACTGATGCAGCTTGTGCACGTTACCGTGACATGATTGGAAATGAAGCTTCCCGCAACAGGGCAGGTGTTTGCAGGAAGACAGATTACTTTCTAGACACATGCTGGGAAAGTCACTTGCAATGCCGGCCACACTGTTCCTAGCTGAGGCATTCTGGAGTGAAGATGCAGACTGGAAAGCGAACCCTGACCCTACCTGACACGTGATGGTCCTGGTGCTCTGCGAGTCTAACAGTGCGCTGGGGTGAATCAAGCTACCGGTACCTCCACCAGCGCCACCACCGCCACCACCAAAATGCATGGGCGACGTGGAGGGTTCATTAGGGCAATGAGCACAGCAGCTTACTTTGGGGACAGGTGAAAGCTGTATTTTAGGTTGCTGAAGAGAATGGATATCTGGAAGTGGGACTGCTGGAAAAAGCTTAGAGCCAGCATGAAGGGGAGATGGCACATCCTTTAATTCCACAGCAACTTTCTTGTTCTCCATGTACTCTTTCTGGGAAGAGAAGATCAGAATGCCAGTCAATGTTATGAGGCCAGTGACTTTTGGTCACACTCACATCCTACTGCAATCCAAAAATGGAAATAGCGCTCAATCCTGTTTACATAACTCAACCATAACCAAGCGACATGGGAAGGCAGCTGAAACCAGGGGCACTCTTCAGGGAGGCCTGCAGGAGGTGAACACCGAAACAGACAGCTAAAACCAAGACCACGTCCTTCCTCAATTTTAGGAGACTGGGGGAGGGTTCTGCTTACATGTTCAGCAAGGCAGGTTAACCATCTGTGCCTCAGGGACTTCCCTTTGATAACTTCCCCTTGCCTCACAGGGTCTTCTAAAGACAAAACAGGCGGTATGAAAATAACACAGCCACAAACGGCATTCAATAAAGGTGGCTTACAAGCCAAGCACTCTGAGGAAAAGACTTAATAGTTCTTGCAGCCAGACCATAAAGGGTTTAGGAAAGTCCTCCAGATGATTCCAGACATTAAGGATGAGATCAGCCATCTGCCCCAGTGGCCCATCCATGGAGAAGTTTTACAGGTGCTGTTGACATTAAGCCAACTCTAGGATACCATGACCTAAAGCCATAATGCCAACAATTACTTTAGCCAGGGACAAGAATCAGAGTAGTTAGAAAACTATTTAGAAATAAGATTCCAGAGAAATCGTTTGTCATATGCCTCTAAGGTAGACACAGGAGGCCAGTGTATTTACAAGGTTACAGCGTGGCTCCTGTGTCAGAGACCTGCCTTTGAATGTGATACTCACTGTTTTAGGAACTTAGGTAGGTTACATAACCTCTCTACATTTCAGTTTTGTCAGCCTTCAGTTGGGGACAACAGGATGAACTTCCTATAGCTGTTAGAAGGATGAAATGAGAGGGTACATAAAACACTCAGCAGAGTACCTGGCTACTGAAAGGGGATCTAACTAATCAATAGCTCCGATTGGCTGACTGCAGGAACTATTAAGAGAAAGAGGATGTCCCAATATCGTGAGAGAGACATGCTCTTCCCTCAGAGCACAGAAAGGGCCATCTGACTGCTATGGTTTCAGTCCTTTGGCTGTGGTTCTACACTCATCTGGGAGAGTACACTCATTTGGGAGAACTCTGGATTTTTCACTCGACATTTCCTAAAAGGGAGGAGACAGCAACTGACTGACTGCCAACAAGCAGTGTGTTCTGCCCTCTTGGTAATTACAGTTTAGGCTAGAAACAACTGGCATTCTGATTTATAGAGATCTGGCTCTTAAAAAAAAGCGGGGCGGGGGGGAGGATCTGGCTCTTATGGTCAGGGTTATTATGAGTTGGTTTCCCTGAATCTACTCAATTCTGGGTGCCACGAATAAAATCAGGTTTCTGGATCTGTAAAGTTGAGTGCAAAACGGTACTGTGTGACTCTATAAGGGTCAGATCCTCCACCCCAGGAAGCCCTGTCTGAGCTGCCAACCCTGTTGCCAAGTGTCCCTAATGTAAATGACCTCAATTACTGACACCATGCAAAAGAGATAACTATATAATGAAAATCTGGAGAAGACAGGGAATTTAGTTGAGTTTTTAAATAGTCACTAATACCCTTTTGTAAATTCATAGTAAAGACTCATGTAAAACCCAAATGCAGTATCAAAAAAGAAAAAAAAAAGACATAGCAGTGAAATGTGGTAATACGGTGCATGGAATGAAATCAGAAAAAGTCAAAATCACTATGAAAAGGCAAAGGAAGTTACAGACACATTTAAATATTCAAGAGAAATCTGGAACAGAAAAAGACTGCCAATAAGATCATATCAATCTTCCCTTGATTTTTAAGACTCAAACCTCAGAAGGCTAGAGTGAAATAAAATCTATTTTATACTTTCCTCTGATTTGACTCTACAATTTGAATTTTATCTTTGCATTCTGTGACTTCCGTAAGAAACAAATCGTCCCCAAATGTTAACGTTAAATATTTAAAGCACTTACAGTTCCTTACACTAGGAGTACAAGAGTTAAAAAAAAAAAAACTTACGCTCTCCTTGAGTCAGGAATTATAATCATGTGCTATGAGCAGGAATAAGCATGATATAAGGTGAAACTCAGCACAGACTCCAGGGAGAGAGAATGCCCCAGACCAAATGGACCACACATCTATTTGCATAAGGAATTTGCTACCGCCTCAGTCTTGCGCATAGTTACCGTTTGGGGACTAAGTGGCAATGTCTGCTCAGGAGGAGAAAAGCAATTAGAGAATTTCCAAAGCCATGGCTTAGCATCGTTATTTTGTTGCAGCCATCCAGGTGTTCTACTGCAGGAGTCCTCAGTTCCACTTCCTTCCATCATACAGCCATACAAAGTGGTTCAACATTCTTTCATCTTTCTTTTCTTTCATTCTTCCACCCTGTTAAGAATGAGGTCTCAGTGTTATTTATTTGCCTAAGTACAAGTTCCACTATTAAAATGTGAGACTTGGGGCGCCTGGGGGGCTCAGATGATTAAGAGTCCGCCTTTGGCTCAGATCATGATCCCAGGTCCTGGGATTGAGCCCCATGTCAGGCTCCCAAATCAGCAGGGAGTCTGCTTCGCCCTCTCCCTCTGCCTCTCCCCTTGTTTGTGCTCTCTCTCTCAAACGAATAAATAAAATCTAAAAAAGAAAAAAAAAAAAAAAAAGGTGAGACTGCAGGGGCACCTGGGTAGCTCAGTCAATTAAGTGTCTGCCTTCAGGTCACAATTTTTGGGTCCTGAGATCGAGAGCCCTGAGTTGGGCTCCCTGCTCAGTGGGGAGCTTGCTTCTCCCTCTCCCCCTAACTTGTGTGTGTGTTCCCACTCTCTCTCAAATCATTTTTTTTTTTTAAAGTGAGACTACAAGTGTACTTATGGTACAACGGCTCCCAACAAGAGATCAGTTCAGCCAAGTGCCAACCTCCTCCAGCCCTAAGCAGGCCTTTTCTATAGTTTTTCTTAATTCTTTGCGACCATCACTCCCTGAAGACACTACTGGTGAGTGTGAAAAAGTTAACAAAGAGCATGTAATTTTAGGGAAAAAAAAAAACAATTATGTGTCTTCATTGCCAATTACGAAAGATTCTGAAATTGACTTAATAGCAACCTATCCCGCTGTGTCGTTGATATGACTGGGGAAGGTCCAAATTAAATGAACTCTGTAGGCTGTGAATTTGATTCTGCTACAGAACATGCGAACCAATTTCATCATGCACTTATTACAAAAGTGCAATCTGATATACCACCAAGAATCTAACCAAGAAATCTCAAGTCACAGCTGTGCTGTATCTACTCCAGTGCGACCACATTCTTACAAGTCTTAAACAGTACAATAAAAGCAGATCAAATCGATAACAGCAAGTGGGCATGGAGGCAGCCTGCCAACGGTAAGGACAACTGAACCTCATTTCCAAGTCCTCGCCATCATATAGAATCACCACCTATTCTTATCTACAGTGGCCATTTTAAGGTTACCCGTGTATCAGAAATTTCACCCAGACATAAAGAAAACCATTTCTTTTAGCTCTCTCTCTCCAAGAGGCTCTTCTCAAGAGATTGTAACATCTTCATAGTACGGTGAAGGGAGAGAGGAGGACTCTATCTAAAATACTGAACGGATCACATAAAGCAGGAGCAGGCAAACTATATCCTGCCAGCCAAAACCAGCCCACTGCTTATATTTAAATGACCTCAAACTAAGAAGGCATTGTATACTTTCAATTTGGGGACGGGGAATCAAAATAATATTTTGTGACACTAAATTATATGAAATTCAACTTTTGGTGTCTAGGAATAGAGACATTTGTTTAATATGGTCTGTGGTTATTTATGCACTACAGCTACCTAGTCCAGTATCTGCAACAGAAACTGCATGTCCCACAAAGCCTAAAACATTTACTATTTGGTCCTTATGTGGAAGTTACAACAACTTCATTAAGTTTCAGTTTCTTCCTCTGCAGAGTGTGGCTATTTCTCCCCCTCTACAACATGGCTGAGGGGAGAAAATCAGAAAAAGGACCCCACTATCTGTTTTTGTCTTCCCCAATGTAGAGCTTGTGCCAAGCACAGGGCTTCTAACATAGCGTATACTAAGTAATTATTTGTTCAATTAAGGAATGATTACATCAACTCTTCACCTACTATGTACAGTTAGGCGTTAGCGTGGAAGCAGAGATGGAGTTGACTGCCACAATGACGACAAATTATGATTGTTGTTATTCCTATTAAACATAGGTCTTGGAGTCCCCCAACAAGATCCTGCCCAGACCACAGAAATCTGTGATATTCACAATACACAACACTTCCACGTGCTCTCTCAAATCTCTTCAAGGCCAATCCTGAAAGTGAGCTAGTAGGTAATGCACAATACCAATTACAAAGCCTTTTTATTTAACATTATTTCCTCAATCGGTAATTATTTATTTACTATCTACTGTATTAACAGGCCTGTGCTTGGCCCAAGAGATACAATGATAACAATAACCAGACAGTAAGATTCATTTACCTAATATTTTTCCTCACAGTAAATCTGTGAGATAGTCAAGGGAGAAATAAGCCACAGATTTTACAGAGGAGTAAACAAAAGTTTAATTAAGTTTTGTAACTTGCCAAGATCAGATAATTAGAAAGTGGGCAGAGCCAGGCTTGTCCTCTTTCCACCACACCAAGATGCCTTCAGTATTGCTCAACAGAAAGTACAAGTGTACTAGCTTGTTAGTGGCCCGAACCCAGAAAACTTCCCAAGCATTCCTGGGAATGCCACTAAGTACCTTAGATAGCCAAAGCAAGTTTTCTACTGATTTGAGTGGGATTCTCTGAACAATTCAGAGAGTGCTTGAGAGCACACACTCTGATGTTAGTCTGTGTATTAATCCCCAATTTTGCTGCTTCCTGTATGTGTGGAGTTGGAGAGTTCACAACCTCTCTGAACCTCAGATCCTATGTGTAAAATGGGCCTGATAATAACTGTAGCATCCTCATAGGGCTGGTTTTGGGGTTTAATGAGACAATCAAAGTCTAAAATCTAGAAGTGGCCTTCACCCAAGTTAGTCCTGGAACCCCGCACCACCCAGTCCTATTACTTTTTTTTTTTATAGCCCTTCTATCTAAAATTGTTTATTTGCTTGTTTTTTACTATATGTCTCCCCTACTTGAATATAAACTCCATGACAGCGACATCATGTCTCCTCATTCATCGCTGTGTTTCCTGCACCTACCAGTGCCTGGTGCGTATCAACAATTACTGAACGAGTGAAGAGTTCAATAAATATCTCGGAAGACCGTTTAGGTTTTGATTTCCCTGTATGCAAAACAGCATACTTAGCGCTCAGAGAAGTGGGAAAGTCCAAAAGATACAAATGTAATTAGAAAGCTCTGGGAAATACCAGAAAGGTGCTTGGGAAACGACAATGTGTATCACGGTGTAGCGTTACAATTGTTAGTGGGAGTGGCTCATGCCCTAAGGCAACTCAACACTATCTGTCAAGCCCAGAGACTACACCCTAGGGAGTGCTGAACTACAGAAGAGAATGCAAAAACGCTCAAGCAGGTTGAAAAACACCGCCCCTTTCTTCCTCTCTTAACCTAAGTGTGCACACTCCTCGGGAAAGGTTGCTTTCCACACCTGGAAGCCCCCCAAAGTGCACGGGGACAGGTGCGGACGGGGAGCCAAACACCCCAAAAAGGGCAGCAGCGGCGCAGCAGTGACAGTCGCGAACGGGCCTGAAAGGGAGACAACCCGAAACTATGGTGGGGGCCTGACAGGTAAATCTCAATCTTCCCCCTCGGAGTAGCCAACCTCCCCCACCCCCGCCAGCAAAGGGCAGGGGAAGGGGGGGAGCTGTCCCGCCTCCAGCTGGTGGCCCCAGAGCAGTGAGCCCGTCTGGAACTAGTCCCCAGAGCTGCCAGCCAACTCACCTCGGCCGCCGGCTCCACCTCCGCTCACATTCCGGCCCCGCCGCCTTCCCCCCGCCCCCCCAGGCCCTTTGTTTTGATTCCCGACTCCGCAGCTCCCGCCGCCGCCGCCAAGCGCACCCTCCACTTCCGCTTCCGCACCGCACCGCCCCTGTCGCAAAACCGACGCCCTTCTCTCCCCCGCCTCGCTCCGCCCCTTCCTCCACCCCGCCCCGGCCGCCGCGTCCTCCTCGCGCGGGGCGTGCTGGGAACCCCGGGGGGGGCGGGGCCTCGCGGCCCTGCAGCCTCGTCAGGCTCAGTCCCCTCCCGATAAACCCCTAAATAGGGACCTTCCCCGGCGGAGATCCCGGCTTTTTTGGCGAAAACTTCGAGTTTAAGGAGGCCTCCCCCCTGGCTTATCGTGGTGGCGTGGGAAGGAACCTGAAAGCGAAGAATGAGGGGGCTTGTGAGAGGGAACCGGGGGGAAAAACCTGCCAACCGGGATTTGATACAACTCAGCTCTTTCGGTCTTTTGAGGGAAGGCGATTTAAACGGGATTTCGATGAAAAACCCGATTGTTTTGGCGCTCTCGCTTGTGCGCGCGCTTCCCTCTCTCCCACTCCCTTGCTCCCTCGCGTCACGTGATGGCTCTATTTTTTTTTTTAATTAAATGACGCACAATTTCCACAGCATCTTTAATCTAGTGCAACCTAGTGGCGAGTGGAGAGAAGAATAACCGCCGGCGGGCCTTCCCGCGAGGTCCTTCCTGCGGGGCGGGGGGGGGTTGTCTCGAGGTGACGACCCAGCGGGCACAAAATGAAGTGTGTGCTCAGACTCGGCTGGGTACTGTCACCTACTATTAGGGGATGCTCGTGGTTTCAGTTAGAAGACGTCATTTTTAAAAGCCCTGGTCCAGAGCCCGTTGTTAAGCGCATGCAAACTTTCCAGGGACTGGGTGGGGAAAGCCCTGTGAAACCTGTGACTGCTTGTGTGTTAGGTGAATGGATGGTGGGGCTTTGGGGGGCTTTGAGGGTTTGGGGTTTGTTTTTTTTCTGGGTGGGGGCAGGGTTGGTGCTTTACCATCTTTTAGCTGAAGTTGGGTTTTTGTGTTTTTTTTTAAGATTTTATGTATTTATTTGACAGAGACACCGCAGGAGAGGGAACACAGCAGGGGGAGTGGGAGAAGAAGAAGGAGGCTTCCTGCTGAGCCGGGAGCCACCCCTGGACCCTGGAATCAGGACCTGAGCTTAACACAGACGCTTAAGGACTGAGCTGCCCAGAGTCCTTAAGTAATTTTTTTTTTTTTTTAGATTTTATTTATTTGACAAAGATCACAAGTAGGCGGAGAGGCAGGCAGGCTCCCTGCTGAGCAGAGAGCCCGATGCAGAGGCTTTAACCCACTGAGCCACCCAGGCGCCCCAGAAGTGATTTTTTTTTTAAAGCTCAGCAGGACAGTCGTTTCTGAAACTGCCAACTGCTCGCTATTTCCTGTTGCCAATGTGAAAAATGAAACTTACCTAAATCGAGACATATTTAGGATGTGCTTAGCTGAATACGACCTAAAAGTTCACTCCTGAAATTTGCCGAGAAACGGATTAGTTTTGCAGACGAATAAGTAGAAATCGCCAAAAGAGTTTTGTCTTATTTTGTCTTGTCCCTGCCTGAGGTCTGCAGGGTGAGGCAATTTCATTAGGCAATTTGCAGGAAGTGGGGGGAAATTTCAGGGGAAGCTGACACATCCCTGTAGACATCCTTGTAGACTCCTGTGCAGAGGGCAAGATCAAACATGTAGCTAAAGTGCCCTTTGTGCTTGCTTTTCATTTTCCAGAAGGCAGATGAAACACACATCATCTGTCTGCTTAGGTATTTATTACTGCTGAGTAAATCTTCATTGTGTCTGTGTGTGGGTATTATTTTCCAAGTGGGAACTAGAACAGATGAAAAACAACCCTGTGTCTAGTCTTTTTTGCCCCCTTTCTTTCCCAAAGTACCAAACGAATATGCTTCTCTTCAGAGGAGTTTTTCTTTTTTATTCTAGTTGAGTATTGCAGGACCACAGACCAAAGTAACTAAAAAATAAAAAAGGAAACAAAGTAATTGTGGATTTTTTTATTGCCTTTTTAAAAAGGTTTTGGTCACAAAATAATCCAGATCAGACACATTTTGACTTTGCTTGGCATTTTTTCCAAGTCCAGAGCTGTGCCTGATCTCAACAGGTTAAATGCTATAAACAAAGTCAAATCAATTCTACTAAATGGAAAGTTAATGAAAAGCCTGAATTACAGACAATTTTTAATGGAATGCAGTTTTTAGTGTTTTCTGTAGAAAACCAGTAGTCTGCCTAGGCAGACTACCCCAGCCTTTGGAAGCAATTATGAAGTGAAATGCAATTTGATACTTGTGAAAGAGTGCTTTCACATTTTCCTTAAGAGAGATTTTCTTAAATATAGTCTCCGTTCATCTTACTCCTATTTATTTAATGGGCAAACTCTTTTATCAGAGAGTAGGAGTAACTTTCAGTTTTTCCCTGTCCAAATTATAATCTTCACATTTATGAAACTAGGATGAAGTTTTATTTTTGTGCTGTTTAAGTGGCCATTTTACATTCAGTTCACCTTCTAAATTACCTAGCTGTCACTAAAGGAGTTTCTCCCACGGCAACTTCTCTTCTGCCTATGTCCAATTTAGTGCTTTGAAATAATAAATTACAATGGAGGTACGTAAGCAAGAGAAACTGAGCTCTCTGCTAATTCATATCTAAAAGCTACAAGGAAAACACCGAATAAAGGGAGGAAAAGATTTTAACATGCTCCAAAATTTTCTTTTCTTGTAAAGGTTTTACTCAATAAAAGCCATTTCCTTAAATTATTCCTGAGAACTTTCATGATAATCATTTCAGTGTCCTCCCTGTTGTTTTTATGGAAACTGAAGGAAATTGTAAATGAGCTAGTGTAAGTGACTTGATTAATGCCATTCAGGCAGAACTGGTAACTCTTGGATTTGTTCTTCACTTTATCTGTAAACTGGGATGGTTACTCCCTCCCCAGAAACCTCACAGAGCGGTGAGTGTAAAAAAAAAGTCTGGGGACGCCTGGGTGGCTCAGTTGGTTAAGCAGCTGCCTTCCACTCAGGTCATGATCCCAGCGTCCTGGGATCGAGTCCCGCATCGGGCTCCTTGCTCGGCAGGGAGCCTGCTTCTCCCTCTGCCTCTGCCTGCCACTCTGCCTGTGCGCGCTCTCTCTCTCTCTCTCTCTGACAAATAAATAAAATCTTTAAAAAAAAAGTCTGAAGATGAAATAAAGCATCAGAGGAAAAGTTTTGAGAGGAGGATGTGTATGATATATTAGTGTTTGTGAGCAGGATGGAAGTTTCCTGAAAGACATTTTGGTACTTAACCCTATTGATAGATAGTGAGGTTAGCTTTTGCATCTCTGAGCTTCTTCAAGAACTAGCAAGGAGTCAAAACAAAGTCAAATTAGAGAAAGGTCATTCTTAACCAAGGCACGGAGGCAGGAAGATTCTAAGAGTATGGCCATAGGCCTCAAAATAGCTAAAAATCTCTGCCTCTAGAGTAATGCTAGAGAATGAGGGTGTAGGAGTCAAACAGACCCAGGTTTGAAGCCTGGTTTGTTATTACTAATTGGGACTCCTTGGGCAACACATTTAATTTCCTGCACCTTTGTTTTCTCTTTATTGAGGACAATAAAATTGATTTTCTGTGGTTCTCATCATCTGGATCTCAGCTCCATTGTCATTTCCATCTAGCAGCCTTCCCTGATCATCTGAAGTGACCCCTCCTGGCCCTTTTCTCTCAAATGACCCTGTTTATTCCAAAATTATTACTTACAAGCATCTGAAATTATTTTACTCTTTCTTTCTGTTTGCTGATTTAGTGTCTTGCTTTCTTAGTAGCATAAGACTAAAGGACTGGCATGTTGTCTGACATTTGTTGTGTTATAAGCTTGAGTGCTCAGCAAATATTTGTTGGTGAACAGTTGGGATTGTGTGAGAATAAGAAAACCCCTTCAGGGGCGCCTGGGTGGCTCAGTGGGTTATAGACTCTGCCTTCAGCTCAGGTCATGATCCCAGGGTCGTGGGATTGAGCCCCACATAGGGCTCTCTGCTTAGCTGGGAGCCTGCTTCCCCGTCTCTCTCTGTCTGCCTCTTGGCCTACTTGTGATCTCTGTCAAATAAATAAATAAAATCTTAAAAAGAAAAAAAAATTATATTAAAACCCACGTCAAGAAGTTAGCCTTGCGTCTGACACATAACCAATGAACAAATCACAATCACTTAAGAATTCCACAGACTGTATTTAACTTTACTAGGCACTGTCCTAAACGTTTTACAGACTCCAAGTTAACTCAGTTTGTCTCTGCATAACCTCAAGGTAGAATCCTTTAATGGGCCCCCATTTTATAGATGAGGCAACTAAGTCACAGAGAGTTTAAGTCACTCACCCAAGATCAACCGGCTAGGAGGAGTACAGCTAGAATTCAAAGCCAGGCTCGAAACCAGACCCTTACACACGAAGTTCGCTGCCTTTGAAAAAAGATAATGATGTCGAAATTTTTATTTTGGGTGCAAAGAACATGGAACATTGCTTAGCCTAAGCAGACCTGGATCTTTGTCTTTCTCTTGATGTGGGGAAAATGCGAACAGTGTCGTATTTTCTTGACTGGAGTAGTATTTTCTTGACCAGCGTGGCCCTCGCGTCCAAGCCCGTCCCCGGATGTCCAGAGAACCGCCTGCACACTCCAAGGCGGTCCAGGTCCCTGCCCAGCACCGGG